>JAMWYP010000186.1:1658207-2043822 GCA_025563575.1 Acacia pycnantha | reverse complement strand
ACATCCCAAATTTTGGGATTTCAAATTTAAATATTGTATGGAAATTAAATTATGAAATTTGGCCTAAAATAATTACAATGTTAATTATTGGAGATTTAGGCTTAGTTTTCCCTTAATTTATTTTGGGAAAAGAATAAATTCAAGTAAGGATAATTTAGGCCTAAAAATGTTAGAAAAAATATATTATATGGCCTAGAAGAATTAATTGGGAAATAAAAATCCTTATAGGAAACTAAGGATTTATTTAGAGAATTTATAATGTCAAAATTAAGAAGGGGATAAAATGATAATTTTATAGTTGGGCAAAGTTAAAGCCCAACTTAGTGAGTAAAGAGATAAAATAACTTATATCTATGATAAAGCCCAACACATATCCTTATTCTTCTCAACCCACGTGCTCAAATATATACACTTGTGCAAAACATTACCCATTCATTCTCATGTATTCCATCAGCCACGTGAGAACGTCAAACCACATCAACCCATATGTTTTAAAACCCAAAACCATGATCCTTTTATTCTCATTTATTCCATCAACCCAACACGTGATAGCAACAGGAAATAACAAGCAAATCTGCTTTCGTTCTACACGCACAAGCTAAACACGAAAATGCAGAGCTGAGAAAGAGATCATGGCAAACAAATACATCGGCCCATTATTTCTCTCATCTCACAGCCCATGACTAAAACCCAAACCTTTTTAGACAGGACCTTCAGCGTTAGGTTATTCACTCTCATCTGATATTTCTTTCGGCCAACATAAAAAATAAAAAAATAAAAAATAGAAGTAATAGTAACACGAAACCGCAGCGTCACTTACGTATACACAGAGAAAGGAGTTTGCAGCAGCGTCTTTATCGTTCAACCACATCACAGAGTGAGATCACCAACAGCGACAACCCAGTCATACTTCTTGAGCTCCACACCATTTCCCCTCCTCCTTATATCAGCAGAGCAGGCAGACAACAACCAAGAAAGAAAGAAACCGAAAAACAGCCAAGAGAGAGTGAGAGCGTGAGAGAAATTGGAAGGGAGAAGGACCAGACGCGTGCAAGCTTGAGGAATCCATCTAGGTGAGTTCCTTAAGCCCTTTCCTTCTTATTTTCATGGTTTTAGTCTGCTGCTAGCTGTCTGGTTAGAAGGAAAAACGTAGAGAATGTATACAAGCCCTGTTTTCATACCAGTAAAATAGAGAATCTTGTGTGCTTCTGTTTCTATGGAAAACGTTTTATTTTTGCACGAAACTTTTATAGAAGATAGTAGACACAATAAGATTTAAAAAGAGCCAAATAAAACCCAAAACGGAGGTGTATATTGAGAGTTTTGATTTTTCAAATTTGAGGTTGAAACTACAAAACGTCAGTTTCAGAACGTGGCAGATCCGTTTCGGGCTTGATTTTGAAATGGAAAACCTTTGATTTTTTCCTTGAAATTTTTACAGTAAATAGTATACATATCAACCTTTCCAAAGAGCCAAAGAACACCTAAAATGGATGTGTAGAAAGAGAGATATGATTTTCCAAAGTTGAGCTGAAAATATGGACAAATTCTGGTATGCTTCTGGAGCATGAAAATGACGTGGCCTTTCGGACAAAGTAAACCTTTGATTTTTTTCTTTGCAATTTTACAGTAAATATTACACTCAATAAGGTTTAAAACGAGCTTTGGAACACCTTAAACAAAAGTCTATAGCTCAAGATATAATTTTGGAAGTTGAGTAATAAGTTTGGAAAGTTATCTGGACAATGATCACGTTTTTGAAATCTGGGAATGATATAGTGTGTTATGGATATTGGTATTATTTTTCTGTGAAATTAGACATGCTAAGGAACACTTAGGTTTTGGAAGCACCTCTTTTGGATTTTTTTAGAATTAATTACGAATTTTCAAAGTTTAATCAGTAAATTCTGGAAAATTCTAGACATTATTTGTGTTTTCGGTGACTTTAATTTATGAAAATAGACTTATCAATGTTTAAATAGAAATGGGATTCGCTCAATTTGGAGTTGTATCGATCAAATTATGAATTTTCTAAATTCTCGAAAAGTTAAAAGTTGAATTTTTAAAAGTCTTAAAATAATCACGCAAGTTATTAATTGTGGATAACCTTCAAAGTAAAGGTTTTTCTTCGGATAACTTGTCTATTAAGAGTTATAAAGACTCTAAAGTGACAAGAACAAACCTTCTTAACATTTTTTTAAAGGACATGACTTTTAATAAAATAGATAAATAAATAATATAAATAATATTATTATTTATTAAGAAGGGTATTTTTAGTAAGAGAATTTTTAGGGATTAATCTATTTTTAATCCTCTAAAAATAATTCATGTAGTTAGATACTTTGCAACGCAAGTAGTGACTGATGACAATGATAAACGTTTTTAGGCATACCTTGACACCTCTACTGATCCTAACAACTCGGACAAAGTTAAGGATTCAAGTTTGATGTGGAATCTGTTATCTCATTAGCTTGTATGTATGTATTCATGTATGATTGATCATGGTTGTTAGATAATTTGCATGCATGTATCCTAGCTATGGATTGGGTGCGTGTCCCATGTGGCTGCGTGTCCTAAAATGAAGTGCGTGTTCCAAAGTGGTCATGGTCCTTGGTTTAGTCAAGATTAACGCATTTACTTGTTTATTGTGAATTACTCTATGCTTATACATGTGTTATACCGTGATTTATATTTCATATGAGATTAACTATTACCCCGGGTTCATTTATTTGAACTCCGGATCGCATGAAAGAGACAAAGCTGGATCAGGATCAAGAGGAAAGATGCAACTGTAAGGGTTAGGAACCTTTTGGAAAAATATAGGTAGTTGGATTGTATTTTATCGTTTATCATTTGTCTATTATGGAATAATGTATTAACATCCCACTATGGGATAGATTCGAATCGCAAAAAATTTATCCTCAGTTTTTCAAACTAAGTTATTTTGTTAAAGTTTTATTCACGCAATTAAGTCGCCCAAATTATTTCGATGTATGTGCGCTATAACTCGATAAATAAGGGCGTCAAAAGACAGGCGTTAATCTGGTGCTTTGATATTGGATCTAAGGTCTCTTCCCGAATGCCTATGAGAAAGCACCCGGGAGAAAGTAGGATCACCGTACACAACCAGCTCTTCGCTAAGGGGTGGGATGTGTGCACAGTGTAATCTGTATGTAAATAGTTCGTAGATTAGAATATGTGTACCGATGTCGCTACTTTTGTCGCTAAAGCAATCAATTAAACTAGGTCCTAAATTATTATGCGGTTTAGGGTCAACCTAGTCATTCCCGAGGAGCAAGATGTGGGTTTTCTTTAGGTTGAATTCAAGTGATGAAAAATGCAATGAAATGAAACTAAACTAACTAAATGCAAGATGAAAATGATTTTAAAACCTATATGAGAATGGAACTAATCTACATGCAAATGCAATTCTAGGGGTTTTATGACGGAAGAATTAAAATCCTAATCAAAAGATTAATTAAAAGTAAATCAAACAATAAAAATCTAGTTCATTATGAGTGATAAAGGGACAACTTAAGATTCACATGGAGTTAACTTTTTAGCCTTAATTAATTAATTAGACCAAAGGGAGATTAATGAGATTGGAATTAATGAATTTAATTAACTAATTGAAACATGGGAAACTCTCAAGTCCAATAACATTAAATCCACTAGAAAACTCATAATGGAATGAGCGCTAGTTAATTAAACTTATTAAAACCCAATGACATTTAATTTCAAAATATTTTAGAAATCTTGTTTACAATTATCCAATTGAACAACTAGACAATTTATCAACCCAATTAAACAATTAAGATGATAAACCAAATTGTCAATTAAATTAATAACGAAAACTCAATTAATAATTCAATTGACAATTTAAAGGTTGCAAACAAAACTCTAACAATTGTCTCAAGCATAAAAACTTCAAATTATCAATATAATCCAAAAGAAATATGTTTGCAATCTAAAACTAGATTGTTCTCAATTAACATAACTTGAAATCCCTTAAAACTAAATTATCTCAAGCCTCAAATTAAAAAGATAAAAGAACAACACTCCTCGTGGCCTTCAAGTGTAAGTTCTAGGCTCTAACTTCCTCCACGCTCCTCCCAAATTGCCTCCTAAAGAGTTTAAGCTACCATGGAAATCTCCTCTTCAAACTCCTTCAAACAATCAACCACGACCATGAATGTTGAGAAGAATGGATTAAATCAATCCCTAGCTCCCCACGCATGCACAGGAGATATGAATTGATTTAATCAATTGATGAATAGAGACTCCAATTGATGCGCAAGAGATGCTGGTGGGTCCCTTAGTTGATGAATGAATGGAGGAATGAATGAAATCTCCCTCAGCGTATTTCCGGTACGTCTGTGTAATTTCGCTCTCTCTTCAGCGTGAATGTGTTGCGGCTCTCCGCTCTCTGTGTCAGCGTTTGTCTCCCGCGTCCTTTTTTTTTGCGTGAATGCGCGGCTCTCAAAATGGGAAGGAAGAGATGGATTTTGTGGTACCAAGCCCAATAAAATTTAGGAAGCCCAATACAATTTCACTATTCCTTTTAGCTTTCTTGAAAAATTAATTGTGCCATAGGATCTTCTAATATGATAAAATCGTGATTTATCACATATTAGAAATATTATTTAATCACAAGATAACAATTAAATATAAATAATTTAAGCCCAATAATCTAATAATTAATTTTGATTTATATTATTTCCTAAAATTGGCTAACAATCCAAATATTATCTAATATATCCAAATTAGCCTAAAATAGTCCCTAAAATAAATGAATAAGGTGAGATAAAATATATAAAATTAGGGTTTATCGATACCTTAGGGTTTGACCTCGTATTTATAGGGTGTACGCAGGTAGGATATTATGGGCCTTGCATGATCTCCACCCAGGATCCTAACTACCCTATCATATCGAAGATCTTTCTTTGATTATGTGGGAATTAGGATTCTCCTTTATATTGGATTGGGTGTGTCATATCTAT
The DNA here is from genome assembly GCA_025563575.1 of Acacia pycnantha. Taxonomy (NCBI): domain Eukaryota; kingdom Viridiplantae; phylum Streptophyta; class Magnoliopsida; order Fabales; family Fabaceae; genus Acacia; species Acacia pycnantha. The sequence goes on along the minus strand of JAMWYP010000186.1, from coordinate 2,038,822 downwards.
ATTGTTGGGCCTACTGTTATTGGGCCTTGTACAAGTCCATAACAATATCTATTTAACAATTAAAGTAAACTCTTATAAGTTTACAATTTGAGTTTACGCGAATTTGACAGCTTTAGATATAGGGTGAAGGTGCAATTTTACCAACAAACAATTAGAATAAGAAAGATCGACACAATTAACTATTTAGTGTATCTTATATACAAAATAACAATTAAAAGAGGGCAAAAACGCAACACCGTTAGCTTATGAAGTAACGGACGTTTAGCTTTGACCCAGACGCTGATGTGGCTGCGGTGCAATGAACATGTGGCAACCCCTGTCAGAAAGATGTAACTCTGGCTTTTTATTTTGCTTGAGCTTCAACGAAGAGAGGGAGAAGAATATGAAGACGCGATCCAGAAAAAGCCGAGAGAGCAGAGAAGAAGAAAGAAGGGCGAAAATGCGACGGCGATCTGCAAATGCATCATCTTCTTCAAACCTTCAAGAGAAGACAAGTTTACTTCTCCATTGCACATGAACCGAGAGTATAAATAAATTCAGGACCAATAAAGAATTCTGCAAACGCACCTTCAAGAGAAGCAAACACTAAAGAATCTCCATGCAATATGTTAAATCCAATAACAAAAGAATCCAATCCCATTTCATTCAAATCTATAGTTGGAAGCTCCGACCAAAAACTTGAATCATAATCATTCAAAACCCATATATTAAAAATCAAACAATTACTAGTCAGTATTACAAAACTCATTGGCTCATTCGAACTTCCGATTTCACCCCACTTGAAAATTCCCAAATCCAAATAACATTGGCAAAAATAAAAACCCTTGAAATAAAGAAATTAAAGGCAAGAGAGAAACAGAAAAACGACAGAAATTGGGGGAAAAACAAGACTGAACTTATATATTTTTATTCTAAGGAAAACCCGTAGAGAAGGAGGAGGAGGATTTTGTTCGTACCAACAGGAAATGGCTCAGCTGATGAAGGAGAAGAAACAGAGGGCGACGTCGAGAGGCAGGGTGGGCAACGCCGAAACGAGGCTGTGAGCGACGCCGAGAAGAGAAAGAGACGAAGGATTTCGACAGAATGAGTGATTACCGATTTTGAAGGGGACGGAGGTGAGTGCGAGGTGGCGAACTTGGTTGAGTGATTACCAATTTTGAAGGGACGGAGGTGAGTGCGAGGCGGCGAACTAGGTCAAGTATACTCTGGCAGAAGATATATGAATTAAACAATGAAAATATACTTGCCACATGTTGATTGCACAACAACCACGTCAGCATCTGGGTCAAGCTAAATGTCCGTTATTTCATAAGCTAACGGTGTTGTGTTTTTGCCTCTTTAATTGTTCTTTTTGTATATAAGATAACCTAAATAGTTAATTGTGTCGATACTCTTATCCTAATTGTTTGTTAGTAAAATTGCACCTTCACCCTTAGATATAACTTCCTCAATTTTAAATTCAAATTGGGCAAATAACCTTATCATTAGAAAACTCTTCACTCTAGTTCCAAAAGCAAGACTGGTGGTTCTCCGGCAAAACTGTTGAAAGGAAAAAAAAAAATGAATACTTTTGTATATCTAACTAAATAATATTATTTTAATCCGGATTGATTTGACCCTAATTTAATCTGGATTAGATCACTAACCTTTAAAGCAAGAATGGTGGTTCAATCGGGTTGAATGTTTGATTCAATTTTCAGTATACCTTGTTAAAAATATAAAGGCAACTTGTACGGTAGTGGCGGCACACACAATGAAAAGAAAAGGATATGAATTGGTGAGTGATTTGTCAATTGTGAACCAGTAGAGACTCTGGAACTTATCTCAAATATAATCTTGTGATTATTTGAAGGTTGCTTAAATTTTAAAATTCATTTAACTTTATTTTTTTGATTGAAATGTTATAATTAACCTTAATAAGATCAAATTAATTAAATTAATATGAAATCTAATCTTCTAAATCTCACGATACCGTGTGTTGGGGGTGTTAAAAGCACAATAAAATACGAAAAGACAGAAATGTACTCCTAATATTCATAATATCATAGAGATATGAGGGTCTAATTTGTCATTTTGAAATTAAATGTGAAAATAACAAAAATGTTCCTGTGAGTTTTTTTATTTAAAAAAATACCATTATGGTCCTATTTATAAGCTTTTTTAAAAAAAAAAAAAATTGGTCCTATTTATAAGCTCAGTTTCAATGTAGTAAATGAAATTGTGACAATTTTGTTCATATTAATTATACCAATGAAAATAGAGAGAGAATAAATAGTTGAAAAATACTAATTCATAAATAAGTAGAAATGAGCATGGAACCCATAACCCATCACCGCCCCACAACTCAGTGTGATTGGGTTATTTTAAGCCCGCCCAAAAATACCCATAACGGGCGGGTTAGAACCCTCCTATTTAAGACTTAAATGGGAGGGCTATAGGCACACCTACAGGTTGCCTGTATTCGCCCATTTAATGTTTTTTAAAATTAATTACCCATCTCATTCGGCATTCGGCATAAGATAAAGGTGTTCTTGACTCCCTATCCCGAATAAATTTATGTTTTGATGATACTTGTCTAAATTTATATTGTTTTATATGAATTGTGATTATTGAACTTTGAAGATTTAGATTTTAGAATTTAGAACAAGAAAAAGGGAGAATTACAGTCAGGTCCCAAGGAAGGAAAAAAATTACAAAAAAATCCATTGAAATCATAAAATTACAAAAAAGTCCCAAGAGAATTTTTGTTGTAAATACATACATTTCGTGTTGTAAATACATACAAATATTTACAACAGGAAAGTATATATTTACAACAGAAAAGTATATATTTACAACAACACGAAAAGTAATTTTCATTTCGTACAAATAATATCAAAAAGTCTCAAACCATTTACAACAGAAAAGTATATATTTACAACAACATTTAAACACCGACCATTTACAATGAAAAAGTATGTATTTACAACGAAAAAGTATGTATTTACAACAACATTTAAAAATTCTGTACAAATAATATCAAAAAGTCTCAAACCATTTACAACAGAAAATGTATGTATTTACAACAGAAATATATGTATTTACAACAAAAATTTCTTTGGGACTTCGGGTAATTTTGTGATTTCAATGGACTTTTTGTAATTTTTTTCCTTCCTTGGGACTGAATGTAATTCTCCCTAAAAAAATTCCTTTGACTTAGAATATATTAATGTTGACATATAGGGAATTAAGAAGTCATAACAAAAAAACATAACTCTTTTAAGACAGGATATAAAAGAGACTATGGGACATTAAACTCATTTTACCCACATTTTTAAATCCCAAATTAAGTTAATGATTGAAGTAAGAATTTGTTGAATTTACCAACTTAATTTAGAATTTACCTATTTTAGTAACTTTATATGAGATTTTTCCTAATTTTAGTTAGTCCGAGTAATTAATAATTAATCCAATGAAAGAGTAAGCTGAGATCAACCCAGTTAACCCGGCATTAATCCACAAGTCAGCTCGAAAGGTTCGAAGGGTAAGTCAAGTTCCTTATTGAACCTAAAACGATGCCCTTTGAGTTGAAAAAATAGCAGTCCGTCTTGTTTGTGTATAGTAACTATTTTACTGAATTATTGTATTTTATGTAGGGATATTATATTTACTTGAGTATTCGATACCTTTTTTTCTATTTAAATTTTACTTTTTTATGACTATATATAAATACTTTTGTATACTTTAATCAAATTATATCATTTTAATATATATTAAACCACTAACCTTCATACCACTACTTCAACCAGTTGAATGATTGATTTGATTTTTAGTGACTTGCTAAAAAATAAAGACAACTTGCATAGTGGTGGATCGGAGGCGCACATCACAATAAAAGAGAAGCATATGAATTGGTATGTGAATTGTCAATTGTGAATTCTAGATATTCTGGAGCTTATCTTAAATAATCTGTCGTCGTATTTCTCAGGATAGTGAAAACTCTGGCGTTCACGTAACATTCTTTGCGAAAAATGGGTACGATTTGTTAATTATTGGATGGATAAGATTTAGTTCCTTATGGGTTTTTTTGGTACAAGGGATATGGAGGGGAGTAGGAGAAAGGAAACCTTTTTCTGAGTTGGATTTTAAGAAAATTTTGGAGAGTCAAGGTGATAAAATTTTGGGATAAGGGTCTTATTTGCCATGAAAGTTTTACTCGGGAGCACTTCAAAGACCGGAAGTTTAAAAACGTAGCAATTTTGCCCTTTTGTTAATCTTGACCGTTAAATTGTTATTCCAATTTGTAAACTTTCGAGTAAAATTGCTCCTAAAAAAACTTCCAGGGCAAAATTGCTCCTAAAAAAACTTCCGAGGCAAAATTGCTCCATTTTGTAAACTTCCGAGGCATTTTTGCTCCAAAAAAAATTTCCAAGTGTTGTGTGCTCCTGAACAAAAACTTTCATGGCAAATAAGACCCTTATCCCTAAAATTTTAATAAAAAGAGTAAGAAAAACTAATTAGAAACCTTTAATCCAGCATCACTAATTTTTTACAATCTAATTTATAAATTTTTATAATTTTCTCTACTTCTTTTTAGTAAGTTCTACATTATTTGATCTATTCTTCTCATTGTCACATCCAATGATATTCTTTCTGTTTGTTTGAATCACTTCAAATGATCTCCTACCATTTTCTTCTCAACGAGATACCACTCCAACTCTTCATCTTATATATTCTGTATGAATTTTATCTTTTATTGTATGGTCATACATTCATCTCAACATCCTCATATCGGTGTAGGATATTCACCAAACAGCGGAAGCGAATCTTACCGACACGATATAGGAAAAGTATAACCTTCATCGTTTTGATTACCTTGAAAGATGCAAGCGATCGAAAGTCTCTCCACGAACAGTCCAAGCTCGCTCGAACAGGTCCAAGCTCCGAACCCCAAACCACATGGGCCATAGGGTTCTTGGGCTGTAGCCTCACTTAAGCCTTATTGGGCTTAAGTGACTAAAGAGCACATTAACCCAACATTCTCCCACTTGCTCTTTAAGATACAAACTTGAGTTCGTAAACCCAAGACCATGTAGCCCATAAGCTATCATCATCTGATATTATACCCCATCCCTTAACTCGAGCTAGCCTGGGGATCGACCATTTGTCATTTATCAAGGCTCATGATAGTCTACAGAAGATTATCTAGTTTGGTGCTATTCCACTAAAAGCCCGAACGTGAACTCCAAGAATAGTGACACTTATAACACGAATATGCATTACCCTTTATAGAATGTCTATAATTTGATTGACCGGTTTTACGTAACCCAATCAATTATTTATTCCCTTATTGTGATAGTTTCTCTAATGGATTACATGCACTGGCCAGTGTCTTCAATATCCAAGTACCGAAACATATCAAGGGGACATTTCCTATAAATTCCATGTTGTTTATCTCATAAACACCGATAACCAGATAGTCTCAATCTCAAAATACCGAGTTATTGGCCGTCATATAGATCAAACCTCACCCGTTGGTAAATCAAAGAATGAAAACTATTCGACTACCTATTTAAAATAAACTCAGGATTAAGAGCAACTACATGACTATAGTTAGCTGGAGATTTGATTCCTTATGACAAAAAAAAAACAACCTTAATCAAATCTCTCATTGATCCATTCAATGTAAGTATTAACTCACACCAATATTTTATAATGATTCGGATAAAACCATTTCATAAAATATTGCGGCCTAAATAAAGTGCCCAACTTAATTTAATAGTCAGTGAACCTATTCATCAATTGTGAGAACCTATGACCATGTCCTCTATGAACGTATCCATATGATCATATACTCCACAATTGATCCGGACCTTAGAGTTTGTAAATAGTGTGCGAAATAAATGAAAACAGACCTCATTTATTAACATTCAGGAAAAAAAATACAATATCATAATGTCTTGCTCAAAGAACATAAAATAACAAAGTAAAATAACAACTATCTAAAGCTATAGCAAATGGAATCCTCCTAAGACCCATAGATGAAACATGCCTCTTGAACACACGTTCAGGCAAACTCTTAGTAAAAGGGTCAGCAAGTTCTCGTCGATGCTATCTTTGCTAAACCCAACCTCTCGTGGCGAGTCGACCACACATGATTGTTTTACACTTCTCCAACAAATGGCACCGCCATTAAGGGTGTACACATATCCCGAGGTGGACTTAACTTGAGTCAATATCTCCTTGGAAATGCGAGTCCGTATAACCAATGGTTTCAAGACTCCCACTAGAATAGACCAACATATAATCTCTCGTTCTTCGTAGGTACTTGAGTATATGTTTAACCGCTACCAGTGTTCCTCTCCGGGATTAGATTGGTACCGGCTTACTACTCCCATTGCATAGCATATATCTGAGTGCAGTAAGAGCATAGCATACATGAGACTACCTCTTCTTGAAGCATAAGGTATCCTACTCATGCGTTTTCTCTTGCTCGGGAGTTTTAGGAGATTGCTCCTTAGAGATGAATCCCATGCACGAAGAGTATAATCCCCCTCTTGGAATTCTCCATGCTAAACTTGGAAAGTATTTTGTCGATGTATTTAGCACAGGATAATGCCAAAATCCTATTCTTCCGGTCTCGAAAGAGTTTAATACCAAGAATATAATTGGCTTCCCCCAGGTCCTTCATATCAAAAATGCTTGCTCGGCCAGTTTTATGCCTAACAATACCTCGTATCATTTCGATAAGGAGTATATCATCCACATAAAGTACCGGAAAAGATACCGCATTACCTTGGATCCTTTTATACACACACGGCTCATCGGGACTTTTCTCAAAACCATAAGACTCAATGGCTTGATCAAATTGATGTTCCATGATCTGGACGCTTTCTTAAGTCCATAAATGAACCTTTACAACTTGCATACCATTTCCTCTTGCCCTTTGCCTATAAACCCTTTTGGTTGTTGCATATAGATTTCCTCTTCCAAATTTCCATTTAGAAAAGCAGTTTTGACATCCATTTGCCAAATCTCATAATCAAGATTTGCTGCAACAGCTAAGAGAATCCGGATGGACTTGAGCATGGCAACCGGCGAAAAGGTTTCATCATAATCCACACCTTCTTTTTGGGAGTACCCTTTCGCCACCAATCTAGCTTTGAAGGTTTCAACCTTCCCATCCGATCCTTTCTTTCTCTTGTAAATCCACTTACACCCAATGGGTCTTACCCCTTCAGGTGCATCTACAAGAGACCAAACCGAGTTGGAATTCATAGAATCCATTTCACGATTCATAGCCTCAAGCCATTCACGAGCATCAACATCTACTAGTGCTTCGTCATAACTCATGGGATCATCATCTTCATTAATGATGACATCTGATTTGACTCACCCAACAAGAGATATCTTGCGGGTTTACGAATCAATCTCCCACTACGACTTTGTCGCACTTGATGTTGTGCATCTACGGGGGTCCATATTTTGTGGGTTAACAATTTCTTGATGAGGACCCTCATTAAGTGGATTAACTAATTCATGATTTTGTTCTTCCATAAGTTCATCATTATGCTGAACTTCTGGTTCTATCTCTGGTTCCTGTGTATGTTCGGGTATATTTTCCCCTCTTTGAACAACCACGGTATAAAAGCTAGAACCGCTTTGAGGTTGCGGTGAAACTTGATCCGAGACTAGCTCATCAAGAATATCCTTACTCCTTGGCTTATAATTTGTCATATAGTCCTCCTCTAAGAAAGTCGTGTTAGTGCTCACTATGACCTTCTTTTCTTTTGGACTATAAAACAACCAACCTCTGGTTCCTTTAGGATAGCCTATAAACATGCATACTTGATGCGCAAGTCCATCTTATCTCGGTTTCATTGCAAGACATGTGCCGGAGCACCCCAAATCCGAATATGATTCATGGTGGGCTTACACCCTTTCCACAATTCTATTTGTGTCTTTGAAACTGACTTGGGCGGAGCTAAGTTCAATAGATACATAGCAGTTTCTAAGGCATATCCCTAGAATGAATCGAGAAAGAGATGAATAACGAGCATAGATCTTGTCATTTCTAAAAGGGTTCTATTTCTCCTTTCAGAAACTCCATTCTGCTGGGGTGTCCTTGGAGAAGATAATTGTGAAACTATCCCCTCTTTGGTCAGGTAAGACCTGAACTCTCCAGATAGGTATTCACCCCCTCGATCAGATCGAAGAGTCTTAATTTGAACACCAAGATGCTTTTCTGCCTCAGCCTTGAACTCTTGGAATTTTCCAAAAGCTTCGGACTTGTGACGCATCAAGTACACATGTCCAAATCTAGAGTAATCATCGGTAAATGTGATGAAATACGATACCCGCCTCTGGCTTGGACATTTATTGGTCCACATACATCAGTATGTACCAATTCCAGCAGAAGTGTGGCACGTTTTCCCTTGGCCTTGAAAGATCGCTTGATCATTTTACCCTCTAAACAAGATTCACATATTGGTAGTGGTTCAAAGTTCAGGGATTTTAAAATCCCACTTTTGACCAAAACCTGTATCTGTTAAATTAATATGACCCAATCTCAAATGCCAAAGATAAGTTTCATTTGAAACTTTTCTTTTCTTTGATGAATTAATATGCTCAACATCTCTTGATTCAACATGATTAACTTCACAGGGAACAGGATTAAGGAAATAAAGACCATTAAACTTTACACCAGAACAAATAAAAGAAGATGAACTTCTTATTGAAACGAGGAATTAAATCGAATCACTGTCAAACCATGTTTATCCAAACAATTAACAGAAATTAAATTCCTCTTAAAATCTGGAATAAATAAACAGTCTTCTAAAACCAAAGTTCTGCAATTATCAAAAGATAAAATAACTTGTCCCACTGCTTGCGCAGACACAAGCTTCCCAGTTCCAAGCAACAAATCTCTTTGTCCTTTACTTACAGGCAAGCTATGTTTGAACCACTTCAAAGAGTAACAAACATGGTTAGTGGCTCCTGAATCAACGATCCATTTATCATCGTGATTCTCCACTAAACAAGCCTCAATCACATGTAAATTACCCATACCTGGTTTAGCAGAGCTGCTAGATGTAGCAAACATGTCATCAAGAGTCGGAGCATTGTTGCTCCACTCTCAATCATGCTTACTTGCTCCCGAAGGTGATTGGCGAGATCAAAAATATAGCAACAATTGCCACATTCGCCTTCTCCTATCTTTCCTTCTCCTGCTGAAATTGAGTCCGAATTGCATCGACGCATCTGCAGCAGGCTGCACTGGCATAGGGGTAGTTAGAACAAAGTTGAGCTTTTCATATTGAAGAACAATATCCAAATTAGTTTTCCATTGTTTGTAGTTTGTACCATCCATAGGTTTTTGGCTCAATATTGTAGCTAAAGGATTGAATGAAGACATTTTTCTGAAAATTAGGAAAAAACACACTAATTACAAACTATAATTAACAACAAACAGATATAGCGCTAGCAGATTCTAATAACTACTATTCGTTTATTGTTTAACAATTCTTTAGTTATCTTTACAAGGCTTACGATGGGCAAGATTCTTGTAAAACTAATATTGTTAATTTGGGCCTTCGGTTCCATTGCGAGCCTCGATGGGAGGGTTAACAATTTTACCAAAGTTGAATGTAATTATCCATTGTTTACCTTCAAAATTATCTTTAGTGTCTAAGTGTTGCCGACGATGGGCCGTACAAAACTGTACTAAAATTGTGAAAAAATTAAGGTTTAATATAGCGAAATCCGATTATCCGATGGGGCTTCAGCAATAGTCATTTCACTAATAAACCCACAATTGGGGCCCGTAGGTTTTAAAATTAAATGCTTAATTTAAAACCTTCACCCATTCAATATTTTAAAATTTAGAATTTTCAATTTCCAAGAATTTGTTCAATTTAGAGTATCTACTATAATTGAGTGAGATCAACCCATAAATTATTAGGTATCTAAAATCTAGTCATTATGACCATTTTAAATAACCCATAAATTACTCTCAAATACAATTCTCATAGGAATTTTCCAAATTGAGTGAGATCATCCTATAAATTATTTGGTATCTAAAATCTAGTCATTATGACCATTTTAAATAACCCATAAATTACTCTCAAAAATAATTCTCTTAGGAATTTTCCAAATTGAGTGAGATCATCCCATAAATTATTTGGTATCTAAAATCTAGTCATGATGACCATTTTAAATAACCCATAAATTACTCTAATTCAAGCTCGCTCGAACAGTCCAAGCTCGCTCTATGATCGATCTTCCAGACTATCTCTCGAGGGGGATAGGATGGTTGTGTGGGCAACCGTTCAGATGATGAACGTCTGCCTCTAGGGTTTGTTTCTGATGAACTCCTGCTCTCTCTAAACCTTTGGTAAATACCGTAGTCTAGAGAGCATGAGGATTTTTCTGTGTCTCACAAAACCAAGACCTAACCCCAAACCACATGGGCCATAAGGTTCTTGGGTTGTAGCCTCACTTAAGCCTTATTGGGCTTAAGTGACTAAAGAGCACATTAACCCAACAATCAGCAACCCTGTTTTACACTCTTGTCCCTTTAAAGCCAACTATTGCTACCATATAATATTGTTGGTTTTATAACAATATGTATAACTTCCCACTACTACAAAATAGGGCAACGACGTCCTATTTTTGGCACATTTAACGCCCTTTTTCGCGAACGTCTATTTCGGGCGTTGTAGGTGAAACTTACGGCGTCTAATTTATGATTAGACGCCGTAAGTTCAGCTACGGCGTCTAATTTATGATTAGACGCCGTAAGTTCAGCTTACGGCATCCTATTTCCATTATTAGACGCCTTAAGTATGGCGTAAATGCCCTTAAAGACCATACTTAAGGCGTCTAATTCCTAGAATTAGACGCCGTAAGTGTTTTTTTAAAAAAATATTTTGCTTCGTATGACCGCCCACCCTTACAAAAACCTTCTTACACATATCAAGGGCAATCACCATAATGTGATAAAATAAAGCAACACACTATGTGCTAAAAGGTTAGCTCAACCAACCTTATATTTCGTAAGACAAAAACGTAATACATGCATGTATATATAACAAATATCCCAAGACACATAGTTCATGATGAATTGACATAGAGGTAGCAAAGTAGTAAATGTACTACTTTAGCTAATTTACTTTTTTGTTGAAAGCCGATTCAAGGTATAAACTATGAAAACATTTCCTTTGTACAAGATCAATATATGAAAAATGGTTGTTGTGCTATTACCGTAACACAACATCACTAACCTTAAACCCAACTTTGTTATCAAGACAAGCATGCCAATCAGCCTTCATTTCTTTCAAAAGCACCCGATCATGAGGTGCGAAAGTGTTCACCAACATAAATCAATATACACTGGTGATCTTTCGATCACAAATAACTCGTGATCTTTCTTCATTTAAACCACGTAACTTGAATCATATGATCAGCATATCTATCAATTTCCTCATATTTTTATATAATTGAGTCCAAATTTTTGAATTGTTCGAGTAACGATTGAACCATAAACATATAAAGATCATTGTTTAAGTTTTTTATATTAGGAAAAAATGAGTTTATTGCAAACAAAAATAAAAATATATAAAATAAGTAACGGGGATGTGAATAAAAATATGTAAAAGAGTTTTTTTTTTTTGGTCGTGTGGGATGTGAATGAGCGAGGTTGGTAACGGGATCTTGAAGTTATAATGGGCGTTGGACCATTTTTCCTTTCCAACAACATTTTAAGTTTTTTTTTTTTAATAACTATCGGAGTGCTACCCCATTACAATCATTACTAATAAGCTTGGCTAAAGCCTCGGACAATTGGTAAACTTCGTGATGACCCATCCATAACTCCAAACCTCTCTTCGCTAGGAGGTCCATTGTCGAATTGCATGAGCGAGGCACATATGTGATCCTAGTTTCCCGACCATATCTAGCATCAACGAGACTTCATGGAGAATACCAAAATCCCCGTGGGCTTCCCTAGACCCATGGAGTACAAGCTTAAGACATTCCGTGGAATCGGTTTCCTGCCACGCACTTTCTTAAAACCCATAGACCATGTCATTCTTAACCCAAGAAGGCACGCCTGTATTTCTGCATTTAATTCATCCCCACCCTCGAGAGGATGTATGAATCCTTTTATGAATCTTCCGACATTATCCCTAACCAAACCTCCACATGCAGACTTCCTAGCTAAAGCGGAGAATGCACCATCAACATTCACCTTCATCCAAATACCTTCCGGGGGTCGCCAAGACTCACGACCGGGGGCCAAGGTAACGCCCGAACTTGCAACCCCGCTAGACAATCGTTAGTGCGAGTCGGGCTCTCTACCATCGCGCTAGCACTAGTTAGGATAGTTTCAATGGGTATAAGTTTCTTCTCGAAACAAAAACTCCGACGACGCCACAACCACCAACATAGGACAGGTGAACTTAGAGGCCCACCGCCTACAAGTTTCGATTTACCACGAAGATTCCACCACACCCAATCTCGAAAGGTTCATATTACGAACATCCGCCACTGGGATGACCCCACCACTTTCCGACAGAGAGCTTTGGATTGCCCACAATCCCGAAACACATGCAAAATATCCTCCGGACCTTCCCCACAAACCGGGCAACTCGCATGCATCCAAAGTTAGTCCCCTCCTCACCCAACAAGCGTTAGTAAGGAGACTCTTCTTAGCTAGCGCCAAAGGAGTGTCTTGCACCTTTGTAGAGCGCGGACTTTCCACAATCGACTCCAATCTATTCCGTGCTCCACCGCCTCCCCGAGAGTACCGATATGCAGACTTCACCGAGAACTCTCCATTTCTCTCTCCTTTCCATTTAGCAGAGTGTTGATCTTGATCAATCTCCAGACCCCAAGGACTTTATCCCACGTCTTCTTAATTCCCGCCCATACATTAGAGCTTGGTCTTTTCGAGGAGAAACAAGGCAAAAGGTCCTCCCTGCCCGCATTTATACTTATCTCAAACTACTCTTACCCAGTGCATCCCTCGTGTCACTAACTTCCACCCTAACTTCATTAGGAGTGCTTGGTTCTGAAACTTAGCATGTCTGAGTCCCAGCCCGCCCCGCCTCTTCGCCTTACACACCTCATCCCATGCTACCAAATGCATCCGCCGCTTTCCCTTGTTCCACCCCACAAAAAGGATTGGTTCTGTTTGTCCAAATTCTCACACACATTATCGGAAGGTGTGAGGTTTGCATGGAGTAAGTAGGGATAGCCGATGACACCGCGGAAATAAGTGTGGATCTCCTGGCTAGTGAGAATGTCATTGGTTGCCACCAAAAAGTCTTTCTTTAACCCTGTCCATGACCACCGAAAGTTGTCCTTGTCGGCCCTCGTATGATGAAGCTGCACCCCCAAGGTACTTCCCAGTCCGAAGTTGGAGTAAACCCTAGGGTGGTACCGAGCTCGAGATCCCGACATGATGAACATTCTTGGAAAAGAACACTCGTGTCTTAGAGGAGTTGACCTTAAGTTCGAGCACTCAAAAAACTACAATAAACATTCATGCACCAAACAAACTTGTTGGATGGATGCTTCAGTGAACAAAATAATATCATCTGCAAAGAACAAAGGGAAATAGGAGGCCTTTCTTCGTAAGTCCGATGGGCTTCCAAGCTTCCCCTACCAATCTTTCTTGAGTCATATGTGCCAATTTCTCAATACATATCACAAACAGATAGGGCGAAAGAGGATTGCCCTGTCTCACACCCCGAGAGGATCGGAACATCTCCGCCTTGCTCCCATTCCGGAGAAGCTGCAACTTTGCAGTACTAATACAATGCTCTACCACTTGGATGAGGGCCTGAGGAAGTTGTAGCTCATGCGGACAATTAATGAGAAAGTTCCAATGTACTCGTCATACGCCTTCTCTAGATCAATTTTAATAGCCATATATCCCTTCTTCCTCCCATTGTACGCATAGAGTGAATCACCTCTTGGGCCACAATTATGTTATCTCGAGCTAAGGCTTCGGCACAAAGCTACATTGATTAGGCGCGATCACATGGTCCATAAAGCATTTCATTCGATTTGCCACAATCTTGGTAATTAGCTTGTAAATGACATTACACAAATTAATTGGCCCGAGGTCACGAAATGACTCCGGTGATCCTTCTTCGAATTAACACGATAAGCGTTCCATTCACATCACCAATCAACTCGCATTCAAATACTTGCTTTACAAACCGAACAATGACTCTCTAACAAAGTGTTCCATTGGTGTTGGTAGAATAACGTGTTAAACCCGTCGGCATTGGAGACTTTAGGGCCCCATACCGAACAATGCAGCTCGATCTCATCTTCTTCCACTTCCCGACTACATGCAAGATCGTGTTCCTCCAACAATTTCGGGTAGGAGACACCACAAACCAGTGGCGGTTGCTCCACTTTTCCTCGCGAACAACTCAAAGAAAGTACTTTGTTGCATGGGTTTTAATAAAATAAGCTCACGGAGGGTCGGCCCTGTAGGCCTTAGGCTTAAAAGGGCCGCACTGCAGCCCTTTTAATTTTTATTATTATTTTTGAATACATGGATTCACATATGATGGTAATTTACTAATTTATTTGTATTTTGTATTTGTTATAAAGTTATTTATCCATTTAAGGACAAATACACAATAACTATACTCTAATGTTATGATTTGGTTTATTATTTGTTGCGTATAAAGATTATAGATGTGTTCATGATGCGTAAGAAGAAATTCATGAGATTCTTACTCATGAACCAAAGCCTACTCAAAGTGAAGCACAACCAAATGTCATTCAAATTGATGATAGTGGCAAAGATGACGACAATAATAGTCATCATACTAATGTCACTTAGTGATATGCTTCTTATGTTTTATGTGAGTTATTTGTAAACATAGTTTGCTTTTGATTATGAATTAGTGACTATTATTATTTATTTGATGATTCGTGTTGTTTTAATATTAATGTTGAAAACATTTATTTGATAAATTAGAATTTTAATTGTTGTAATTTACAAATTATATTTCTTTGAAATTAAAAACAGAGGAAAAATAGTTAAATTTTGGAATAGTAATTTTCGGCCCTAGCCCTGTGCTCCAAGCGGGTTTTGAAAAAGAGATGTTTTTCTTACCCCGAGCCCTCGAAGGGTCCGCCTCAGGCAGGCCCCGGCCCTTCACGGCCAGCCCTATAGGGCCAGCCGGCCCGATTGCCACTCTAATATAGTCATCCATCCTCGCTCCGAGCCACTTTTTTTTTTGGGAATATTGAAAAAAAAAAAACCAGAAGGTGCAGAGGTGATTTTCTAGAATTTTTTTATTGAGTCCGAAATTTTATCATCAGTATCCCACACTACTAATTTGAAGCTAGCCTTTAATTAAATAAATCAACTCAAATAATAAATAAAATCAACAATTAAATTTAGTCCTCATTCACAGGTATCAAAATCACACCCTTATTTTTGGGTATATAGCTAGGCTCGAGAGAAATGAATTCGTTGCCCAGAAAATTCCTAAGTGAAATGCAAACTTCTTCTAGTAGATATAACTTTCTCAATTTTAAATTCAAATTGGGCAAATAACCTATCATTATAAAACTCTTTACTATAGTTCCTAAAGCAAAACTGTTGGTTCTCCGGCAAAACTGTTGAAATAAAAACAAATTATGAATACTTCTGTATATCTAACTATTATTTTTTCGATAAAAAAATCTAAGTAATATTATTTTAATTCGGATTGATTTGACCCTAATTTAAATAAAATAGTTCAACCAATCTGGTTTCCATGCTCGTCTAAAGGAGAGCTTATCTGGACAATTCCTCCCTTGGCAACATCCGGATCTGTCTAGATTTCATTTTTTTTTTTACTTTTTTATTTTTATACAAAATTATTTTATAAATAAAAAAATGTTAGTTGAAAATTATTTTTATTTTATATTTTCTACCTGTTAAAATAAATTTTATAAAAATTCAAAAATAGAAAAAGAAATATGAACTGCTCAATCTCATCCGAACGGTCCGTCCAGATATTTTTTCAAAGGAGGAGCTCTCTCCTTGCTCGTCCAAATAAGGAGCAGGTAGTTCAACCGGGTTGAATGTTTGATTTAATTTTCAGTAGCTTGTTAAAAATATAAAGTCAACTTGCACGGTAGTGTCGGCGCACACAATGAAAAGAAAAGGATATGAATTGGTGAGTGATTTGTCAATTGTGAACCAGCAGAGACTCTGGAACTTATCTCAAATATCTTCTTTTTCCTCTTCAGGCGTTCACGTAATATATACTCTCTGCGAAAAAATGGGTATGATTTGTTAATTGGATGGAGAAAATTTAGTTCCTGAATCACAATATTTAGATTTATAACTTTCGGTGACTTGGTGAGGTACAAATTTTGAATCATGACCTTTGTCTTCTTCGCTTCAACATCCGGTTCAGCTGCTTCTTCAGTTCAACGTCCGGCTTAACTTTTAAAGCACTGGGTACAATGTACATAAAGAATAAAGCTTACAGCTTAATTATATATTTTATTTATATATACTCAAACCACTTCTAATTTGATCAAATTGGGACAAAAAAATAAAAACATCAGTAACAAAATTTAGTTAAAGGAAAGATTATTAATTAAAGAAGAGTAAATACCCTTTTTGGTCCTCGACAAAAACGCGATCCCCATTTTGGTCCTTTACAAAAAAATCAACCCTTATTCGCCCTTTTTATGGACTAAAAAGAGTCTTTGGAAATTTCAAGGATCAAAATGTCAACCAATTGAGTGTATTTTGAATTTGTGAGGACTACGAGACTAAATTTTTTTTTTTTTTTTTGTCATGGACCAAAATGGGGATTGCGTTTTTGTCGCGACCAAAAGGATATTTACTCATTAAAGAAATACGTACATGTATCCTAGATAGATTAAACCATAAATACTACATCATCAATATGTCTTATATCTTACAAGGTGAGATTGGCTATATGAACCACATAATGCCATTATGCTCACCAAATCTTTGAAGAAATGGTTTATCAAGAGGTCATAATCAATAACTTTATTCAATATTTTCTCCAATCTTCCTCTACGACCTCATTTCGATGAGTTATATAGTACTACCTCCGATCCTAATTATAAGAGTTAGTTAAAATTTTTTTTTTTGAAAAGATTAAAGAAGCTAAATAAAATATTTAATCATTTTATATGCTGTGTATCATAGATTATATATTAGTTTATTAGTCAAAATAAATAGTTTGAAGAAAAAAATAAAAATAAAAATACTCTTAAATAATTTAATTAGCTTCCTTAATTTCTTCAAAAAAGTCAACTAACTCTTATAATTGTGACCGGAGGAGTACTTGATTTACTCTCCTTAGTAGCATATCAAATAACATTCTTTCTATATGTCTCAATCATTTCAAAATTTTCTATAATTTTCTCTTCAACAGAAGTCTTTCCAAACTATTCATTGTATATGTTCATTATGAATTTTAACTTTTATTGTATAGTTATCCATTCATCTGAACATCATCTTAGTTATCCATACTTTACGTTCTTGTTGTCCTTTAAAGCCCAATATTAACTGGATTCAGCTTCTCTCCTATATCCCTTCCTCCTTTTCCATTTTCCACCATTGATTAACATTTCAACGATCCGCATTTAACATATTATTAAAATATTATTATACTTTTACCTAAAAGATATAAAAATATTTTTTGATACAAGATGGCAAAAAAAAAAAAATTGAACCGTTAAAATTATTTTTTTATCTTTTAGGTAAAATTATAATAATATATGTATAATTTGATAAATATGGATCGTTGAGATCTTAATCCAATGTTTGAAAAGGAAAAATGAGGGGAAAAGATAGGAAGAGGTATATGAGAGAAACCAAATGAATATTCATTACTATATAGCATAGATGGTCTTAAAGCAGGATAATAAAACTTCACTTTTAATTTACTAGGTATTTTCTTTTCAAAAATAACTTTTGTAATATTTCTCCATTTTAACCACTTGAATCATATGATAAACATCACTATGAATTTTATCATCTTTTATATGATTGATTCCAAATATTTGAGCTGCTTGGGGAATGATTGAACCATAAGTGTGTGTTTGTATATAAATATAATTTTTGAGATAATGCTTGGGAGATATATAAAAATTTTATATTATACTGAATTATTTAGCTTAGATGTGAAAGCTATGCGGCATGGGCGCTTTGGATCATGTTTTGCAAACTTTTAAGAGACGTGACGTCGTTATGCGTCTCTTCTTATTCGCATATCTGACAAAATGTCATTAGTATAGTAACATACCATGTCTAATTTTTCAATTTGCCCTTATTAAATAACTATTTACCAAAATGCCCCTGTCAGAAAACTATTTCCCAATTTGCCCCTGTCAGAAAACTATTTCTCAATCTGCCCCTGTTTAGTCGACTAAAACCATGGTTTAGTCGACTAAATCGTGGGGCCAATTTTTTTTTGAAAACCCCCGACATTTAGTCGACTAAACCTTAAGTTTAGTCGACTAAACCATGTCGGAGTGCTTTTTTTTAAAAAACCCAAACCCGACATTTAGTCGACTAAATCGTAAGGCTTAGTCGACTTAATATCGGCAGAGGGGTTTTTTAAAAACCCCAAATCGCGCCTCCACGAACGATTACCAACCCTAATCGACTAAACCTCTCCCCAAACCTCTCCCCTCATTTTTTGTGCCCCAAATCGTTGCTCAATCCGTTGTTGAAGGTATAAT
The DNA here is from genome assembly GCA_025563575.1 of Acacia pycnantha. NCBI lineage: Eukaryota > Viridiplantae > Streptophyta > Magnoliopsida > Fabales > Fabaceae > Acacia > Acacia pycnantha. The sequence goes on along the minus strand of JAMWYP010000186.1, from coordinate 2,020,096 downwards.
TGTTGTGTAATCTTTGTAGTTTCACTTTGTTAAGCTTTTGTTCTTGTTTGTAATCATCGGATAATTGCCAAAGTGGAGACTATAGTGGGTAAGGACAGTGTATACTACATTAGTAACAATGTATGTGATGATGAAGACGTAGAGTGTGTGATAGATGCATTTTCTAGTCTAAGTCACAAAATTTTATTGAGATATATATTGAGTTTGAATCGGTGAATCATCATCCGTACCCATGCATACAAGATCTCCACGTATTTTGGTCCGTAAGAAACACATGTACTTGTATCCGCACCTTCACCAAGGCTTAAGTGAGATAATATTGAAGCAAGAAGAGGAGAATGAGGAAGAGGATGATGAGGAAGATGAGAATATGGACAGTGATGAGGAGGATGAATATGAGAAGTTTATTTCACTAGGTGAAAGCTCGGATGGAGACGGGAGGATGATTTTGATACTCGCACGGACCACGTAAACCCGACTACCGCAACAATGCCACCGTTGAATGTTCAACTAGTTAGCAAAGGGTAAGTTAGTAAACTTGTATTTGTATTTGTAATTTTGATTTAGTGGTTATGACAAAAGAACATTTTGACAAATGTAGCGCCATTTGGGAATGAAAACCCGCACTATTTGTTCATTGATTGGACGCAGTGTGATGATGAGATGGAGATGTTGTATGGTGATGATGACGAGGAAGGTGGTTGGCATTTAGGTGATCCATTATATGTGTCTCGGTAGTTTCCTTCTAAGTCGGAAATGCAACATGCCGTGAAATTATATTGCATGAAGTCTCATCGTATAACCAAAGTTATAAAAAGCGATGATCATAGGTTTGTGATGAAGTTTCGAAACCATGCTCAAGGTTGTCCTTGGTATATGAGGGCAATGTTCCCCACGAATGGATATAGTTGGGTGGTGAGTAAGTGGGGTAAAGAGCACACATTCCTGAACCAGAGTCTCACCCGGGATCATAGACAGCTGGATACAGATGTTATATGTGCAGCCATTATCAGTAGGTTTTCATGTCTTTTTTGTTCCAATTACATTCGATTTGTTTATTGACAGTACATTTGGAATTTGCTTTGTTTTCACTAGGTATGTTAAGAGAAGATCCAGCTTTAAAACCAGTGCTAATACAAGAGAGGATACAACGTCTGCATGGATATAATATAACATACAAGAAGGCTTGGAAGGCGAAAATGAAGGCCATTGTGAAGTTGTTTGGTGATTAGGAGGAATCATATGCATTCTTGCCCAATTGGTTGACATACATGACGCAGTATAACGTGGGTTCTTTTTCGTGCTTGAAACTCATGAATTGTGGATCCAACGTCGTGTGGTGCCGACAAACAAGTCTTCGTGAGGGTTTTTGGACATTTAACCGCACTATTGCAGCCTTCAAGTACCTAAGCCCATACCGCAAATTGATGGAACCCACTTGTACGGAAAATACAAAGGTGTCCTTTTGATTGCGACTTCACAAGATGGAGATGGGAAGGTCATTCCCATTGCCTTTGCTATTGTTCCTCCCGGTGAAACGTCCGACGATTGGTGGTGGTTTCTTTGTCTCCTACGTGATCATGTGATGCAAGGCGGGTATTTGTTTGATATCTGATCGTCACGTCAGTATCATTAAGGCGGTTAAAGAGCACCCTACTTGGCAGCCTCCACATGCCTATCATGTGTATTGCCTACGACATGTCGGTAGCAACTTTAATACTAAATTTAGGGACACACAACTGAAGAAAACCGTTATGAAACTAGGTATGAAATTTCACATTTTACGTAATCATTGATTTGTGTCCATTATTATAAGTTTAAATTTTCGATAGAATGATGACAAGAACAACCTACAACAACAACAACAAAAACAACAACAAGAAATATTCAACCGATGTACAACAAGAAATACTAGTCAAACAAAATTTGAGCATCAAAGCATCATCTCTAGCAAAATTAATGCCAAGCCATTAAATTCTTATTAAGTCTACAAAATTCAACCATCTACAATAGTAAAGATAAGAATCCCTTAAAAAAATGCAACCAAATAAAAACTTTTACGAATTGAAACAAGAACTACACTGTCAGTTTCAACTTAGTTCATTTCAGTCTTAGTTTCGATTTTCATGATTTTCATTATATATAGCACTCAAAATACATCATCTAGTTCCTTCTAAGAAATAGAGTCTAGAGCAAAGAACAATACTCCACAACAAATTCAAAAGATAAGATCTCTTATATTCTTAATTCAAGATGCAAACAATTTATAATAAATAGGCAGCAACACATAATACGAATGACAAATCACCTCCATTTCTTTTTCAGGTACACAGAAATCAGAAGAAGAGTTTTTGAAACAGAGGAATAAACTTACATGCATTCCACCACACCCACCCACATATTCAATCGGGGAGCAGAAACAGCAAACAGAGACTCATTTAAATCACACACAACAACGAAATAGGGGAGAAAAACATAACCCAACGCACCCAAAGCAATTACCGTAAAGCACAAAGCACAAAAACAAAAACGCAAGAACAACCGTCGAAATTCGAAATGGAGATGAGAACATACCAAAATTGACGCAAATGACACTAGAATGAAGTATCCTTGCTACCCAAGGAATGGATTTGGGGCAAAAACCGAGGGGAGGTTTGGGAGAGGTTTAGTTGATTAGGTTGGTAATCGTTCGTGGAGGCGCGATTTGGGGCTTTTAAAACCCATCTGCCAACATTTAGTCGACTAAGCCTTACGGTTTAGTCGACTAAATGTCGGGTTTGGGTTTTTTTAAAAAAGCCCTCCGACATGGTTTAGTCGACTAAACTTAAGTTTTAGTCGACTAAATGTCAAGGGTTTTCAAAAAAAAAATTGGCCCCGATATTTAGTCGACTAAATCATATTTTTAGTCGACTAAACAAGGGCAGATTGAGAAATAGTTTTCTGATAGAGGCAAATTGGGAAATAGTTTTCTGACATAATAATTACTGAAAGCAAAAATTAAAAGTGTACTATAAATTAAATGGGAACATGTCTGGCTTTTTATGAATATGCCGCACAGAGTAAATTTGTTTTTAATCTAAATGCTACAATTTAAAAAGTATTTATCAAATATGTTACATTTAAAATCGTTCATTAAAAGAACAATATTGAATTTGTACATAAGTCGTTCACGTGAAAACGATTTCACTTTATTTCAGATCTAAAGTATAATTTTTAATAAAAAGTGGCATAGTGTAACATCCCCAATTTTCATGTAAATCAATTAATGAAATATTTGAATTTTTCACCAAAAAGTGGTCAATGTTATATTATTTTCTGACAAGATAAATTAATTATTGGGAAAATCATGTGGAATTATTCGAAAAGTGGTTTTAATAAATTTGGTTGTAAATAAAATGAGATGGTAATGTCAAAGAAGGTAGAAATATATTTTTCCCTCATTATTTCTATAATTTTCATCTAATAAAAGGAGGAGGAAATTCTAATGGAAGAATTAGTGGAGTTTTAATAAAGTCTAATTTGCATTAGAAAAGTGAACATTGGATGAGACTTATATGACACAAAAATGTTTTTCCATATTTTCCCTTGGCATCAGGTGAGTAGGAAGGAGGAAGTAGAAAATCATTACCTAATTGTAGGTGTAAGAGAGAGATAAGATGGGTGTGAAACCAAATGAAATGAAAAGGAAAAAAAGGCTCCCAACCCCAAAAAACGCCTGTTAAGAGAAGGAGGAGTGATGGATGAGACAATATGCATTTAATTAAAGTAGGGAGAGGAGTTGTGTGTGGAGCAAGGCAATGGGAAAGCACATATGTTTCTTCTCCAATTTTCTTAGCATCAAAGGTGAAAGAGAGAGGTGATGATAAACAAATCAATTTTCTTGGGCGGGAATCTTTTTTCTCTCCTCTGCGTGGGAGTTTCTCTCACCGAGTGAGGGTTGGTGAGGTCTAGGTATCTCGGTCAGTCGAAGTTCTTTGAACGACGATCTTCGTCATCTTCCGTTTCTTCTTCCGAGTGGTTTCGCGTGTGTGTGTTAAAGGTCAAGTTGCATGCGTTCGGAGGTTTTGGGGGTAGGCCGAAGTATGGAGTTGGGTCCAAATAGTAGGAATAGTAAATGCAAAGAAGTAGTCTTGTCTATTGATCGGGAGGCAATAAACCAGGGCAACACGCTTGCAGAAAGATTATTACCAGCAAGAACTTAAATGTCCCTACCATCATTACGATGATTAAAAAGGCTTGCATCTCGATAAGGAGGTGGAAATACATGATTTGGATCGGAATCAACTCACTTTTTTATTCCGATTTAAAGATTCGAAGGATTACATGCGTATTCCGAGGGAAGGCCGTGGTCGATCCAAGGGCATCCGCGAGCCTCCAGGTCTAGGAGGAGTGTATGGTCCCTGGAAGACGTGAATTTCAATGTAGTGTCGTTCGGGTCCAATTTCATGGACTACCTCTGAAGCCTTTAACAAAGAGCAATGCGAAGATACTTGGCGACTCAGTAGGGGAAGCGGTTATGTTCGAAAACCACTATCGTGAGAGGAGGCTTGGCGGGGGTTTCATGCGTGTGAGGGTTCTTATCTCTATTATTGAACCTTTAACCCTGTGTCTATGGGTGCCACGAGGACGGCGTGCTCCGGCATGGATAATGGTCAAGTATGAGAGGTTGCAGAATTTTTGTTACACGTGTGGTTGCATTGGGCATGGTAATCGGGGTGCAAGTGGGGGTTGGAGCGGGGGAGGACGATGAGGGTAGGCTGAGTATGGAAGTTGGCTAGGATCTCTAGGCCGTTAAGACCATTGAGGAATCGTTGGAGGTGTGCATGGCGCGATCGGATCGAGGCTCCTGTTTGGAAGAAGAAGGAACAACCTAGGCCGATACCCATCGGCGCAGTACCGGAGATGGAGGAGATGCTGAAAGCAACTTGGGTCCGAGGAAGGATGTGTGTCGAGGATAGGACAACATGGAAAGACGTTGGTGTGTTGTCGAAAGATGGGGACGTTTCCAGCTTTTCCCGAGAGGGGCACGGTATCTAATGCGTGTTGACTTTGTAGATGGTAAATTGAAGTTTGCGTCGAAGAGGGATTGTCACGGGACTCGTATTGGGAAAGTGTTGGGATCCGTACAACGCGGCTTGGAATAAAACTCTTACGAATCCCTTAGGCGGATCGCTCAATAGCGTTTAAATCGATTTAGGATTTCCGAATCATACCTTTGCCAAACAATTTGAACTGGTGGGCTACCTTCACGTGCTTCTTGATCACGTGGGCTAATGCCTTCTTGTTCGATCAGACAGGAGCTGACTTCGCGTGTCCTCTCCCTCTACAGGTATCCACACGAACGGCCTCCAACACCGACGGCGTGCTAGCGCCTCAAAGATTCTTGCGTCTCTATTTTTCTCTCTAGGGTTTTTCACGGCTTTCTAATATGCTCGACTAAAAGTCCCGTAGGTTTTTCTAAACCTAGCAGGCGTATTATATTCAAAACAAATTTTGAATCTGGATTAAAAAATATATTAATTAAATCTATCTGATAGATCTAATCAAATCTATTTATTTAATCCGAATTAAAGGCCTCTACGATTTAATTTATATTTATAAATTAAATCAAGATATGATATCGTTATATTTAATTTAAAATGAGATCCGATATCTCGCTTCAAATTAAATACGATATGCAATATCTTTATTCGAAAATTAAATCTGAGATACAATATCTCAATTTATTATAGTTATTTAATTTATCAAATAAATTAAATACTATATATAATAATATTATTATCAATAAATAATATCATTATTATTTTCGAATAATATATTTATATATGTATGTATATATATATACACACACACACACATCCTAGATTAAATAAGTATTCATTAAATCTTAAACACATTTAAGATTCAATGAATCTGGACACTCTCGCTCGTGTTGGGCCATTCTTGTGTGCGACCCTGGGCCAATACTGTACCAGCCCACAAGTCGCAAGCGGCCTCTAGCAAGACATTGCGACTACCCAATTCATATGGGGATCGTTGATAAGTACAATGACTTGCCCCTAGGGCATAATTTCCAACAAACTCCCACTTGCACTAGGTGCAATCATTAATTACCTTAATTCCCATTGCCCTAACATGACGCTCATGTTTTACTTGTGCAAGCGGCTTAGTAAGAGGATCAACGTCATTGTTTATGCGATATAACCTATCGTACAACCATGTCACGTCCCTTTTGTCACGCGATAATTTGGTCAAGGTTGAGGCATGGAAAATGTCAACTTCCTGTTCTTGACCATTACTTTCTCGATTCTTGAGTAGTCTAACAATTGAGATGGAAACTCCTTTCCATCGTAGTATGGCCAAACATTTCTCGGACTCACTCATCGAGGCCCAAGATATCTCTCTACAAATGTGAGGGACAAATTCCATCTTGACCATTCACATTCCTCTCGCATGAAAACCACCGATCCCGATCCAAGCCTTTATCATCACCCTAAAGGTGACTTTTGACTAGGTCAAAGACTGGCGACTCATCATGTAGGAATCCATGATGATCTCAGGTCAAAGGGCGTTGCGACACGGTTATACATGAGAAAAGCTTATGACTTATTCCATGCAGCTTTCTCATAGTGGGTCGGTCCAGCACCTTGTACTCTTACAAGTGCCTATGACTTTGATTCGTATCTCCATACCTCATCAAAGTCACACTGGTCTTATCTCATCTTCGCTCCCACGTAGATGACCGACCAGGGACATTTAGGATAATCTTTTAGATATATCCAGGGATACAGTTATCAATGTAAACATGCAAGCAAAATGATAACAAAAGGAGAACACTTTAATCGTCTAAAGTGTAATGACTTGCTTTCTCCGGTACTTTGCATAATAATTTTTTTTTGTATCACCTCTATCATTGATTTCTCTCGATAAGATGAAATCACTTGAGTATATTGTTGGTCCTTTGATGTGACCTAGGCCCCTTGGTCTCGCGGAATAGCGCCGCTATTGTCACAGAGCAAGTCTATTGATTTGAGATGGTAGGAGCCACCCTAGTTCATTAATGAACTTACTAATCCAAAAGGCCTCCTAGCCGCATCCGATGCTACTATATACTCGGCTTCTATTGCGTAATCAACTACGTGACTGCTTAGAGCTCTTCCAACTTACCGCACCACCATTCAAAATGAATACATATCCTGATTGTGATCTTGAATCATCTTGGCCAGTTTGGAAACTTGCATCTGTGTAACCAGTCACACAGAGCTTACCTTCCAAGCCACCATATACCAAGAATAAGCCCTTAGTCCTTCTTAAGTACTTAAGGATATTCTTGACAAGATCCAATGACCCTCATCGGGATCTTGTTGATATCTGCTGGTCATACTCAAGGAAAATGACACATCTGGTCGAGTACATAACATGGCATACATGATAGATCCAATGGCGGAGGCATATGGAATCTTACTCATGCGGTTTCTTTGATCCAAGTGTACTAGGACACAGATTCTTACCGAGATGGATGCCATGAGACATGGGCATATTACCCCTTTTTGAATCCCGCATACCGAATCTATGCAGTATCTTGTCTATGTATGTGCTCGAGTTAGGCCTATCGCCTCTTAGATCTATCTCTATAGATCCTAATCCCAAGGATGTAAGTGGCTTCGCCTAAATCTTTCATTGAGAAAGACTTTCCTAACCAAGACTTGACACTGGAAGGTAGGAATGTCATTCCCAATGAGTAAGATGTCATCAACATAAAGCACTAGAAATACAACCGTGCTCCCACTAACCTTCTTGTACACACAAGGTTCATCTATGTTTTGAATGAATCCAAACTCCTTGACTACTTCATCAAAATGATGATTCCAAATTTCCGAGATACTTGCTTCAATCCATAAATGGATCTTTGAAGCTTGCAAACTTTACTAGATTCCTCTGGACGCACAAAACCCTCAGACTGTGTCATGTACACATCCTCAAGGAGCTTTCCGTTAAGGAAGGCTGTTTTGACGTCCATCTGCCATATTTCGTAGTCATAATATGATGCAATGGCAAGAAGGATTCTGATTGATTTGGCCATTGCAACTGGAGAAAATGTTTCATCATAGTCCACACCATGAGTTTTGAGTGAATCCTTTTGCAACAAGTCGTGCCTTGAAAATGTTTACTTTGCCATCCATGTCAGTTTTCTCCTTGAAAATCCACTTGCACCCAATGGGTTTTCACCTTTAGGTGGATCGGCTAAGGTACATACCTTATTGTCGTACATGGATTGCATTTCAGACTTCATGGCGTTAAGCCATGTTTTGGAGTTGGGTCCCACCATGGCCTCGCGATAGGTAGTTGGCTCATTGTGCTCAATGAGCAAAACATCACGGCTTCCGTGAATCGAAATCCATATCTCCGAGGCCGTAGCCGTGTTCTATCGGACCTTCGTGGGTCTTGTGTTATGTGAGTAGACTCAACAACTTGTTGTGAGTCTTCTCCGGTTTCCATCTCGTGGTTCTACATTGTCCTATGACTCTCGAACTTCTTCGAGGTTCACCTTACTCCCACTTGGTTCTTTTAGAGATAAATTCTTTTTCAAAAAGATACCATTCCGAAGAACAAACACTTTGTGATCGGTGGGATTGTAGACATAGTATCCTTTAGTTTCCTTAGGATACCCCACAAATAGGCATTTTGAGGATCTGGATGATAATTTAGAGTGGCGTAGCGTTTAACGTAAACCTCACATCCCCAAATTTCAAGAAATGACAAACTGGGTTTCTTCCTACCCATATCTCATATGGTGTCTTTTCAACCGCCTTTGACGGAACACGATTTAGTGTGAACGCAATGCTTTCTAGGGCATGGCCCCAAAAGGAAGGTGGAAGATCTCGTTTGACTCATCATAGATCGAACCATATCTAATATAGTTCGATTCCTCTGCTCAGAAACACCATTCCATTGAGGTGTTCCTAGAGGAGTAAGTTGCGAGACGATCCCACAACTCCTAAGATGGTCAATGAACTCTTGGCTCAAATATTCACCACCCTGATCGATCGAAGTGTCTTAATTGTTTTGCCAAGTTGATTTTGCACTTCATTTTGGAATATTTTGAACATTTTAAAAGATTCCGACTTATATTTCATTAAATAGATATATCCATATCTACTGAAATCGTCTATAAATGTAATGAAGTACAAATGACCTCCTCTAGCAGATGTATTCATTGGTCCACACACATCAGTATGTATGAGGCCCAATAAATTGGTGGCTCTCTCACCGTGTCCAAGTAAAGGTGCATTTGTCATCTTTCCCAATAAACAAGACTCGCATGTATCAATTGATTCAAAATCAAATGAGTTAAGAAATCCATCTTTATGGAGTTTCAAAATGCGTTTCTCATTTATATGGCCTAGACGACAATGCCATAGATAGGTCGGATTCAAATCATTTGACTTGATCCTCTTAGTAGTTATGTCATAGATATGTCCATTCAATTTTCTACTGTCCTTGAGATCCTACATTTATTCAAATGTGAGATCCACATGTAGTATCCAATACCCATGTTGAGGAAGTAGAAAAGCGAATATCTATGACATAGATATTCAAGCGATAGCCCCGCTATCCTTCTTGTTCTTGTCCGATCTTCGAGGTAGGATTTGCAATTTCTTTTCAAATGACCAAGTTCTTTGTAAAATAAGAAGACTCTATCCTTCGGAGGTATTGCCTTCTTGGCTTTCGTTTCATACCCCTTCCCTTTTTGAACGGACAAAACGAACCGGGCCTCTCCAAGGCTCGGCTTAGCGCTTTGAGCATCCCATGCGGTTCGAAATTGATTCCTCCGCTTGTAATCCATGACAAAGTTATCATAACTTCACGGGAGTGAGTTCAAGATCACATCCGTAGCTAACTCTGGGACATGGGGAATCCAAGCCTCTCAAGGTGATCAATGTAGCCCTTATCTTCAAAACATGAGGACTAATCGATGCACCCTGCTGCCTTGTAGGAATGAAAGGCCTTTGTGGTCTCATACCTCTCTTGCCTTGTGCATACTGGAACATTTCCGTAGGATGAACAATCATCCCAGAGGCCTCCACATGTTCTAGATCTCTATTGAGGTCTAGAAGCATAGTGGCAAGCATCAGGCATCCCGTATCCACAGAGTCATCCTTATGCTTCGTGCGGGCTCGTCGAGAATGGGTTGATCAAGGACATAAATCTTTCTTTCCTGCTTGAGAACAATTCTCAAGTTTCTAAACCAATCAAGAAAGTTTGTCCCATTAAGTTTATCCTTCTCAAGGATAGATCGCAGTGATAGCGTTGCGGTGTTACTATGCGTAATGATTCCATGCGTAAAGATATGTAAAGTTTAAGTAGTAATCTCCCACCGAATTAACAACCCTCATTATAATTAGTGGGCTAAGACCCATATTTGGCTTAAAATTAAGTCCGCTTTGGCAGGACGCTTAAATTTAAGTTATTTAGGTAGGCATACATTTGCCAATTACATCACATGTAATTCTTAGATCTTTATGGGATTCGATCATCATATGATCGGCACGTTTAATCCCATCTAATGCCTTGAGATCCAAAACCATTTTGATGATCTCAATTAAGTCAAGACAATTAATGAATATTGAGTATCACCATTACTCACTCGTCTCACCAAGATAACTCGGATGCATCCACTTTGGTGGAACATACAAATGGATGATCTAGATTTTGATAAGTATTCATTAATTGACGGCATTATGGCTTTAGATTTTATTTAGAGGGTATTATTTAATCTAATCTAATTAATCCTATCAATTATATGAGTGCAATCCCTATTTCATCATATAATGTCTAAATTAAATTATGCAAGGATCAAAACCAAAACATAATTTAAGGACGTGACACAACATGGCTCACCTAACCTAGAATCCTCTCAAGCCAATGAGAGGACTTCTCTAGATAAAATTAAAGAAAAATACTTCAGAAACCTCATTTCAACATACGAGGGGAGTTGGATGAGATGAGAATTTTACATAGAGAATGTTTAGAGATAGGCATGGCTTGCAGGCCATATTTAAAAAATACAACACTTGTAAATTCTAGAGCCATATTGTTCACCATACCCAAACCAGTTAAAGCACACCATATATTTAATTCATACAAATATGCAATAAAATATTATGGTTAACCTTATCACGATATAAATTCTCTAATTTATATTCATGATTTAAATTCTGGCGCTACGACAATCGTAGGGATCCCTACGGCGGTCAAGGGGCGCCCCCATGGGGTGTGGGGGCGCGCCCGTTAGAAATTTTTTCAAAATAACTTCTTGTTTTCAAAATTATTTCCCAAAAAAACGTGATTTTTCAAAAATAATTTCCAAAATTTCAAACCCTGATTATTTGTTCGAGTATGGTCGCACGAATGAGAGTCGTCCTAACGTGTTTGATCTCGAACGTCCGAACGTGGTCAAGTTGAACGACCATCGTTAAATCTGATAGTTCGAAATACAAACGCAGCTTGAAGGACGAATCCTAACGTATCCGTGACTCGAACATTCCGACCTCAATCGGCGTCCATACATGATCAACGAATCAACCTTCGAATGCGTGATCGTGCTTGAACGTATTTGACCCCAATCAGATTGTGCGACTTTAACGTGATCTACGATCTGAACCTTTCAAAACATTATCAAAAAGCCACGAATCCGAACCTAACCCTAGCGTGAAACAACCGTATTCATAACGCGATCTTTTCGAAAAAGGATGATCTTTTGGATAAAAGATGAATACTTCAAAATCGGTTTATCATATATTTCGATTTTAAGCATGCAAGATTCGGTTTAAAGCATATATATCACATATATAAAGCATACGCAAAACCTGATTTAAACACACGTTGAGTTGGCTCTGATGCCACTGTTGGGATCCAAAACCACACAATGGAATAAAACTCTTACGAATCCCTTAGGCGGATCGCTCAATAGTGTTTAAATCTGATTTAGGATTTCCGAATCATACCTTTGCCGAACAATTAGAATCGGTGGGCTACCTTCTCGTGCTTCTTGATCACGTGGGCTAACGCATTCTTGTTCGATCAGACAGAAGCAGACTACGCGTGTCCTCTCCCTCTACCGGTATCCACACGAAAGGCCTTCAACATTGACGGCAGTGTGCTAGCGCCTCAGTATTCTTGCGTCTCTCTATTTTTTTCGCTCTAGGGTTTTTCGCGGCTTTCTAATACGCTCGACTAAAAGTCCCGTAGATTTTTCTAAACCTAGCATGCGTATTATATTCAAAACAAATTTTGAATCTGGATTAAAAAATATAGTAATTAAATCTATCTGATAGATCTAATCAAATCTATTTATTTAATCCGAATTAAAAGCCCTCTGATTTAATTTATATTTATAAATTAAATCAAGATATGATATCGTTATATTTAATTTAAAATGAGATCCGATATCTCGTTCAAATTAAATCGATATGCAATATCTTTATTCAAAATTAAATCTGAGATACAATATCTCAATTTATTATAGTTATTTAATTTATCAAATAAATTAAATACTATATATATAATAATATTATTATCAATAAATAATATCATTATTATTTTCGAATAATATATTTATATATGTATGTATATATATATATATATATATACACACACACACACACATCCTAGATTAAATAAGTATTCATTAAATCTTAAACACATTTAAGATTCAATGAATCTGACACTCTTGCTCGTGTTGGGTCATTCTTGTGTGCGACCCGCAGCCCACATAAGATTGGTAGCGGGTCAATCACTGTACCAGCCCACAAGTCGCAAGCGGCCTCTAGCAAGACATTGCGACTACCCAATTCATATGGGATCGTTGATAAGTACAATGACTTGCCCTCAGGGCATAATTTCCAACGAAAGGGAGTGAGGATGGCGGGCGGCTAGCGGGGATGGGATTTGAATAAGACTAGAGGAGTCCCTTCGTTGGAGGTGGCCCATGGAAAAGGACTTGGAGCAAGTGTGCGGGAGGCCCATTAGATGGAAATGATCGGGCCTTGTATAGGGTGAAATTTCCTTTGGACCACGAGCCCGAGCAAGAACCAATTACTCCTCTAGTTGGACAATCACCAATTTCACCATGTCCTATTCTCTTCGAAGTATCAACCTCAAACGTCACTGTGTATCGATATTGGGCCGAGTATTATTAAGAGCAGAGGCGCCTTATTTTGAGGCTCCGATATCTATCTCTAAACCAAAGTCCTGTAGAAACCTTAGCTCTAGGAAGACGTCGCAAAAGTTACTGGTCGATTAAGGCACTAATTCGTAAGAAGGAATCGAGAGGCAAAACAACGATGGCGATTCCCTTTAACTAGTGAAATTGACTTTCCTTCTAGTGGATTTCGGGTGAAACTACTTGTAACTGGGTACTACCTTTTACGATTATGATGAGGTTTTGCCTTCGCTTATGATCAACGCCTGGTGGTTGGATGGGACCAACCACCGGTTCACCATGAATATACTAGCTTGGAACCTGTCAAGGTTTGGGGGTTGCCTTGACAGTTAGGAATCTTAGAGATGAATGTGTACGTAAAAAACCCCTAATTGTGTTCCTATCCGAAACTAAGCAAAGGGCCAAATATGTGAGGAAGGTCGGGCGACGGTTTGGTTTTAGAGGAGTGGTACAGGTGGATCCAGTGGGTAAGTCCGGTGGTTTAGCACTTTGGTGGTCGAACCAGATTAAAATCAACATTTTGGTATCTTCTCCTCACGTTATTCACAATAGCATTGAAGCCGGTGACTTTGATTCCCAGGTATATTTCTTTTGTGTATGGCCCTACTTCTGAAGAGGAGAGGAAGATTTGGTGGCAGGAAGATTTGGAACCACCGGTTCACCATGAATATACTAGCTTGGAACTGTCAAGGTTTGGGGTTGCCTTGACAGTTAGGAATCTTAGAGATGAATGTGTACGTAAAAAACCCCTAATTGTGTTCCTATCAAAACTAAGCAAAGGGCCAAATATGTGAGGAAGGTCGGGCGACGGTTTGGCTTTACCGAGGAGTGGGCTGGTGGATCCGGTGGGTAAGTCCGGTGGTTTAGCACTTTGGTGGTACGAACCAGATTAAAATCAACATTTTGGTATCTTCTCCTCACGTTATTCACAATAGCTTTGGAAGTGGTGACTTTGATTCCCCTGTATATTTATTTTGTTTATGGACCTACTACTTTTGAAGAGGAGAGGAAGATTTGGTGGCGGGAAGTAACTAGAATCGGCGGGACTATCTGCGAATCATGGCTATGTTTGGGAGATTTTAACGATATTTTATCTCATTCGAGAAGATGGGAGGAAGACCAAGAGCATGGAGGAAGATTTTGAATTTTAAATGTTTTGTGGCGGGATGCGATTTGGAGGATTTGGGATTCAACGGATATAGATTTACGTGGTGTAACAAGAGGGAAGAGCGATACTATACGGGAGCGTATTGATAGGGTTCTCGAGAATTGTCATCTCCGGGAATCCTTTCCTAACATTCAAGTCTTTAATGTTACCCCAGGTGGATTGGACCATCATTTGTTGTTTGTGTCTTTGTAAACCCGATGTTGCTAGGAGGCGAGAGGGTATTTCATTTTAAGGAAAGATGGATTCATCATGATCAATTTAATCGAAGTCGTATGTGGTAGTTGGGACCTGGATGATGTGGCTAATATTCCTGCATTAGAGAATTTTCATGTAATCGAATAGGTGTAAGGAAGTGTTGGAGAAGTGGAGTAAGGATGAATTCTCGAATAATGCAAAATTGGTGGATAAATTTAAGAGGCAACTGGATGGCCTATCTCGTGGGTATCTATCGGAAACAAAAAGCGGGGCTATTAATGAGGTAAAGGAACTATTGATAGACTACTAGAGTTGGAAGAGAAATGCAGTGGCGAGAGATCAAGAGTGGCGGGCCGATCTTGGAGATAGAAATTCTAGATTTTTCACTTGTCGACATCCATCGCAGAGCGAGAGAAATAATATCCTTAGTATTAAGGATGATGCAAGTACGTGGTTGGAGGTAAGCGAAGGTGAATGATAATATTGCCCATTATTTCTAGCACCTTTTTCATCATCAAGCCTAATCCGATGGAACCGGCTCTTGCTTGCATTGACAAATCAATTACGGATGAGATGAACTGAGTCTTTTGAAGCCAATCACAAAAGAAGAAATCAAGGCTGCTGCGTTTAGTCTTGGCGGTTCGAAGGCCCAGGGCCGGATGGGTTTTCGGGTATGTTCTATCAAAACTCTTGGGCGGAAATTGGTGATACTATTTGTAAGTTTGTGTTAGAATTTTTAACGGTCATTCCTCTTTAGAGCCTTGAAAGAGATTTTCCGTGTCTCCCAAAATAAACCAAGTTCGAAAACGATTTGCGAGAATTAGGGAACTGGGTCGTTTCCCAACGAATTTGCGGCGGGCTCGATTAATAGCAATAGTGAAACGAGAATGGTAAAATTGGGGGTTTTAGGGTTTTATGATTCAGCGAGATTAAAAGCGAAATAAATTGAAATAAACGAGAACTATGTAGAAGAGATAGAAAAACGTTGATAGACTTAAACATATTAAAAGCGACCAACCCAACGTTGATTCCGAATCATGCATCATTGAACGAAATATAACTAATCACGTTTGGTTCGGATGAATCGAAATCTCTGCATTCATCCGGAGAATCCCTCACCTAGACGATCGCCTAGAATTTATTCGAACAGTGGCGTATCACTGTGCAATCGCACAGCAACACTAAAACCTAGTCCGAATTCAGTCCTTGGGATGAACCAAACCGAATATTAAATCTAATATTCGAACTATTTCCAGAATTCGAATCCGATAAGATGAAAACGAAATTGATTAAGTTACCGATTAGGCACAAGTTCTCACGGACGAATCATGGAATCCTCATCGTTGGGTCAATCACGGGGGTTTAGCCGATCATGGTTGGAAAAAGCTGAAGAAAAGACGAAGAACGCGAGAAACCCTAAGAACATGCGAATAACGGTTGAGAGAATTCGAAAACTTCTATTACGATCCACTCTAATGTCAAAAACCTGAATTCGTGAATGCCTAATGTTTTTGGCGGCTTCCTTACTTAAAAATAACCTAAAACGAAAATGGGTCCTAATAGTTTTAGCCCAAAACACAAATAAAATAAAAGCTGGACTTAAATTACAAAATTCGGGTCCAAATAATATCCAGAATTATGCATCCGACTTCGGCTCCAAAATCGACCACCCTCTTGACCTAATTGGCTCTTGCTGTCTTCATAACAATTGTAGCTCTCTGAATCATCTGAAATATGAGACAAAAATGAGGCAAATCCGATGTCTGGTTCAAGAGTTATGGTAGAAATAGTGAAGTAATACAAAACTGGAATTTTATTATTAAAAATGGCTAAAATGCAATAAAAGGCCCAAATAAACATAAATGCCATTATTTATTAGATAAAGGGTCTAAGTTATTACTCAAGAGACAAAAATAAGTGTATAAAATATTCAATTATCAAATTCCCCACACTTATCTTTTTGCACTCTGAGCAAAATCTAAAAAAAAAACTAAAAGGAAAAACTCTTATTTACTAATAATTGCTACAATGCAAAAATTGAATCAAGGGACAAAAAGTTCCAAAAGACCAATCAATCAAGACCTAAATCCCTTCATCTCAAATTACAATTCATGGCGGTCTCAATCAATGATGCGATCACAAAAGATGGTCTCACAAATGATGCGCTCAATCAATCGATCTCTCAAGTGTTTAAGGTAAATAAGTGTATCGCTCAAATTCTACTCAAGAAAATTGTTCTACCATAAGCTTGCTCAACTTCTACGTCTCCACTACTCACAACACATACATGCACAAATCAAGAGAGCTTGTAATTAAAGGTTGTAATGGGGCTAGGGTGAAGGTAGGTAATAGTATGGAATGAGAGGCTAAGCACCAAAGAAATCAAAAGGAAGAGCCTTGATTAACACAATCATTCTCTATGTATGAAACTTGTATCCATTTCTTTCTATGTATTTTCTTTTCTTTTCTTTTCTCACTCTTTTTTTTTTTTTTTTTTTTTCTTCTTCTTTTTTTCTTTTTTTTTACTTTTTTTTTTAACTTTTCTTTCTTTCTTTCCTTTCATTGTATACGTAATGACAATGTCAAAATCAAATATCTCCCCCACACTTAAAGCGTTGCACTCTGAGCACCCCCACACTTAAACACAAAACAAGTTGAAACCAATGCTCAATAAATCTTCAAGGTGCGGAATAAAATGGTTTTACGCTTAGACTTGTAATGTGGCTTAGAAAAGAATGGGTCAAAAGGCACAAAGGGGCTAGCAAGGGAATCATAATGCAAGGGAAAGCTATTTGGCCAAAGTGAGGACAATAAAAGAAAGAAAACAAGCTTCCATCATACTTATGCACATAAGTGAAAATGTAGTTTCAAAAGAAAAGGAGCAAGTTCTAGAGAACAAAAATCATGAGAGATGCACACATGAAAGAAAGAATGGCAAAAGATGAATTCCATTCATGCAGGCCCAAAACCTCACAAGGTCAATACCAACTTAGGCAATCAACAACATCAAATCAACTACCAAGATTTGTAATCGAAGAGTCAAGAATTGTAGACCAAACAGAATGATCCATTAAAGCCAAAATGTCCATGTTCATAATATGTAGCAATCATAGAAATAGATTCTTTTTTTTTTTTCAAAAAGCAAAGCAAGGTAAAAAAATGAACAAACAAAAGAGAAAGAGGGAGAAGAAGAAGAATACTCCCAAGGGTTTATGGAGAGTAGGTGGCATCAATGAGGTTTATGGAGGATAGGTGGCATCAATGAGGAGAGTCTCTGCTTCCTCGAGCCGTGGGGATCCCTCATGAAATGGCTTGAGGCGATGCCCATTGACCTTAAAGGTTCTTCTGTGGGTGAATCACATAGCTCAACGACACCAAAAGGAAATATGTTAGTGATCACAAAGGGTCATCCCACTTAGATCGAAGCTTACCGGGCATAAACTTGAGACGGGAATTAAATAGAAGAACTTTCTGGCCCACGAAAATTCTTTCCTCGAATATGCTTATCATGGAATGCCTTAGTCTTTTCCTTATACAACCGTGAGCTCTCATAGGCATCTAATCTAAGCTCATCTAACTCTTGCAACCGTAGCTTCCTCTCCATCCCAGGCCAGCCAAATCCATGTTACACTGCTTAATGGCCCAATAGGCTCGATGCTCCAACTCAACCGGAAGATGACATGCCTTACCAAAGACAAGCCGATAAGGAGACATCCCAATCGGAGTCTTGTAGGCGGTGTGATATGCCCACAAAGCATCATCTAGTCGCTTACTCCAATCTTTAGGGTAGAGTTAACGGTCTTACGAAGGATTTGCTTAATCTCTCGATTTGAGACTTGACTTGACCATTGGTCTGAGGATGGTAGGTTGTGGAAACCCTGTGTAGCACTCCGTACTTGCGTAGCAAGGCACCCATGCTTCGATTGCAAAAATGGGAACCCCAGTCACCGATAATAGCTCTAGGAATGCCAAACTGCGAGAAAATGTTAGACCTAACAAAGTCCACCACCACGAAGAATCATTAGTCCGGTGGCTTTCGCCTCAACCCATTTCGAAACATAATCAACAAACAATATGTAAGTATAACCATATGAAGCAAGAAATGGACCCATAAAATCAATACCCCAAACATCAAAGATCTCACAAAACAATATAGGGTTTTGGGGCATCTCATGCCTACGGGAAATACTCCCTGTCCTCTGACAGTTATCACATGACTTGCAAAACAAATGGGCATCATGAAACAGGGAAGGCCAAAACAAACCACATTCTAACACTTTCCTAGCAGTTCTTTGGGGTCCAAAGTGACCACCACAGGCAGAAGCATGAGCAAAATGCAATATAGAGTGAAACTCATGATCAGGCACACATCTCCTAACTACTTGGTCACTACAAAATTTCCACGAGATAAGGGTCATCCCAAACATAATATTTAGACTCACTTTTCAATTTAAGGGTTTGGGCCCTAGTGGATTCTACAGAAAAACACCACTACCAAGTAGTTGACTAAATCAAGCATACCATGGGGTCTTAACTTGCACTGTAGAAGGCTGCTCATCGTGGAAATCATCCCGAATAGAAGAGGGTGAGAGGGAGAATGAGTGATACGACTCAAGTGGTCAGCTACCCGTTTTGTGCTCCACTTCTATCTCGAATCTCCACATCAAAGTCTTGGAGCAACAACATCCACCGGATGAGTCGTGGCTTAGCATCCGCCTTTTCAAAAGAAACTTTAAAGCTACATGGTCGGAGAAAACAATGACTCTACTAGCTAGCGATATGACCTAAACTTATCGAAGGCAAATACAATAGCCAACAACTCCTTCTCGGTAGTGGTGTAATTAGACCGAGCGAGAATCCAAAGTCTTTGAAAGTCCTTTGCTCTCGACTTGGCTAGGCTCAAGTTTGGACTTGCCTTGGCTCGAGTTTTGATCCTTTCATACAACCAAACCATTCGAGTTGAGAACTTACTCCAAATTTGGAAAACCACCTATGCGTCTTTAAGTCTTCTTTCCAATGCAAAAAAAAATCAACTCCAAACTCATTGTATGTAGTCCGTTATCATCGATGAATGGAGGTTGTTCTTAACCGCGTTTTTGCAACATCTTGAATCGATTGTCCACTTCAAAACATCATATCTCCTTCAATTGATCTTTTTTTCATGATCTTGATGTTTTTGAAAAGGTATTTGAGTCTAGTTTCAAATGGCACTGTTTCAACTCATTTGGATTTGTTGTTTGTGACATACGGTTAAAACATCAAAGCTTAGTCTGCTGTTTGACGTTGATTTCACTGTCAACTTCCACAATTCATATCGCCTTGATCTGAACTCCTTTGGGCTTGAAACTTTGTCAAAATGATGCATTAGGAGTCGGTTTCATAAAAATTGGGTTTACCTCAATCGGATCTCGGTTTAGGACATATCATCAAATTACTAGACCTCGCTCAGGTGAAACGTGAAACAGAGGTGAACAGAGTTGCTGAAAATTACTACCAACTCGAGTCAGTATGTTTTGACTCGAGTTTAGACCCTAACTCGAGTTTTGACTTCCTGGCTCAAGTTTTGGCTTCTTGGAACTAGAGTTTTGTCTTCCTGGAGCTTGATTTTGCTTGTTTTAATTCTGAATTGAGTCATTCCAACTCCATTTGATCGTGGAGACTTCTAGTATCAACCTAAGAACTTGAATAATGATATTCTCATTCCATTCAAAAGTTCTTCTTTCTTTCTTCGCTTCCTCGATTATTCTCCATAATTCAATTCTTTCTTCTCTTCTCTTGATCATTTTCCACCATTCAACTTGGACTCATCATTCTTTGCAAGTTCTACCTTCTTCAATATCTCCTCTTCTTCTTGATTATGAGCTTTATAATTCAACTTGGATTAATCTACATTAAATATAGCAATTAGTTAATGTAGAAGATAAGTATATTGTACAATCTTTTTCTTTTAATAAAGACATATATATATAAGACATTATCAAAACTAATAATATTCAACATTTTTTAAACGCTAACTCAAACTTGTGGCAAGAAAAGCAACAAAACTTCTCACTACTACAAAAAGTGTTATGGCGTCCGTTTTCATACTTTTGACGTCCTTTTTCAAGGGGACGCTTATCTCGGGGGCGTAATAAGTATTAGGACGCCCTAAGTAAAACTTACGGCGTCCTAAAATTATTTTAGGACGCCGAAAGTGCCTAATTTCAAAAATATACATATACATTTTTTCCTCTTAGACAAACCGTGAAGAAGAAGAACAATGAAAATCGGTCAAAAGGAAGATCAAAACTCGTTAACATGTCAAAGTAGAATGTTTGCATATGAGAATGACCATATACAACAATCGATAGACACATAAAATTGCAAACAAAATCTTGTAGCAATTTCGTAATTGCAAACAAAATCTCAAAAAATCGCAGATCATCTCGGTTAATCGCAAACAAGCAAATAGCAATGTCACTCCAACAAAATCCCAGAAATCGCAGATCTACACCCCAACAAAATCCCGAAAAAAAAAACAGATCGAGAGATATGAATTTAGAGATAGATCTCACCGGAGCTTTACACGTTAGACACAGATCGAGGGTGAGCTTCACACACTAGACACCGATTATGAAAATCAAGGGTGAGCTTCACACGCTAGACATAGATCGTGCGAGATCGAGGGTGAGCTTCACACGCTAGACACGATCGAGTGAGATCGAGGGAGCACAAACGAAGAGCACGGACAGAGGAGCATGGATGGTGGGAACACGAGACCACCAAATGAAATTTTGGATATGAAATTTCAGATACGCACGACAAAGCTTCCAATAAGAGAATAGCCGAAGACGAGCATAGATGGAGGGAACACGAGACCGTCGGTGGAATTTTGGATCGAAATTTCGGATCTACACGACGAGCTTCCAGCGATAGAATAGCCGATGACAAGGAAGACGAGCACGATGGTCGTCCTCCATCACCTTCACCATTGTTGATGGCGGAGGAGGCGGCGGCAATGGAGAGAAGGTGAAGGTCTCAAAGTGCGTTGGGCGAGAAGCGCAATGAAATAAGGAGGTGCGAGATGCGTGCAATGAAATGAGGAGAGAATAGGTAAAGAAAAGAGAAGAGGTCGAGTCAAGTCAAGTCGTGCGTGTTATTTTTGGCATCCTAAAATGATTTTTAGACGCCAAAAATACAACTTTTGGCGCTCAAGCAATGCCAGGATCACTTTTGAGGTCCTAAAATCATTTTAGGACGCCAAAAGTACCTTGTTTAGATGTCCCAATTTTAAATTAGGACGCCAAAAGTTACTTTTGCCGTCCTTTTAAAAAGTTAGGCGCCAAAAACCTCTACATAATTACAAAAATATCACCGCTTTTTATTTTTACTTCATTTTTTTTTTAAAAGGACATCTTTTGGTGGGGACGCCATATCTGTTTTGGGTAGTAGTGGCTATATATCACCCTGAATCTTTTTCTTTTTTAAAATACATCTACCTCATTATTAATTTAACATGATGCATACTAAATATATCACATCTTTATTTAGTTTCATTTGATATAATATTAATTATATCATACTTTTACGTAATTAAAATTAAATGTATTTATCAAAAGAAGGAGAAATTTTTGAAGAGTTACATTCAGTGTAATTTCAGTCCCTCCCAATTTTTCCTTTTTATTTCCTCTTATTTTTGTCAGAACAAGCAAATTATGTAGTAAAACAAAGCACCAATCATATGAGAATTAGTTTTCAATGTTTATTTTTGGTCAAAAATTAGTTATCAATTTTTTTTTAAAAAAATGAGAATTCTTATTCACGCAAAGATAAGCTAGAGAGGCTTACAGCTATTCAGAATGAAAACATGACGTGGCAAACCAATCTTCAATCCAACTGTCAGTCCCCGCCTCAACACCTCAGAAACAGCGCCAATCCACATTACATGCACATATCTTGTGCTTCTTATATGTTCATACCTCTATTAGAGGTATGAGCATATTTTTTTATTTTTTTTTTATTTTTTTATATATTGTATTTATTTAGATTTAAATTATATGTTGCTTTCTGTAATTTTTTTGCACCCAGGATCTCAAATTAATTAGCTTCCAGTTCTGCATTTATCTGTAACACCAGTATCATGGAAATTATTTAATTTTGAGATACTGGATGCAAAAAAAATTCCAGAAAGCAGCATATAATTTAAATCTAAATAAATACAATATATAAAAAAATAAAATAAAATAAAATAAAATATGCTCATACCTCTAATTAGAGGTATGAGCATATAAGAAGCACATAAGATATGTGCATGTAATGTGGACCCAAACAGCGCGCCAAACTGCAATATCCGATTCCTTCATAAACCAAACTACTTTGTATATATAAAATCAAGAAAGATTTGAATCAAACAGAATCAAAATTTTGATCATACTCTTCCATCTGAAAGCATATCCACAGAATCTTATCTTTCCCCATTTTACTCTTTAAATTCTCCCTGCTTTCTCCCTCCCATCTCATTGTTCTTGCTCTTCCGTCCTCGACGGTATCGGAAAAAAATGGTGAGCTCCGATCAAGCCATTTTGGTCACCGGCAGTGCTGGGTTCATCGGCACTCACACCGTCGTTCAGCTCCTCAAAAGTGGATTTAAGGTTTCGATCATCGATAATTTGGATAACTCCGTCATAGAAGCCGCCGATCGAGTTCGGGAAGTCGTCCGACCTCAACTTTCAAAGAGACTTCAATTTATCAAGGTAATGAGCCGATTTGTTCTTCGATTTAGGAGTTCAATCATTTTTTCGCAGTGAATTAGTTCTTTCAGTGGTTTGATCCTCTTGCTCTGGTTTCATTTCAGGGCGATCTGAGAAATAAAGACGACTTGGAGAATCTGTTCTCTAAAACGAAGTACGCCGATGAACTGATTCGAATTTTTGTTTACGTTTCTTAATTTGAAGTTTTATAGCAATTCCTTCAAGAAGCATAATGTCTCAATCTATTCCTGTTTCCTAGTGCTCTGTTTTTTTAAAATAGAAAATTGAAGAAAAAGTACAGTGGCTAAGAGATGTGTTTCTTTCATTGGGATAACGATGAAACAGATTCGATGCTGTGATTCACTTCGCCGGTCTGAAAGCTGTCGGCGAAAGTGTTGCTAATCCCCGCCGGTACTTTGACGTTAATTTGATTGGCACCATCAATCTCTATGAAGTTATGGCAAAATATAACTGCAAAAAGGTTAGTCCCTATTTCTATTACTCTCCCTTCAAAAAAAAATAGAGTAATAATAAGAGAATGAAGAAAGAGGATATATATAGTATAATAATTAATTGAAAGTAAAATAGGAAAAAATTGTATTTATTATTGAGACAAATTCAAAAGATTTCTTATATTTAGAGACAAATCAATAAAAAAAAAAGTTCTATTACAAAGGGACGGAGGGAATACTTTTTTTGGTAAAAAGGGGCCTCAGCCATTCCTATGGAGGGAATACTTTACAACAAGCAAATATCGACGTACAAGTGAGATTGAAAATTAAAAGTCACCCTACTTTGTTGGGTTCATCCAACACATTTTTAAAGTATTTAAAGTAATTTGCATTCATCTTACACATTTTTTTAAGGTGCGTTCAATATCTTAGAGTATTAATTTTTTAAAAAAAATTCGCCCATAGGATATTTCTTTAGGAGAAATTTGCGTTAACTCACAAAAAGTTGTTTTAAGTGAAGATGTATCTAGTAATAACTTTAGGGTGCTTGATTAGCCTGTAAAATTAAGTGCTAGATGAATGGTCCTATAAAAATATCTTCAAAGGAGAGAAACTATTACTTCAAAGTGTTAGATTGCATCTTAACCCTACTTTATTTCAAAATATAGAAGTCAAAGAATCCTAAAAATCAAAAGGTCACAGTAGATGAGGAAGTTATTGAAGAAAAAGAATATGCCAGAGAATATGCATTCATTATTTAAGGACTTTTCTTGCAATGTCAAGTAATTGATTAAGACATGTTATATGCGTGTGTTTCTGGTCTTTATAAATCAATGCTGAGACATTTTATTTTACTTCTGTTTCATTGAGTTGTAATTCATGGAGACTTCAATTTTAAGTCAAAAACCTTTGCTACTGACCTTCCTTTATTTAGATGACCATTTAGCCTTAGTTGTTGCATTAAAGAGGACTTATTTGTGTGCACTAATTGTCTTCATCATTGATGCAAAATTGACACTTAATTTGAATCTATGGGGAAAATAGATGGTCTTTTCATCATCTACAACCGTTTATGGCCAACCAGAGAAGATGCCATGCATGGAGGATTTCGAGCTGCACCCAATAAGTCCTTATGGACGAACCAAGGTAACCATATTTCTTTTGTGTAGAGAAATGGCTGTTCTTTTCCCCTTCCTTTGGAGATCTAGAAGTTTGGCATTGTTTCCTCTTTGACACATATATTTGCAGTTTTTCTTGGAAGAAATTGCACGAGACATTCAAAAGGCCGAACCAGAATGGAGGATTATTTTGCTGAGATACTTCAATCCAGTTGGGGCACATGAAAGTGGTAAACTTGGTGAAGATCCCAGGGGAGTCCCAACTCAGCTAATGCCTTACATTCAACAAGTAGCTGTGGGAAGATTGCCTGAGCTTAACCTTTATGGTTATGATTATCCCACAAAGGATGGATCGGCGGTTCGTTAAATTCACACTTACACTACATTTCCCTTTTTGCATGACACTTAATCATCTAACCAGAGAAATCTTTTGTTTTTTTCTAACAGTAAGATATATTTGGGGATAAAAATATCTATGAAAAGAAAGAGAAAATAATTAACGGTAGAAACAGGCGTGCTTGAACACAAATATACATATTTCCAGTGTGCACATGTTAACCCTCAAATTTTTTGGTTATGTGAATTAGGTCCGAGACTATATACATGTAATGGACTTAGCAGATGGTCACATTGCTGCTTTGAGAAAGCTTCTCACCACTGAGAACATTGGTAAAATATCTTCTTTTAATTTCATTGTTTTATTTGTAACATTGCCAAGTGTTTTCTTACACTGCATTAAAATTTGAGCCAAAAGAATCAATTGTTGAGTCTTTAGTTACATAGTTGTTTCCTACAATCATGCTCAAAGTTAATTGGTCTTTTTTTGTTTAATTTGGGTGAAGTTAATTGGTCATATTGTTGCTTAGGTTGTACTGCTTATAACCTGGGAACTGGGAAAGGTACCTCAGTACTTGAAATGGTTGCTGCATTTGAAAAAGCTTCCGGCAAGGTATTCATAGATCTTTCTCAAATAACATAGGAACTTGTCATATGTATGATTAATGTAAGAAGTTTATATTTTATTTGATTCTTTCTTTTCCAGAAAATTCCATTGAAATTGTGTCCTAGAAGACCTGGAGATGCTACTGTTGTTTATGCAGCAACAGAGAAGGCTGAGAAAGAACTTGGTTGGAAGTAAGGATCTGGATATTTTTTTCCTTACTTAAGTCAAGACAAGAATATGATCCTTAAATATATTGTAGGTGAAGTTATCCTTTTGTTTTTATTCAATTTATTATAATTAATATGATTATTTATCTACAGGGCAAAATATGGTGTAGAGGAGATGTGTAGAGATCAATGGAATTGGGCCAAAAACAATCCATGGGGCTACCAGGGAAAGAAGGCTTGATTGAATTAAGCTTAAGAAAATAATAGAGCCTCAATTATAAGGACTTTAAGTGGCAAATGTATTTATGTGTTTTGCTTTTATCCCCAGTTTGAGGTTTATAATGTAAATTGAATCAGTTAAAGAGCTGAGAAAAACGAATTTAAGGAGTTCAACGATCTCTTAAATTCTCAGCTTGATAATGTTATATTTATTTTTATAAAGCTTGTTTTTCCCTTCTATGCCCACATTTTTTAGCAATTTGAACGATCGCCTCTCTACAATGTTTATGTTTCATTGAAGTGTAGTTTCTTGTAAGTAAATTAATATATTTTTAATTTTATATATTTAAAAGATTATATAAAAATTTAAAATTTCTATTAATAAATTTTGTACTTTAATTCTAAAATATGAATTAGCTAAATATTTATTTTCTAGGGGCAAAACTCAATATTTATTCATTATCATGAAATAAATTTAAAATAATTAATTAAATTGATTATAAATTATTGTAGTTAAGAAATTTCCTTTCTTATAAAATTTAAAATTTTTGTAAATTTTGAAGATTATGGACAGGAATAACATTTATATAATAAAATAATATATTAAAATATAGTAATTTCAAAAATGATACTATTTGATATTGACAACCAAAACCAATATTTAAAAAATCAAAAAAAAAAAAAAGGTGGGACGTTCAGAGATTTGCAGTAGCATAATTATTGGCTTTACCATGAAAAAAAAAAGAAAAAAGAAAATGGGACCAACAAAGCAGGGAAAACCACTTTACCTAAAA
Organism: Acacia pycnantha; assembly: GCA_025563575.1. Taxonomy (NCBI): domain Eukaryota; kingdom Viridiplantae; phylum Streptophyta; class Magnoliopsida; order Fabales; family Fabaceae; genus Acacia; species Acacia pycnantha. Next base: position 1,993,086 of record JAMWYP010000186.1, on the reverse strand, counting down.
ATGAAAAAAAATTACAATCACTACTACAAAAAATGTGTTTCATGAGGGTTGTTATCTGTTATATATAAAATTTTGGGTTAAAGGCCTAATTTGCCACGAAAGTTATGTTAAGGGAGCGCTCAGCACTCGGAAGTTTTTTGGGTACCAAATTTGCCCCGGAAGTATGAAAAAGGTACCAAATTTTCCCTGGAAGTATGAAAAAGGTACTAAATTTGCCCAAAACTAACGAAAGGTCAAACGGATGTTTGCTACGTCGGATTTTTTTGGGTTAAATACCTAATTTTCCTTGGAAGTTTTTTTTGGTAACAAATTTACCCCGGAAGTATAAAAAATGTAGCAAATTTGCCCAAAACTGACGGAAGGTCCACGTAGGTCGTTAAAATGCCACATGGCTAGAAAAGAAACACAGTGGAGGGTGAGTCATATGCCAGATCATGTAATCACGTCAGCACCTCATTCATCTCTCTCTCTTCCCTCTCGCTTTCGGTTCGTGCTTCGAATTTTCTTCCACTCCTTCACCGACTGGTATGCCAGCTTCCACAACAATGCCTTCCAACTCTGTTTGCGACCTTCCTCTGCTTCAAATCCGATTGGTTTCGATCCCCAGAAAATTTCAAACGAGATGTTAGAATTAGCTCTGGATCTGCAAAAGCCATCAGTTAGAGATAATTCCTAGAACAATTTTGTATTGCCATTGTACTCTAAAAAATGCTCTACCAAGAAACCAAATAGTTCTCCGAATCAATATAAATAAAAAAAATCACCAAATTGTAAAATTTCGAGAAGCAAAATAAGGGAATTGGGGGAGTGAGGGGCAGACACGAAGATTTGAGAATCGAGAAATTCTAAGGGTCTAAGGGATAAAATTGTTTGGTATGAATTTGCCACACCGCCTGGCAGGTCCTCAGCCCCACATCAAAGAGCCATGGTGTTCACAATGGTCCCACCGGCACTGTCTCCACTGTGTTTCTTTCCTAGCCATGTGGCATTTTAACGACCTACGTGGACCTTTCGTCGTTTTGAGCAAATTTGCTACCTTTTTATACTTAGGGCAAATTTGGTACCCAAAAAAACTTCCGGGGGCAAATTAGGTATTTAACCTAAAAAAATCCGACGTGGCAAACGTCCGTTTGACCTTCCGTCATTTTTGGGCAAATTTGCTACCTTTTTCATACTTCCGGGGTAAATTTGGTACATTTTTCATACTTCCGGAGCAAATTTGGTACCCAAAAAACTTCCGGTGCCGAGCGCTCCTTAGCATAATTTTCGTGGCAAATTAGGTATTTAACCCAAAAGTTTTGAACCATCATATATTCGGGCGTTATATTTTCTCGCACGATATCTTAAAGTTCTAAACCATTATTTATTCTGAACATATTATAATAGTTATGATATAACACCCGTTATATATTGAGTCTTGGTGATGTCATGATCATGGTAGTTAAAAACTCGTTTTATCACTACGATTTTACGTTTTACGATTTTTTCCATTAAAACGATTTTACTAATTTTCCAAACGCTTTTGTGTTTTTACGATTTTTTACGTTTTTACTACGTTATTTATTTTACGTTTACGATTTTTCATTCTCCTTCCGTGTAAAATCTACGTTTTCACTACCATGGTCATGATATGCATATTGTTGTAATAATAATTAATAGGCATATGTAAATAAATGTCATAATATATGGTAATTTTTGCATAATACATAATGTTGTGTTTTAACAATTATTATATATGTATTAACATATATAATGGTTCTTCAAAACAATAGCTATATATTGATAATAATGTTAACGGATTTATTCAAACAATAGTTATATATAGTTGATATAAATAACGGTTGTTAGGTAACAAACATAATGTATTAGAGCTAAAAAAAAAACATTTTCAAAAGGGAGGTTGTTTTGCTTTCAATTTCCTCCCTACATATATATTTGTACAAAATGAATCAAAATATATATTTACATTCGTTTATATACAGAACAATATAACAAATCAGAATATATTTACAGTCATACATATATATGTATATTCTATTAAAGCTAAAACTTTAAAACAAACAAATAAGTATCGAGAAATTTATAGTCATTTGAAGGTTTCACTCTCCCATTGATTGGCGGTCTTGGATTTTGTGGGCATTATCTTTTGAGCGGTAAACTTCTTGGGTCGGCTTGCATACTTGAAGTAGACGACAAGGCAACAGGGAGAGAATAGTTGGGGTATATTTTGGTATTGATTTGTACATTTACATGCTTAGGAGGGATAGACTCGTTATTAAGAATATTATCCTCCAAGTGGTTGAACACGTAGCCTGTTGCAACTATATGGTGTTCAGGGCTATTGGCAAAACATTCAACTTTCGCCAACCCCTCAAGTAGATCATGGCTTGAAAATGTGCATCAACCTCTAGTACTTGGGCTGTCATTTCCCTTTGCTACTTCATATAACGGTCCTTCATAAGCTCTTGTGTGAGAAACAATATTTGTTTTTGCATTTCATAGCATTGTTTATGGAGCGTTTCATATTTTTTGTCCCTGTTATTTCTTTCGAGTTCTTTGGTGACCATAATATTTTGTCCTAGTCAATCCAAAGCTAGAGCCCCAAATAAGACCGGAATGGTCAGGCCCCAATGTTGTCCTCATCCATAGAAATGCAACCCGTGTAGTAATGTCCAAGGACATGGCTTGCTATGCATTTAACAATAATATTAATATTGATAGTTAATTGAAGATATTACTTCCATAAATTGGGACTAATATTAATACTTAACATTTTATTAACGACCTTCTTCACCTAAGAATCGTTATAAGAGCTATCTTTATTTTGCCTCGCCATCAACCAGAGTTCATGACATGGAGGTCTACTACCATCTCGTAATACCCGAAAATCTCACTTATGATAAGTATCATATTGACTAAATAATACCTATTGGAAATAGGTGAATTTATGATCTCAAAGACATTGTGGAGACTTTATCTTATTTTTGGGGTAGTTTCTCTTGAAAAAGAATAATCTTCAATTAGGTCCCTAAAACGTTTGAAAGTTTGCAAACGGGTCCCTAAACGCATTTACGGGTTATAAAATACCCTGTGAAAGTTATAAAAAGGGCAAGTAAATATCTATTTGAAATAGGGGATAATACTGTCCCTAATTTAGGTAATTTATTAAATTATTACCTTAAAGAAATAAAGGGGGAAAAGTTAAAAAGTATTATAATGACCAAAATGCCCCGTAAATTTTAATATAGGGCATGAGGCATAAAACACTAATGTCAGTGTAAAGGTTGTGAGGTAATGAGTTAAGCTAAATAAGAAAATTATCAACAAGTAGTAAGGAGTTGATTAAGTAATTATTGGCTAATTACTTAAGCATGAACAAAGGAAAATCCATAAATAATTATGTAAAACCCTATAATTAGTGGGTAATGGCTAAAAATTAGCATAAATATATTTTCAAATTGATTGGGAAATATGAAGGAAAATTGGTGAGATTAGGTAATTTTGAGCCTAAATACAAGTAAGGACCAATAGGAGAATTTTGTAAAATTATTATGTAAAAATAATTATTAAATTATATAATAATTAATTAGAAAATAAAATAAAAAATATGTGTATATTATTATGTGTGTGCCGACATGGGGAAGGAAGAAACAAAAAAATTAAATGGTTGGAGTGTAAAATTAAAATTCTTAATTAAAGAATAAATTAAAGTAAAAAGTGAAAAAGTAAATAAACACCGATAGGAATTGGATCCTATCTAGAGAACCAAGAACAGGATTTCTGGAGTCAGAGTATATTATTACTAAGTGGATTTTTATCTCGGTTTGGGCTGTTCCAGAAGTTAATTCCGAGATCGGTAGGAGATTCTAGTAATAAGACGAAATAGGGAAAATCTGATAAAAAGGCAGATAGTCATAAAATTAGAATTTGAACAAAATAAATTGTAATTCAACATCTGGGGATGAGTTTATGATTATCTGGACATATTTGGAGTCAGTGAATTTTTGTCCAGAAAGTGACAATTCCAGAAGTGAATTCCGTAAACGGGCACGTTTTTCGAGAAACTTCCGCAGGACCGTTGGAACTCTGTATAGAATCAAACAGTTGTTTAACCTGGACATTTCTAATAAGTGAGAAAATGTCTTCAAAGTCAGTAATTCGGATTTTTGGGATTTTACGCGATTACGCGAATCGGACACCGATCGGAGAATTTCGTCGGACAGGGCATAAAGCAACCTGTGACATCGTCCAGATGACATCACAGGGCTGCCACCTTGCCCATTTATGTCGACCAAGGGGGTGGATGGCCAAGATCAAGCCATTTCATCCAAGTGCGATCCGACGGTCAGAATTCGGTCTGGTAAAGTGTGAATAGTAACTTCAAAACTCTATAAATACCCCTCCACCTTTTGAAATTTCACACCACCTCTCACTAGAGCAATCCGAAACTAGAGAGAAGGAAGAGATAAGGAGGAGTCCGGGGAATTCTGCAATAAGCTCTGAGTAAGTTCTTCGGTACTTAGTCTTAAGCTTTCGTAGTTCTTTCGGTAGTTAGAGCAGAAATGCTAGTTTAGTCTTTAATCTTCCAAGTATGATTAGATATCATATGTTAGGGGTATTTTAGTCATTATTTCGAAAATATTGGTGGGGTCAAAGTTCGCAAAATTTTGGAAGATTAGAGTTAAAATAGCGAAGCTCGCGAAATTCCGCCGATTAGGGGCATCGGGGCAAAATGGTAATTTTTACCTAAAATGCCTGTTATGACGTAAATTATTAATTAATATGATTTATATTTCAAAATCATGTTGGAGTAGGAGTTATGTTGAAATTTTGGAAGATTAGGGTCAAAGTAACGTCGTCTGGCGAAATTCCGCCAATTAGGGGTCGGGGTAAAATGGTCATTTTGACTAAAAATGTCCGTCGTAATGATAGATCCTTAATAAGTATGTTGTTATGTTGATAGGATATCCCTGATTACGTTTTGACCAACCGTCATGCCGAAATACCGTAAAACGCCAACGAAGGTACGTTCGCATCGTAACACTAACGCTGATGTTTATTGTATGCATATATGTGATATGTGTATTGTATGTGATAGCTGATAGCTTTGCTGTATGTTTATGTACAGTTGGGGTATGTACGTCCGCGTACTGTAACACTAATCTGATGTTTATGGTATGCATGTATGTGCTATGTGTATTGTTATGGTATGTTTATTGAATGCAAATATGTTAGATCAGTTTGGTGCCGAAGGCAAGGCTAGTCTATGTGGGTCAGCCAATCAGTCGCCGTGAACTCGGTGAGGCCCCCATGATAGACACTTACCTGGCCATTCTGTTCGGTTAATGGATGTACGTTCGCGTACTGTAACACAAATCTGATGTTTAATGTATGCGTATATGTGCTATGTGTATGGTATGCTTTCATGAAGTAGCTGATAGCTCTGTGATATGTTTATGTACTGTTGTTATGCTTGCGGGGTATTGGGATACGATTTCTAGGTGTGAAATGTTAGGTGTGAAACGATTGCTCGGTGTGAAACGGCTGCTAGGTGTGACACGATAGCTAGGTGTGACACATGTACTAGGGGTTATGTGCTGTTGGGATATGCTTGTTTGATGTATGATTATCTGTGATGCATATGTTGTGTATGTAAATATGAGGTTAACCGTTACCTGAGATCTGGTGCGGATCTCAGCTCTTAACATAGCATCAGGGTCGGGGGGACCGAGGACCGAGGAGAGAGGGAAGCAAGAAGTTCAGGGATCAGGCTGAAGACTTTCTGATGTTGTCCTTTACTTTTGAAAACTCTCGGTTATTGAACCGTTTCTGTAATTAGCCAGTGGGCATTTTGAATATATATATCAGTTACACTCTTACTCCGATGCTCTACTCTGATGAAAAAAAAAATTATACTGCTTTTGAAAAACGGGGATGTTACAATCTCCACTCTTAGCGGACAACTACTGAGCAATGTTAGCATACCTTGTTCGCCCTGCCATGTAAAGATACTTATTGTTCTTCATCCTCTCCTTATTTGTCCTGCTTAATTCCTACTACTCCAGTTAATATTAAACAGATACATGCATGAAGGTCTTATGAATTGTGAATAACTATTACCTAGAATGACGGGTCACGATGTGGGATGACAAATTCTCTCTACTCATCCGGTTTGATCGTGGATCGAAGATCCTGAGGAACTTTTGTCTCATCGGCCTCTTCAAGATTCTGCAAACATGCCTTCGTCAATACATGATAGAATGTGTGTAGTACTTGCTCAGCCTTCTTGAGGACAGATTTCTTGTAAATTTCGTCTATATTATATGTAGACTGCAAAGCACACAATTCAACTTAACCCTTTTTACAAGTACATAGCAAGTAATTAGCAGACCTATATATCTTACCATGATATTGTCCTAAATAACGTCTATGTACTTGTTCTGTACCCAACGCTAGTTACTTAACATGATGGGAAAGTTGGTCTTTACCATTAAACCGATGTAGCTAATGAAGTATGATGGCTCAAGAGCTTCATCACCATTATTCCATGTCATATCAAATTTTCTCCCCTAAGACTTCCTTTCGTTCACAAAAGTCAAGGCGCATTATTAATGCCAGAGGAACTAGAACTGGGCATTTTAATTGGAAAACAAAACTCATTCTGCTAGCCATAAGGAACAAAGCAATGGGTTTCCCACAAAACAAACAAAACAAAACATGATGCATGACTAACATCAAAAATTAACTAGGCAAGATGAAGTGAAAAATAAGGGGAATGCGGAAAGCATAATGGAGAATTTAAAATGTAGAAGATAAATCATACCTAAAAATAAGGAGAATAGAGCACGTGAAGGAATGTGACCTAGTTAAGGCTCTGAAACAAAACAAAGAAGACACGCTTATAAGTTTAGAATCGTTATAAAAGATGACATTTTCTTACAGTTCTTAATTTACAACTGTAATGAACCTTCAAACATAACTTCATAGTCTTACATTACAATCGTTAGGTTTTGTAAAAAGTGACCGGTTTTCTTTAATAAACATTAGGTATTTGACATGGTATTCTAAAAAGTGACTGGTTTTACTTAATAATAGTTTTTTATTTGAATTTTTTTAATAATTTCTGAAGTTGGTTATTGAACCTCATATTGCAAACAAAAATTAAAAAAGAAAACGAGATGTGAATAAACAAACCAAAAAAAAGTTATAAAGATGAAGGATTTGCTGTATCATCATAATCATCCTTCTCTAGTAATTTGTCCACCTTTTCAATCAGAGAGTGAATGAGAGAAGTCAATTCCTTCAAGCACTTAGCCATGTTTCCTTGCTCTCTCTTGTAATCATTGACCATATGTTGGAGGCATAGTTCACATGGATTAGCCCTTCAATGCTTGTCAGTGGATGGCGATCATCTTTTGGTTTTACCCCAAGGAGATCAAAAGATGATGAACTAGAAAATCTTTTGCATTTGTCCATGCTATCGGTTAAGAACAAAAGTCAAAAGTTGGATATGAAAAGTTGAAATAGAAGCGGATAAGCGGAGTTCATTTTTGGACGTTTATATTTCATGGATTATCTTATTGCCGAACACGTCCTTTAGTACTATAAAGATCATTTCCTGTTAATTAAATAGAAGTGGAATGAAAAGGGTTACATTATAGAGCTGAATGTATCCTTATAATTGCCACAGTTACTAACTTAAGTAATGGTTATTTACTAATAACAGTGAACGTCCCTTGAAAAATGCCTAAAATTTGTAACAATTATTGACTAATAACCATGAAGTGTCAATTATTTTTTTAAACAAAATTTTTGGGCTTTTTTGATCTAACAATTAATTTTTTTAATATTAAAAAATAGTAGTGGTTTTCAGTCATTACCACTATTTTTGTCCTCGACACATCATCAATGTCTGAGGAAGGGTCTGACTAGAAGTGATCATATACAACCTAATTGTAATAAAGGATGAGGTTCAACTTTGTGTTCAGATTGTGGACGTGTGTAACAATAAGCCTTGTGGAACGATCAACGCTGGCCAATGTCTGCAGCAAAGCCTCCAATTGAGGAGGAGGCAGAAGAGGAGGAGGAGGGAGGGTGAGGATGACAAGGAGGAGGAGGATGAGAAGCTTGTGGAGGAGGAGGAGGAGAGTGAATGGAAAGACTTCTCTAGCATCTGGCCATGATGAGCGAGAGAAGGACGAGGTTATGAAAATGTGCTTTTAGAAGAAAAAAAAACCTAGAACAAAAGGAATATGTTAGTATATATAGAGTTGAAAATTTTGCTCTCAAATATTTAACTTAGGAAAATGGTACTTGGTACTCGGATTTAACGAGGTTATGAAAAGGTGATTTTTAGAATTTTTTTCTTTATATGACGATTGTTTATTATGAAACACCTGTCTTTGTGGTTCATACTTTACATCAATTGATATATATGTTTGTGTTATCGTTGATATAAGGTTGGGAGACAAATCGTTTATAAGTGTTAAATGATGGTTGTTTTTTAAGAACTGTCATTTCGTAACTAAATAAATGACGGTTATTAACTACAATCATTACTTTTGTGCTTTTTCACGAATTTTGTCTCGCAATACATGATAGTGTAGTTAAGTAATTGTAACTTTTAAGCGTTATATATCCTTGCATGACCTCTACCTTGACGTGCATAACATTTATTTGATGTAACAATTATTTACTAAGTTCTATTCATGCGCAAATATGTAGTAGTGTATTTTAGGCGATGCTACTAAAATCAGTAAAAAGCAAAGCTACCTACAATTGTTTCTTTGTGTTGTATAATTAACGGAAAATTAATTAACTCATCCTTATAGTTTTTCTAAGTTATATGAGTGTTTGGATTATTATTTGAAAAGTCAGTTGAGATGGAAAATAACTGAAAAGGGCATGAATCATATTGAATACTACATATACATATTAGTTGTATATTGGGATAATAAAAATTTTAATTTTAATTTAATTTGAAAAAAGTTAAATGATTATTAAAAAAAATAATAAACAATGAAGTCCTTAATTAAATATATTTAATGGATAAAATTGTTTATAAAATAAAATGCGTACAAATAATACATTAATTTCTCCTATTGCTATGGTTGATCTATCACAAAGATGATTCATTCGTGGTGAAGATGATGTATTGATATTTGATGAGGAGCCTTCATAAAGTGGATCATCATCATCTTCATCTTCATCACCCAAATCTCTTTGGTCAGCTCGTTCAAATTCCACATCAGAACTTGAAAATCTCCGGATGAGACTGTGTATAGCCATTGTTGCACAAACTATGTAGATTTGAGTTTTAAAGCTATAAGAAGGCATATTTCGCAATATATTAAACCTATTCTTCTAGACTCCAAACTTCCTTTCTATAGTGCACCTCAAACTTGAATGATAATAATTGAAGTACTTGTTAGGATTTTGAAATCCCGGTTGTCACCTGAATTGTGGAAGGTGATAACATTCATATCTATACGGACCAATATATCCAATTGGTGTTGGATAGCTAGCATCAACCAAGTAATATTTCCCTGATAAGTGAGGAAATTTTGTGGCACTTAGAATTTATAGGAAAAGTGAAATAAACACGAAAAAAAATGTAATTATAGTGATGGTGTTGAAGATATACCTTGACGTGGATGGGGAAAATTCAAAGTTGGAGTAGTGATAGCGGTGTTGAACAAACATGCACATATGTCGTACCTTCCCAGCCTGCCAACACATAAGTAAAGCACATATCTCAATCACATATTGCCATGATATTCTGTGTTGGATATCCCTTTTCTCCTAACATATCAATTGTGCTCGATTCGCTCACCACACAACTGATGTGAATTCCATCAATTGCTCCAATTGTATTCTTGTAATATGGGAAGTAGTGGCGATCATTTGATATATTAGGGTGACAACTGGGAAACTCAGGATCAAGCGGTTTGATGTTTTCAGTTGATAGATTAACACATGCATTTAAAACCATGTGGAATAACCTACCGACGCTTTCTCCGAATGTTGAAACTGCTCTCGTATGATTATATTTCTTAAACCGTGACCAACCGTATATAAGAACATTGCTATCATTTCTTCTAGTCTTGTGTACTTTATGTGTCTGTAACCCATGCTCTGCCAATTTAGAGCACAAATGATAGAAGACATGTTTTTCAACTCAAAAATTTTCATGACATACTGTGTTTTGACCTTGCAAAACCTCTTGCACCCACATTGCTCTTGTTTGGTTACTAGTTCTACGTGGCTCTTTGCAAATATATGATGTCATATGTTGAGCCACCAAGGCAGCGATCTATACGTTATTTTTAGCTCTTCCTCCATAAGAGAAACTTGTAGGACCTTTTTTTGGGCACGAGATAAACTTTGTCCTTCCATGGAGAATAAAACTTGTGTCAAGGTAAAGACTTAACTGAATGAAAAACATAAATAGGTAAGTGTAATAATAGGTGCATCATATAATAGATGCGTCAAACATACAAACATATAAAGTTGAACATAAAATAACAATAATAAGTGTCGCATAAATAGGTGCGTCAGACAAAATACAAAATACAAGAGTTGTAGCATAATCAATTCTAGTTCGGGCCACGGGGTTCCTGCCATGATGGGGTGTTGTAGGCATGGTGCTGCAACCACTCTACCAAGTCATATTTGTCCTCTTGTAGTGCAACAAACACATCCCGACATCTGTCATGCATCATCATGTCATAACTTCACCGGCAAAAGTCACAACCACCGCAACTTTTGGAATTTTCCGTAACTCACCTACAACGTAACTCATTGAAGCATTATGGTTGATATTTTGAAGTTGTTGTGTTCTATCCTTGGTTGTGGTGGCTATCACACTAAGAGAATATGCTATTTGTTTTGTGGCAGACATTTTTTTCTTTTTTCCTGCATTTAACCCTTCACCCCTCTTTCTCTTCCCAATGGATCCTGAACCACTAGGTGCATTAGGTTGTGTGCTTGTTGTCAGATTTAGACCCTCTAAATCCACACTAACTCCAGTAGTTCCACCTTGAAGCTCTTCCTCACTATCACTTGAGCCTTCTTCTAGGTCCATTGTGGGTCGGTACACATCATCTTCGTCATCACGCGGTGGCATTTGCCGTTTTGCAGATGGTGAGAATTGTTTCGAACCTGATGCCATACCATCCTTGAAGATTATCTCTAATTCTCTGGCGAACTTTATGTCATTTTACCTATACTTTGCATAGTCCAAATTCTTCGGCATTTAAAAAAAAGTAACTCTAAGTGTAATCTAAAACAAAAATAATAACAAAATAATAACAAACTTGACAGTCTTATACCTAAATTTTCCTATCCCACCACTCATCTTCTACAATCACTTTATGGTTTACACTGTCATATGATATATCAGTCTCTTTTGAGAATAGTTTGTCCCAGACCCTCCATTCTTTCTTCAAGCTATCATGTACATATTTTTCAGTTGTTTTTTGTCCAAGGATTTCCTTATCCTGAAATATTTGTTAAAAAAAAGAGGGATCAGTGTTGTTTTGCGCAGTGGACCGGAAGTGAATGCTAGTGGCAGTGGACTGAATCCAATTCCTTGATTGAAGAAGGCGAGGAGGTGTAGTTTCAGATGGATTTGTACAATTTCTGAATGTTGGAAACGGGGTTGATTGGTGGCCCACGGGTTGGCCCCAACATAACCCAAAAGAGCGGGACTTATTTTGGGTTAGGGCCAAAAATGATCTCATCATATGGGGGCTAAAAATATGGGGGCCAAACATGGGGCTTAATAGGTGGCCCATAGGGTCCAGTCCATTTTGATAGCTCTAGTGAAAATGAATAAGCAGTTAAGCACAATTTGGCTTATTTGTTTCAACTATTATATGACTTGATAAAATTCAAGAATTATGAGGTTCAGTTTGAGGTAGTTTACTCAAACTTTTTCTAAAAACACATACATAAACTTGATATATCGTATTTAATTGCTTAAAACGCTTTCTGTTACCACCAGTGCTAGCTAATTGATTTTGTCATACTGTTCAAAAAAAATTGATTTTGTCATATTTAATTTGTATAGTTGTATGTGGAACTAGGGCAAAGACGAATTATGATTTAAAAAAATTAAATGAATTCAGTGCCAAAAAATAGGAAATAAGTGGCTAATGGTAACAAATACTCTAGGGACTTTCTGGTAAGAAAAAAATAACAATCTAGAGATTAATTGCCTATCTATGTCAGGGATCACCGTGTCATTATCTTCTATGTCACATGGTGACACTTGTGTCAAAATAAATAGGGAAAATCCGTACTAGGGCCCTTTTAATCTCTGAAATCCCACTGCAGGCCCTAAGAGTCTGACATTTACAGAATAGGCCCTAGGGCCCTGATAGGGATTAACTTCAAACAGCAAATGACCATGTTGCCCCCTTTCATTTACTCATAACATCACATTCTTCATCCGACTCTCTCGACTCTTGATAATTGAATATTTTATACACTTATTTTTGTCTCTTGAATAATAATTTAGGACCCTTTAGCTAATAAATAATGGCTCTTATGTTTATTTGGGCCTTGGGCCTTTTATTGCATTTTAGCCATTTTTAATAATAAAATTCCAGTTTTGTGTTGCTTCACTATTTCTACCATAACTCTTGAACCAGACATCGGATTTGCCTCATTTTTGAATCATATTTCAGATGATTCAGAGAGCTACAATTGTTATGAAGACATCAAGAGAAAATTCGGTCAAGAAGGCGGTCAATTTTGGAGCCAAAGTCGGATGTACAATTCTGGATTTATTTTGGACCCGAATTTTGTAATTTAAGTCCGCTTTTATTTTATTTCTGCTTTGGGCTAAAACTATGAGAGCCCATTTCGTTTTAGGTTATTTTTAAGTATGGCAGCTGCCACAAACATATTCATTCACGTTTTTAACATTAGAGTGGATCAAAATACAAGTTTTCATTTTCTCTCATCTGTTCTTCATGTTCTTCGCGCGTTCTTCGTGTTCTTCAGATTCCATGATTCATCCGTAGAACTCGTGCCTAATCGGTAACTACTCGATTCTCGTTTTCATCTTATCGGATTCGATTTGAAATAGTTCGAATATTAGATTTAATATTCGGTTTGGTTCATCCCAAGGACTTAGTTCGGACTAGGTTACAGTGTTGCTGTGCGATTGCACGCTGAGACGCCACTGTCCGGCAGATTCTAGGCGATCGTCTAGGCGAGGGAATCTCCGGATGAATGCAGAGATTTCGATTCATCCGAACCAAACGTGGGTTAGTTATATTTTCGCTCAATGATGGAGGTTTCGGAATCAATTCGGGGTTGATCATCTTTAATCTGTCTCTGTGTATTTGATTCTCGTTCGACTGCGTTTATTGCATTTTGGTTATGTTATTTCGTTTCGTTCTATTCTCGTTAAACCAAACCCCCATTTTATCATTCTCGTTTCACTATTGTTATTAAACAAGCTCGCCGCAAATTCGTTGGGAAACGACCCGTGTTCCCTAATTCTCGCAAATTAATTACGAACTTGGTTTATTTTGGAAGACACGGCAAAAATCTTTCCAAAAATGGCGCCGCTACCGGGAATTTGCATCGGTTTGATTAGTAACGTATTGTAAATAGCTTAGTTTAGGTAGTTTAGGTGGTTCGGTGGCCGGACAGAAATTTTTCTGACTCCGATCACTCAAACCAGGTCTTATTCACAAGGAATTGGGTGTTTTAAGCAAAAGTCACTTCCTAGGAGGAAGTGAGGTCTCACTCATTTTCCCCAAATTCCAACGTTTAGACCACTTTTTTCACTGTTTTAGGTTCTCGCTTTTTGATTTCCAACAGACCATTTTTTTGAGTATCTCGATTGAGTTGAAATTTGGTACAGTGATAGAAAATGGCGAATCGTTAGACCCACATCGAAAATGTTCCATTTTCCATGTGGTATCCTCCGTTTCGCCAAATTCCATCGTTTAGGCCACTTTTTCAATTTTTGAAGTTTTTTTATTCCATTTTTGAGTCCCCCAATAGTCTAGGAGTTGCCCGTCCAAGTCCCAAAAATTTTAAAAATCATTTGATACTGTTTCTGACTTGTTTTGGTCAATTTCTAGCATAGGTTTTTGCTTTTGTGTGTTTTGTCTCTTGTGTCTCTTAGTGTTTTTCCACTTTTCACCACCTCTAGTGGCATTTTCGTAATTCTGATTTTCTGGTGGCATCTTTGTCATTCTGAGTACTTGCCAACTCTGCTTTGTGTATATTTTGCATGAGTACCAGGAATACTACTAATCCAGAAGATTTGTTGCCATTTGATCCTGAAATAGAAAGAACAATTCTCACTGCTAGAAGAGTTGTTAGGCTAAGTCATAACATTAATACCGACCGGATACTCAATTAGAGTCCGATTCGCCATTCGATTGTGTCCATTCTCGTTGATCTTTCTGATTGTGCTTCAGATAGTATTTCGATAGTCTTGTTGTGTTCACTGATTCTAGTAGCAACTTTGCTCGCTCGGACATTATGGCAGAGAGAGCGGGATAATCATCATACTTTGAAGGAATTGGGTGCACTGATGTTAATTATCAACCCTTGTGCATCCAATATCCTAACCTTGCCGCTAACTTTGAGCCGAAATCTGGTCTAATACACTTGTTGCCTAAGTTTCATGGTCTTGCGGTGAGTGCCCCATTAAGCATTTGAAGGAATTCCATGTAGTATGCGGCACTATGAAACCTCATGCCATTGATGAAGATCATATCAAGCCGAGAGCTTTTCCTTTCTCATTGGAGGGTGGAGCCAAGGATTGGTTGTTGTACCTTCACCCTCATCTATTGGGAGGCGGACTGATATTCGAGAGGTTATTTCGAGAAATATTTCCCTTCCTCAAGAGCAACCGCAATCAAGAAGGACATTGGCAACATTAAACAAGATCACCTGGGAGACTATGCATGAGTATTGGGAGAGGTTCAAAAGGTTATGTGCAAGCTGTCCACACCATCGATATCTAAAAAGACTTGATCAACTCTTTCTATGATGGTCTATCACCGGTAGAAAAGGGTTGGTGGATGCTTCTAGCGGTGGGGCTATGAGTAACAAGACACCTCAAGAAGCCCGAGACTTGATATCCATTATGGCGATAACTCTCGCAGCTTGGCACGGGGCCAATAGTACTCCTGTTTACCATATTCAAGCTCCACCAAAGATGATTCTCGGAGATTAGAGACTAGACTTGATGATCGACCTCCCTTGTGGGCGGTGGCAAGTGACACTGACAGTCATGCAGCCTTCCCCTTCTCGGCATGGGTACTCTTGTGGGTTTTGTTCGACCCTTATCATTCTACTCGACTCTTGCCCTACCTTGCATGATCCTACTTACCAAGATCGGCCAAGTAGCTGCGGTGGGTGTTTTTCCAGAAGGCCACAATACCAACGAATAATGCATTTTCCAACACTTATAATCTGGTTGGAGAAATCACCCCAACTTTCGCTGGAACCAAAATCGAACCAGAGCAACCAATACCAAAATCGAATCGAGTAACCGGTATCGCGAGTAATTCGGGAACTACCAACAGAGGCCGTACGGACCACGGACTTTCCAAAGAACAAATCGCACCCCCTTTACCCTTGCAAGCACCACCTCCTCGACCAGCCATATGTCCACCTCCACAAAGCGCACAACAAGAGCTAGTAGTAGTGGTGGTTCCTCACTTGAAGAAATGATGAAGCAATTTGTCACAGCCAATATGCAGAGTCAGAAATGTGAAGATTGACTCGAAAAGAAAAAGCGGTGCAGCAAGGTGAAGAGGAAGACATTCCTATTCCTCTTCCCTTCCCTTAGAGAGCGATTCACCCAAGAAGTTGGCGAGATAAAGCACAAGAGAAGGATATACTTGAGACATTCGAAGAGTAGAGATCAACATTCCTCTCTTAGATGCAACAAACAAATTCCTAAATATGCCAAGTTTCAAGGAGTTGTGCACCAACAAGAGGCGATCGAAGGGAAATGAACGAGTGAGCTTGAACTGAATGTCTCAAAGACTCATCCAAATTTACCATGCCTCGTAAATGCAAAGATCCGGGGACATTTTCTATCCCTTGCCTTATTGGTAACTATAGATTTGATGATTGCATGCTAGATTTAGGTGCTTCTATTAATGTCATGCTCGCATCTGTTTATAGATCTCTTGGTCTTGGTCCCTTGCGTCCAACCGGTGTCATTGTTCGCTTAGCTAATAGGAGTAATGCCCATCCTTCGGTTTAGTTGAAGATGTATTAGTCAAAGTTAATGAATTGATATTCCCGCTGATTTTTACATCTTGGATATGGAGGGTGAGTCTCCTAGTAGTAGGTCACCAATCATTCTAGGGAGACCTTTCATGAAAACAGCTAGGACTAAGATAGATGTGCATTCTGGTACTCTTTCCATGGAGTTTGGTGATATATCCGTGAATTTCAATATCTTTGATGCCATGAAATATCCTAGGGAAGAGCATTCGTTTTCTCGTATTGATGTGATTGATGATGCCGTGGATGATGTTCTTAATGGTTGGTGTCCCGATTATCCTTATTTTTCATCTGAGAGTGATATCCCCATTTGTGCATGCGATGATAATGAATGGTGCTCTGTTTGCACTAATTTGGTTAAGACTGCATTGTTTGGTGATTCTCGATTTGCTTGATGATTCTACATTACTTGTAGACTCGATATTGATTCTCGAGTTTGAGCTTCATCCCGATCCTAACGTGCATCCCGATTCGATTTTGATGAGCTTAATTCGATTTTGATGAACCGAATTCGATGTTAACCTTGAGTCGTATAGACACGCCCTTCCGCTTGTGCTTCTTTGAAAATGGTTTCGGTATTCCCAGTGTGATGACATCGAGTTGTTGCAACAACCACCCAAGCTTCTCCCTCCACCGAGCAACCGCCCAAACTAGAGTTGAAATCCCTTCCGCACCATCCAAGTATGCATTTCGGAGGTGAATGAGCGCTGCCACCATTGTGGCAAATAATCTTATGCCGATCAAGAAGAGAAGTCTAAGCTTATTGAGGGTGAACAAGAAAGCTATTGGGTGGACATTGGCCGACATAGTTGGCATTAGCCCTTCTATGTGCATGCACCGGATTCATTGGAAGAGGACTCTAAGCCGGTGAGGCAACCTCGAGACGCCTTAATCCTCTTATCCTTGATGTGGTGAAGAAGGAGGTCACTAAGCTTTTGCAAGCCGGCATCATCTATCCTATTTCGATAGCCGTGGGTTAGCCCACCTGTGGTTCCCAAGAAGTCCGGAGTTACCGTAGTAGCCAATCGAAGAATGAGCTCATTCCTACTCGAGTTCGTAATAGTTGGAGAGTTTGCATTGACTATAGGAGACTCAACCAAGCCACTCGCAAGGATCATTACCCTCTACCTTTCATTGATCGATGTTAGAGCGATTGGTGGTAAGTCTCATTACGCTTCCCGGATGGCTACTCGGATACTTCCAGATCCATATTGCTCCCGAGGATCGGGAGAAGACGACCTTTACATGCCCCTTTGGGACATATGCTTACCGAAGGATGCCTTTGGCCTCTCGCAATGCACTGGCACCTTTCGGCGTTGCATGGTGAGTATTTTCTCCGAGTTCCTAGAGGACCGCATGGAGGTTTTCATGGATGATTTCACCGTATATGGGTCCGATTTTGATGCATGCTTAGCTAATTTGTCTAGAGTCTTGCATAGGTGTATTGAATCTAATCTTGTCTGAATTATGAAAAGTGTCACTTTATGGTTGAGTCGGGCATAGTCTTGGGACACATAGTGTCTAGGAAAGGGATTGAGGTAGACCCCGCTAAGATCGATGTTATTATCGCTTTGCCTTACCCCGCTTCGTGCGGGAGGTTCGCTCTTTTCTTGGTCATGCAGGTTTCTATCGACGTTTCATTCGAGATTTCAAGAAGATCGCCAACCCTTGTCCAACCTTCGCATAAGGACACCGACTTTGTCTTTGATGATGCGTGCAAGGCGCCTTCGATCACTTTTGAGTTAATGTGTGATGCTTCCAACTATGTGGTTGGTGCTATCTTAGCACAACGGGTTGATAGAGCCTCCCATGTCATTGCATATGCTTCAAAGACTTTGGATTCTCGCTCGCCTAATTACACCACTACCGAGAAGGAGTTGTTGGCTATTGTATTTGCCTTTGATAAGTTTAGGTCATATCCGCTAGCTAGTAGAGTCATTGTTTTCTCGACCATGCGGCTTTAAAGTTTCTTTTGAAAAGGCGATGCTAAGCCACGACTCATCCTAGTGGATGTTGTTGCTCCAAGAGTTTGATGTGGAGATTCGAGATAGAAGTGGAGCACAAAACTAGGTAGCTGACCACTTGAGTCGTATCACTCATTCTCCCTCTCACCCCTCTTCTATTCGGGATGATTTCCCTGATGAGCAGCTTCTACAGCTGCAAGTTAAGACCCCATGGTATCTTTGATTTAGTTAACTACTTGGTAGCTGGGTGTTTTCCCCGTAGAATCCACTAGGGCCCAAACCCTTAAATTGAAAAGTGAGTCTAAATATTATGTTTGGGATGACCCTTATCTGCTAGGAAAGTGTTAGAATGTGGATTATTTTGGCCTTCCTTGTTTCATGATGCCCATTTGTTTTGCAAATCATGTGATAACTGTCAGAGGGCAGGGAGTATTTCCCGTAGGCATGAGATGCCCCAAAACCCTATATTGTTTTGTGAGATCTTTGATGTTTGGGGTATTGATTTCATGGGTCCATTTCCTGCTTCATATGGTTACACTTACATCTTGTTTGGTCCGTTGATTATGTTTCGAAATGGGTTGAGGCGAAAGCCACCGGACTAATGATTCTTACGTGGTGGTGGACTTTGTTAGGTCTAACATTTTCTACGTGTTTGGCATTCCTAGAGCTATTATCGGTGATCGTGGTTCCCATTTTTGCAATCGAAGCATGGGTGCCTTGCTACGCAAGTATGGAGTGCTTCACAAGGTTTCCATGACCTACCATCCTCGGACCAATGGTCAAGTCGAAGTCTCCAATAGAGAGATTAAGCAAATCCTTCAAGACCGTCAACTCTACCCTAAAGATTGGAGTAAGCGACTAGATGATGCTTTGTGGGCATATCGCACCGCCTACAAGACGCCGATTGGGATGTCTCCCTATCGGATTGTCTTTGGTAAGGCATGTCATCTTCCTATTGAGTTGGAGCATCAAGCCTATTGGGCTATTAAGAAATGCAACATGGATTTGGCTAAGTCCGGATGGAGAGGAAGCTACACTTTGCAAGAGTTAGATGAGCTTAGATTGGATGCCTATGAAAGCTCACGGTTGTATAAGGAAAAGACTAAGGCATTCCATGATAAGCATATTACGAGGAAAGAATTTTCGTGGGCCGAAAGTTCTTCTATTTAATTCCCGTCTGAAGTTTATGCCAGTAAGCTTCGATCTAGATGGGATGGCCCTTTGTGATCACTAACATATTTCCATTTGGTCTTTGTTGAGCTATGTGATCCACCCACAGACGGACTTTTAAGGCCAATGGGCATCGCCTCAAGCCATTTCATGAGGAATCCCCACGGCACTCGAGGAAGCGAGAGATTCTCCTCATTGATGCCACTTATCCTCCATAAACCCTTGGGGAGTATTCTTCTTTCTTCTCCCTCCTCTCTTTTATTTGTTTTCCTTTTCTACTTTGCTTTTTGAAAATAAATACTTTCTTTCTTTCTAATGATTGCTACATATTATGAACTAGGACATTTTGGTTTTAATGGATCATTCTGTTTAGTCTGGAACTCTTGACTCTTCGATTACAAGTCTTGGTAGTTGATTTGATGTTGTTGATTACCTAAGTTGGTATTGACCTTGTGAGGTTTTAGGCTTGCATGAATGGAATTCATCTTTTGCCATTCTTTCTTTCATGTGTGCATCTCTCATGATTTGTGTTCTCTAGAACTTGCTCCTTTTCTTTTTGAAACTACATTTTTCACTTACGTGCATAAGTATGATGGAAGCTTGTTTTCTTTCTTTTATTCGCCTCACTTTGGCCAAATAGCTTTCCCTTGCATTATGATTCCATTGCTAGCCCCTTTGTGCCTTTTGACCCATTCTTTTCTAAGCCACATTACAAGCCTAAGAGTAAAACCATTACCTTGAAGATTTATTGAGCATTGGTTTCAACTTGTTTTGTGTTTAAGTGTGGGGGTTGCTCAGGAGTGCAACAGTTTAAGTGTGGGGGGGATATTTGATTTTGACATTGTAATTACGTATACAATGAAAGGAAAGAAAGAAAGAAAAGTAAAAGAAAAAAAAAAAAAAAAAAAAAAAAAAAAAAAAAAAAAACAACAACAACAACAAAAGAAGAGAAAAGAAAAGAAAATACATAGAAAGGAATGTATATATGAGTAGAATAAAAGTTTCATACATAGAGAATGATTGTGTTAATCAGTGCTTCTCCTTTTGATTTCTTTGGTGCTTAGCCTCTTATTCCATACTATTACCTACCGAGACGTAGAAGTTGAGCAAGCTTATGGTAGAACAATTTTCTTGAGTAGAATTTGAGCGATACACTTATTTACCTTAAACACTTGAGAGACTAATTGATTGAGCGCATCATTTGTGAGACCATCTTTTGTGATTAGCATCATTGATTGAGACTACCGTGAATTGTAATTTGAGATGAAGGGGTTTTGGTCTTGAATGATTGGTCTTTTGAAGCTTTGTGTCCCTTGGTTCAATTTTTGCATTGTTAGCAATTATTAGTAAAGAAGAGCTTTTCCTTTAGGTCTTTCTCTTTGAATTTTGCTCAGGAGTGCAAAAAGATAAGTGTGGGGGAATTTGATAATTGAATATTTTATACACTTATTTTTGTCTCTTGAATAATAATTTAGGACCCTTTAGCTAATAAATAATGGCTCTTATGTTTATTTGGGCCTTGGGCCTTTTATTGCATTTTAGCCATTTTTAATAATAAAATTCCAGTTTTGTGTTGCTTCACTGTTTCTACCATAACTCTTGAACCAGACATCGGATTTACCTCATTTTTGAATCATATTTCAGATGATTCAGAGAGCTACAATTGTTATGAAGACATCAAGAGCAAATTCGGTCAAGAAGGCGGTCAAATTTGGAGCCAAAGTCGGCGCCACTCTCTCGTCTCATCCGACTCTCTCGGCTCTGCTTCTTCCAGGCGCTTCTCCTCCTCTCCTCACCGGTGACTTCTTAGCCCGTCGACGGTGAACGCGAGTTTCAGGGTTGAGGTAAGTTTTGTTCCTTTTCCTATTCGGTTTTCCTCGTTTCACCGTGAGTTTCGATTCTCTTTCTCTGCGTCTGCGTATGAGTCATTTTTCTTGCCTTTCTCTGCTTCGATTACACAACCAGGGAGTTCGAAAGAAGGGTTTGTTTATTTGGTAGATAGTGCTCAAATCTCTTGCCCCAAATTTTGAATGTCTGGGAGTTTGAAAGAAATTAGGGAAATTCCGTACTAGGGCGTGTGAATTTGCTGGGAATCAGTAACAATTTGCTTCCATTAGACATAATGTGTGCCATCAAATACCAAACAGGAAAAGAACTGACTTTAACACTTCCAAAAACGAAAGCCAGAGTCTCAGAAAGCGACCTGCATGTAATGTGTTAAAAAAGGTTTAAAGGCTAAAGGAGTTTCCGTGTGTACAATTATTTATTGTCGCTGTTTGAAGCTGTCGAAATCTTTCACTTTCAAAACCCCACCTCACACACACACCCATTCCTATATACTTTGTCATTTCATTCAATTATATAAATGGCTCCATGAATTCAGATTAAATTTCGTTAGGTCAAAGCCTTCCATGTGCTTAAACTATTGGTAGTGCGTGATTTCCTACCCAAGAGCATCTCATGTATTTTTTTAATTACAATCCTAAATTCCCAATGACCTCTCTCATGATGTTTATGCTGTTATTTATTTATTTATTCATGTTTGCCATTGAAAAATGATAATAACGTCAGATATTTTATTGAGGAACAGTTACAAAGAAATGAACCTGGACGGCCTCTTCTTTGTCTTGTCTTTTCTGGGCTGTCAATAAAAACAGAGCTTCGAAAATGACTCCTGAAAATGACGATTCATGCGCCTTAAACCATCTTCCACCTCTAAAATCATTATAAGGAAAAAAGCATTTCGTCTTTCTTGCTTGATCTTGTGGATGATTTTGATTAAATATTCCCACTGTGATTGTTGTTGGAATATTGAATATCCTTATAGAATATGGCTAGCTTAGCCCCTATATTTATTTTTTTGCTCAAAAGCCCCTATATTTATTAGAACTGCGTCACCATATTTTTAATTTTGTATGCACGACAACATAATCACTTGTACGCCATTGTTAAAGGAGAGTGACAGATATGAACCTCATATATATTGATCAATATTGCAGCCGTCCATGAACTGAAATGCGAATATGAATTTTTGTGTCCTCTGGAATTTTTGCATTCTTTGGCATTTCATCACTGTTGATCATTGACGACTAAAGTGCATCATTGGCACATTTGTTTGTACAATTTTATCTTCTTGCTAAATGGACGTAAATGACTAAGCTATTAATGAGATTTTATGGTTCAAGAAAATGGTTTATGAATGGAGAAGAAATACTTTAGTTCCTATTTATAAGCTATAGAACTATATGAAGTATAGCTGCTGAAATGAGTATTTAATATGCTGCAAACTCTCTAATTTGACTGGAAAAGGCAAATTCCCCCTGTATTCTCAACTTTGATGATGAAATTGAAGTTTTTATGTTGTTATATTCCCTTCCCCATTTCTTGATAGGTGTTTTGCATGCTACCGCTACTTTTTAGTTTGCAATGCTGATATTAACACTGTTTTGACCCCCCAACACATGAATTTTCATATTGCAGTTTTTGAACACAACTATAACAATGAAAGAATCTCAAAGGGACGTGAGGTTCTCTGGTTACAACTTGTTCACCGAAGAATTCTTCAAGCAACGTGAGCAAAAACAAAAGGCAAAGGGGAAGGGGAAGAAAGGTGTACGAGGTGACCAAAGAAAGCATAATGACTTCAGTCAACAAATGAGAGAAGCATGGAAAAGGTTGAGTTCAACCAAGAAAGGTGAATACACCAAGAGAGCTCAACAACAAAGACGCCCTGGTAAAGTGGATAAGTATATTGTGCCATTCCTAACGAGGTGCGCACTTTCCACTTTCACTAAAGTATGTCATAACTTAAAGGAGCGACCGGAGGCCATGGCAAGGCTGAAAGCAATTGGGTTTCATAGGTTAGTGGAAATTAATTGCCGAAAAATAAATCGCTCCTTATGTGCAAAATATATGGCATGTTTTGACCCCCCAACAAAGCAAGTGTCCATTAGAGGGAAGACCCGAGTCATAGGGGCTGAACATGTGCATCAACTTATGGGTCTACCTTTTGGGGGTAAGGGCATAGAAGTTAAACTTTCTGAGCAGAACCCAACTTATAGGGACTTTAGGCATGCCTACAAGAATATAAAGTATAATACACTCGGTGACACTTTTCAGGAAAGTTAGATGAAAACTTTGAGTACCTTTTTGTGTTATTCACCCTAGGAACCCTGTTGGCTCCAAGTGCATCCATTTTTGTTAGTGACCGTATGTTGAAGGTTGTCACACTCACTAAGGATGCACTTGGTGAGTTTGATTGGTCCTCCTTCATTCTTGAAGAACTCACCAACAAATCCATAAGTTCAACAAAGACTCTCACAAGTCCAAGGCTACCAAGAGGAAAACCGTTGGAGGATGTGTATACTTCCTCATGGTAAGTTGTGCTTAACTAAGTTTGTATGACAGATTTTATACATCAATGGCAAAACAGGTTTGCTCGCTCGCATATCTCGTTCTCAGCCATCAGACACTACGTCGGCATCGTTTGACCCTCACACCATGCTCACTCACCCGGTAACGTGTGACATTATGTAATTTGTGTAATGATAGCTGTTGTTGCTGTCATCCATGATTTAACAACTGATTTCTTATTTTGCAGGAAGTTCGCACCACATATTTCAGGCTTGTGTCCATGTTGGGACAAGAGATGATGGCCCTTCAAGATAGATTAACAACCTCACCCAACAACCAGCCCTCAAGTTCCGGGGAGTGTGAGGAAGATGATGACGACAGAGATGAGGAAGATGATGACAAAGAGATAGATGACGAAGATGATGAGAAAGAGATAGAGGATGAAGATGATGACAATGACAAAGAGAAAGATGATCAAGATGATGAGAAAGAGATAGAGGATGAAGATGATGAGAAAGACAAAGAGGATGAAGATGATCATATTGTGGACATTGATGATGAGGACTCCCACCTTCACGACACACCTATTGTTCAACATGGTCTTCACGTGGAACCCATCAAGAGTATGTTGTGGAAGAAGAAGTGGCCCAACCCCAACTACAAGAGGGAGAACGAAGCGACGGAAAAATTAGAAGATCCAAGAGGGTGATAACCCGTAGCAGTGTGTTAAAATCTCCTTGGATCGATCCAAACCGCAAGACGAAGGGAAAGAGGCAGTATGATGAGAAGGAGCATTGTATGAGTTGTGTACTACTAAATCTATCCCTAAAGATGAGGCTGAGGAGTAAGTATATGTAACTTGTGCACATGAAATTCCGCATATTAAAAAAAAATGCATATAATGCTTAACATTGTCATTTGTTGTCATTTAGGGAATTTGTTGATATGAACGGCTGGCACCTCCAGAGGGTAGAGCTACTTTGTCTGAGACCACGTACGTGGATAAACAATACGGTATGGCCTGTGCACTTCTGTCATGAATTAGTACAATTTGATAAAGTGTGGCTTTAGTTGTTGCTAGGTTTGTGTTATACAATAATAATGTACTATCATTTTGTGCATATTCAGGTAATGACTATGATTGCCAAGACATTGGTTGCTGATCAACTGGATAATGGAGGGACAGTCACCCGACACATATTCAGTCCGCATTTGATGGAAAAAATGATAAAGAATCCGATGAATTGGCCATTGGAAGCCAATAAAGCTGAGATCTTGCCGGACCGTATAGGATATAACATCGGGGACTGTCGTTTCATTTTTGGACCATCACTGAGGTGGGATCACTGGTTCTGTTATGTTCTAGACACGACAACGATGACCTTCTACGCTCTAGATTCGTTAGTCGACTCATGGACATATTCACGCATACAGCGCCAAATGGAAGAAGAATTAAAGCTGGGAACCAAGATAAAGAAGAAGCCAAAAAAACCTCATTCCTTTAAGGAAAAGGACAGGATGGCTAGTCTTGTGGTAAGCTGATCTGAAATTCAATGTGTGTTTAAGTTAGAAAATGGTCAACATAATTATGATCTTTTTGTGTGAACTGTAATTTCAGCGAAAATGCTTCATGGACATACTCCGGACGGTAAAGCCACAATTGTTTGAGCACGAGGATAGAATTCCCAAGGGGGTGACATGGTCTAAAGTCCATGTCCAAACGGATGTGTAAGTGTCTATTAAGTTGTTCAACATCCATATATATAATGTCCACTGTAATTAATCAGGTTGTTAACACCTTTGTAAATTTCTGTGTTTTCAGGGACTCATGTGGTGTTCATGTCGTTTCGTGGTTGCAAATGTGGGATGCCACTGAGCAAGAGGATGGATACACGATGCCTTTCTACTCCATGGATGACATTCGGGAACTGAAGATTGGCATGTTGTGGTGGTTGGTCAGTCATCGAAACAACCGGCATCGAGACAAAGTGTTGTCAATGATCGAGGACTCCCACAAGCGGAAGATGAGAAGTTAGGAAGCAATCGTTTAATTTAGTTAGGCTGACTTGGTTTTAAGTGTGTATACATCTCATCGGTTGTATGACAGATTTTATTATAGCAATTGTGTAGAACACTTGAGTTGATATTGATTACAAAGTGTAGTAACTTTGACCATGTATGTGACATGACATTTTAATATGAATGACAGATTTTTGTTTCTTTCATTTATGTCATTGTTAGTTTGTGCGTGCATATGCAGGAAAATGGTATATAATAAGGTACCCATTTACCAATATGATCAGGAAAAACTAACAACATCATCAGCCCCCTTTAACATCATGATCAGGCCCCAGTAACAACATGATCAGCCCCCTTTAACAACATCATCAGCCCCTTTGACAACATCATCAGACCCCTTTACCATCAACATCAGAAAACAAATAAATTAAACAACCATATCAGAAAAATGCACAACTATATCAACACCAATTAACAAACATATCAGCAAAAACTATCAGCCCCCTTTACCATCAACATCAAAAAACAAATAAACAACCATATCAGAAAAAATGCACAACTATATCAACACCAATTAACAACCATATCAGCCAAAACTGATAACCACATCAGACCCCACTGACAACATGATCAGCCCCCACTAACAACATCATCAGCACTCACTGACAACATCATCAGCCCACTTTAACAACATCATCAGCCCCACCGACAACATGACAACATCAACATCATCGGCCGACAACATCATCAACCCACTTTAACAACATCATCGCCCCCAAAATGCACAACTATACAACAACATCATCAGACCCCACTGACAACATGATCAGCACAAACTAACAACATCATCAGCACAAACTAACAACATCATCAGCCCCCTTTACCATCAACATCAGAAAACAAATAAACAACCATATCAGAAAAAATGCACAACTATATCAACACCAATTACCAACCATATCAGCCAAAACTGATAACCACATCAGACCCCACTGACAACATCATCAGCACTCACTGACAACATCATCAGCCCACTTTAACAACATCATCAGCCCCCGCTGACAACATCATCAGCCCCCACTGACAACATCATCAGCACAAACTAACAACATCATCAGCCCCTTTACCATCAACATCAGAAAACAAATAAACAACCATATCAGAAAAAAATGCACAACTATATCAACACCAATTAACAACCATATCAGCCAAAACTGATAACCACATCAGACCCCACTGACAACATGATCAGCCCCCACTAACAACATCATCAGCACCCACTGACAACATGAGCAGCCCCCACTGACAACATCATCAGCACTCACTGACAACATCATCAGCAACAATTAACAAGAACATCAGCCACCTTTAACAACATGATCAGCCCTTTAACAACCAAATCATATACCCTTAACATATATTTTTCAACGTCATTTGCAATATGAAAATGTGTACATAAATGACACTTGGATACAATTGTGACAACAATATCCAACGTTCATTTACAACACCAAATGCATCTACAAATTCATAATAACAACATCACACACCTTCTCCAAAAATAATATGGGTGTGGATTTCTCTATAAAAACATATACAACAAAAGAGTGTGAGAGGCAATGCACAAAAAAGAAGCCGCCAAGACACCATGAATGATCAACTTGGATTTGGATTCTTGCAAGTCCTGATGGAGTGTCCCGCCTCACGGCATCTACGACAACGATAAACCAACTTGTCTTGGGCCGAGATTCCCGCCTTTTTTTGGCGGTCTACCCGCGGCCTTGTAGTAATTGGAGGCTCCAAAAAAGTCTCAGTTAGCATGTGTGTGACCGTAGGCTTCTCAACACATGGACAATCATGTGTTGCAACTGGCCGCATGCTATGTGCATATATTTTCTCTTGTGTTGAAAGTGTGAAGCAATCATCTACAAATGCGTACACACTACCATTAAGTAACTTAATTGCTGCACATGCATGTGGGCAAGGTAGTCCACTCATTTGCCATGCTAAACAAGAGCATTTTTTGCAACCAAATCAACAACAACATAACTTGAGGCATCGCCGCGCTAGTTTCAACCACACACTTTGGTTCTCCCCATAATGTTGAGCATGCATATTTTCGGCAAAGTTCACATGTTGCAACAATTTTTTTTTCTATGTTAGGTCCTACACTATTTTTCCAATTCACCAAAGACATCTTGCTTGCAAGCAACTTCGCACCAACTTCTCCCTATGCTCATTTATCAACATTGACACCGTGTGTTTCCGCTCTTTCACAATCCATGCATTAAAAGATTCAGCAATATTAGTGGTTATGTTATCCCACCTTTTGAAAGGAAACTTGCTTAGAGCCCATCGATCAACATCCCCATGAGTCTCAACCCATTGTGCCAATGGCGGATTGAACATTTTTAATTTTCCCATAGCAACGGTGAATTCTTGCACTTGCCTTGCGTACGCAATTCCATCCAGAGGTGCAATGCAATATCCTTGCTATTCCCAGTGCAGACGTGGCATCCCTTTCATGATTTTGAGGAACTGTGCACTATAATTTTCCTTAACATGCCTGTAACAAAATGCATGTCTCTCGGTGCCAAATATATCATTTACAAGACCAATAATTGAATTATTCCGATCGACACAATTGTTATCATCATTGATCCTGTAACTGTTTTACATTATTTAGAAACCAAGCCCAATCATCATAGGTCTCACCACTAACAATGCCATATGCTAACGGAAACATTTGGTTGTCTGCATCATACGCACAAGCTGACACCATTGTTCCCAAATAAGGGCCACTCAGATGACATCCGTCTATGTAAAGTATAGGCCGACAAGCATCTACAAAACCTTTGATAGAGCAACCATATGCAATAAAGAGCCTCTGAAATCTGTTATCTGGTGACCCTTCCCATTTTGCCACTGTGTCCGGATCACTCTCTATGAGCCTGCCACACATCCAAGGAATAACCTTGTAAGAGTCCTGTACTCGTCCGTGTAATTGCGTCACCGCTCTTTCTTTCGCCCTATATGCTTGCTTGTAATTCAGCCGTACGCCATACTCGCTATACAAGTCAGTTTGAATTTCATTCGGTGTCTTGTCAATATTACATCTCACACCATCAATTACAAGCGATGATGTCAAGCTACATTTGGGTGGATGAGATACAATAAGGGTATCCTGTGCATGGTGTATGTGTGCTCCTCTGTATGTTTTGATCGTTAGGAACTCAGTATCTTGACGTTCTCCGGCTGAATATGCACCCATGTACCAAGGACAACCATCGACCTTGCACTTCACTATTATTTTCTTTGGCTTGTTCTTCAGAAATTTGTACGAAAACTTGTGTGCAATGCTGTATTATACAACGTTTCACGGATGGTCACAGCATTCGCAAAAATCTGACCTTCTCCCAATATCAAATCCTTCCATTTCGAATGATTCATTGTAGGCATGCTTGATGATACACTTTGCGAAGAACACGGCAATGATAGCAAGTCTTGAGTTTCAATGAACATTTCAGGGGGAGACATAGACAACACAGCTGCACCTCCAAAGACTTCATCCCTCCTGCGACAAACAACAATTATTAGTGCAAGTAATGAGAACCAAGTAATGACAATTTATATAGGAACAAATTACATTTCTTAACACAACAACACTTACACTTCTTGTTCTTCCATTTGCCCATTAATTCGTTGTGGTCTATTGTCATTATTCCCATTTTCTTCAACGTACACATGACAATATGATTCATTATACCTAATTAAATGATCAACCCCTTCATCATCTACAATATCAACAAATGTAGAAGTATCCAAGCTAAGTTTGCACTTCACGCAAATTTCGGTATTTTCTTCCCCAATTACGACGCTATGAAAGTTAGCAACTCCTTGTATGTTGTTCCTTCCTTGATGTTTCTTGTTCTTACCATTCCACCAATATACACACTTTCTTGTCCTCCTCATATACAATGTTACCTCCCACATGGATGAAACATAATAGGTTCTTCCGGAAGTATTAGCCATCCTTAATTATGATCTCGCAACATAAAGTTCGTATTAACAACTTGATCGACCATAATAACAACTAAAGCGTAGGTATTAACAACAATATCATTTCAACGTTTTCAAATTCATTCATTCCCCCTAACAAACAGATCCCCTTTGTTTCCATGCCCAAAAAAAGAGCAACCTACAACGTTTTAACATTCAGCTCGTATTAACAACTATATCACCATTTTAACAACTATATCAGTCATATTAACAACTAAAACAGTGTGTATTAACAACTATCCCATTTCAGCGTTTTTTAACCAAATGTAGCTTCATCCCATTAACTCATTACACCTTTCCCTCTGTTTTCATGCCAAAAAACAGAGCAACATATTTTTCCACCCCACCCACCAATGATTAAAGACCTACTAGAATGGTGATAATGATATCTTGAGCAAAATCTTAGTATTTCTTGCCTATTTCCTATCTCATAATAACATAAATTTGCCCAAGCTCAAAGCTTTCACCCACCCAACCTTCTAACTGAAAAAAAAAACCCTTCAGAACAGCAAATTTATATCCCCTGAGTTCAGCAAGCAGTGGATGATTCCGAATATACACGTTCTATCCCTCGCCGAGTTGAGCAAATATAAAGGTTCAGGATTGTGACTTGCGTTCTCTCCCTGCGTTCTGGTCGTCCGTGCGTTTCCTCTCTTCTTCTTCTTCGTGTGGCGCCAAAACGAAATGTCTGATCGTGTGTTTTGGAAAACTTCTGCTTTTGATTTTTTTAATAATGTGCTGTTATGAGTAAATGAAAGGGGGCAACATGGTCATTTGCTGTTTGAAGTTAATCCCTATCAGGGCCCTAGGGCCTATTCTGTAAATGTCAAACTCTTAGGGCCTGCAGTGGGATTTCAGAGATTAAAAGGGCCCTAGTACGGATTTTCCCAATAAATAAGTATAATGGCATATTTAATTTGTTATGTTTAATATAAAAGTTTGTTGACCTTTTTTTATAGATTCTTTTTCCTATAAACTAAATTTATATAATAATAGATAATTTAATGATATATAATAGTTAAATAATTTATTTATTTAACTTGTTTAATTTTTATAAAAAAATCAACTGGCTGTTATGTTGTTATTAAGATCATAAGAATAGGAAGGCTATTTTTTTATTATAATCAATTTAAAATATTCACAAACACGTCAGGATGATGCGGAACTTCAATAAAAACAAATTATATGATTAAATTGCTAAAATATAGAAAATACAAGGGAAAAGATAGATAAATATTATCAAAATTGATAAAATACAAATAATTATTTTGAATTTCAATAATTCCGAATGAATTTATTTAGAATTTTGAAATGTTGAAAAATTTGAAAAATTATCTAACTATCTCTAATTTTTGTTTTTAAATTTCTGAAACAAAAATTACCAATATAAATATTTGAATTATTAATAGTGATACTAAAATTGTAAACGCCAAAGATAATATTTTTAAAAAAATATTCTCATGCAAAAGTCATCAATATTGATAGTTGGGTTGTTAAGGGTGTGCATTGTAACGCTCCCAGAATGAGTTTTTCTTATTTTTGTTCCTATGAACAAAATTGGATAGAATTGTGTTTGGTAAATCCGGTTTTTTTTTTGTTCCCGGGATAAACCGGTTTCTTTTTTGTGTTGGGGAATATAAAAAAAAAAAAAGAAGCTTCTCTATTTCAAGGCATAAAGCCAGAATCTATTTTTCCCCTTCTCTCGATTGTAGCATTGACGAAGCGAAGAAATTTCAATCACCCTAAGCGACGAATCAACTACCCTTTTGAATATAAAAATCACATAAATAAAAATAAAATTTGTTAACAAATGTAATTCGATTCTCGTAACTTTTCCCAGTACGTAATTAGAAAAAATTGTTTCATCTCGTAATCGCTTTGGGGAACAGAATGATTCTCATGCACACCCTAATAGTAATACTAAAGTTATAAAATGAGATATTGATATTTGAGTTATTAATAGCGATATCGAAGTTATAAAGGAGGTATTTGTTAAATATTTCTTAATAATTTGCATCGGAGTCTCGACAACTATGTTTTTTATTATTTTTTTGAATTTCTCAGACAAAAGTTGTTAATATGGATACCCGAATTGTTAACAACGATACTAAAGTTATAAATTAAGTAATTAGGTAATTTCTCAAATTCTGTAACATTTTAAAATTTCAAATCAGTCCCTTCCACATATTTATTTATCTTTTACTAATTTTAATACTATTTTCTGTCATTTTCGAAAAATAAAAAGTCAATACTACTATTATCAAACGCGCGTAATTAATGGAATAAAATCTGAATAAGATAATATTAATCTCGATGTTCATTGTCTATCTATGTCACGGACACGCACCCCTTGCCATTATCTTCTATATCACATGATGACACTTGTGTGAACCTGCAAAATTTCTATTAGCCTTCACCTTCAGTCCCAGCTGATTCAAATTCCAGTACCTCCATTAACCACATCTCTCTCTCTCTCTGTATGTTTACTGATCGTTCTTACCAATTTGTCTCCGTCTATCAATTTCACCGAACATTTATCCATGTCTATGCTTTATGGAAACAAGCTGTTGTGGAGTGAGACATGAGCTTTTGGAAATCACCGTCTTATCTGTTGAAGGTCTCCACCGTCGCTCCTCCACTGGCACCGCCTTATTCTCACCCTTTATCACGCTCACGAAGATTCCTCCTCCAACTAACGGTAATAAGCCCTCCCACCTGTACACCTCCGACGTCGATCAAAAGTTCCGCATATCAGTAGATTCTACCTTCTTCTCCGACCGATCCTCCTCCCTTCACCTTCATCTCCACGCAAAGCGCAGGCTATTCGGCCGGAATCAACTCGGCTGGTGTCTAATTCCGGCCACCGACATTGGAGTGCTGCCCTCCGGTTCTCTCCGGTACCTGAGCTACCGCCTCCGCGAGCAAGACGGAACAAGGGGCCATGGCATCGTTAATCTATCAATCCGATTGGAAGGGGTAGCTCCGCCATCAGCATCCACGGTGAACCCGGGCCAGACGGTGATCGGGATGCCGGTGACAGCAATTCGACGGCCGGATGATTCGGTGACTGTGAAAGGAAGAGTAGGTTAAGACAATCAAACGGCTGGAAGGAATAGATGGTGACGTGATTATGGTGGGCCCAGACAGAATAAAAGACGTTTTTGGGTTTTAAGTGATTTGGAAATGTGGAAATTGAAAGAGTACAAGTGGAAAGTGGATGGATATGCACGACAACGACATGGGCATATGTGGAGCTAAACAAAAAGATTCCACCTTGATTGATGTTATCCCATTCTCTCTCTCTCTCTTTTTTTTTTTTTCAGACAAAAAAAAATCGTTTGTTTGTTTTTATTATTATTTTTTTTTTTGGTCAGAAAGTTTTTATTATTATTTGGGTTTGTTTTTTTAATTTTTAATTGAGAAAGATGCCAAACCACATGTTTCTGTGAAGTTGCTCTTACTGCATACTGGTTTGGCCTAGGGGAAAACTTGTGGCTTGATTTTTGTTAGAACTAACTCTGATCTGAACCATGTGATGTACTCCATTTAGAATTTCTTTTTTTTAATGTAAATAATTTTTTTTTAATAAGATCAGAATCTCAAATATGTTTATTTATATGGAATTTAAAATGTGTCTGATAATATATAAATGTTAGAGATCTTCCCATTTAGAATTTCTTTTAATAAGATCAGAAATATATTTTTTTATCTGGAATTAATATCAAATAGGTTTATTCATATGGAATTAAAAATGTGTCTAATAATATATAAAAATAAATGATTTTCATCATACCCTTCATTAAAATATTTAGGAATTGTTTTGTAAAGGAAAAATGCAACTCTTTAATTCTTAAACTTTCTTTCAATTGTTGAGTTCTTGAGTTTTTATTCATCAAAACAACTTGGTCCTTATAATTTATTGAATTAAATAATTATAGGGATCCAGTTATTTTAAGTCTAAATCTTATAAATATTAATTTATTTTGAGTTGTTTTAGGTCAAAATTCAGTAAATACATCAATAGTTGAGGAAAATTGAGGAAAATTCAGGAACCAAACATCCTATTTGGCATGATCATTCCCATGAGATGCGTGCTTGAAATCATAAAATACTGTAATTGTCAAAATAGGGAATTCTTTTGTTAAAAATAACACTTATAAGCCAATTGGTTGCTGGAAAAAGATGAGAAAATGGAATGGAATAACAAATAAAAATACAAATAAAGTGTTACTCCACACACACAGTGTATGTGTGTGTGTGTGTATGTATGTATATATGTTGTCTACACACAAATTATATAGACACACACATACACAAATATGTGTGTATGTATATATATGTATATCTCGTGTCTGTCAAAAAAACACACACACACACTGTGTGTGTGCATATATGTGTGTGTGTTTATATATGTGTGTAGATATATATGTACACATACATATATGTATGTATATATATCCATATGTATACAAATATATACACACATATATTATATATAAGAAACCATTATTTCAATTAGATAGCGTGTGAAAAGGAAAATTCTGAGTTGAAGAGGTATGTGGCAAGAGCTTTTGATTTACTTTTACTTATATTATTTTAAATTTATATAAGGACATTTTAGAAAAATGAGTAAAATTAACTAATTTAACTTTTTTTTTAATCTTCTCAAAATTGGTTAAATATGTCTTATAATTAAAACCGGAGGGAGTATTATTTTAGAATGATGAGAAGAATGGTTCACATTTCCATGCGAGAACTCAACACTACAAATGTGGAAATCACCAAACCTTAGCAGACCTCGTGACACAATATTTTAAATTATCTCCCCTGGCGAACACTGTTGTTGACTGAGTCAGCATTCCATACTTATCGAATACTTATTTGATTCTTTTTGTAAGGTATTTTAAACTTGTTTCACCCCAAAATCTTTAATAACTCTAATTTTATTTTAAATTCAACAACTTTTCAACTTTACTCATATTTAACTACATATCCTTTAAGAAAATAACTATATACACAATAATAAATTAATGGTAAAATTATAAATTCATGGAAAATATTTGATGACTTAGCTTATAAATAGGACCAAAAAATATATTCCTTTTATCTTATAAATAGAACCAAAACAGTATATAACTACAGAATCTGCTTCCCCAAACTTAGTGTTTGGATAAAGCATGTTTTTTTTTTTTCCGTTAGTTTTCATTTATTATTTATTTTTATTTGGATTCAAACATTGTAAATTATTTTTCTAATGGTATCCGGTATCCTAAATTAAGTTGCACTACACTTAACTCTCTAAAATATTTTTTTTAGTAGTACTCAGTATTCTAAATTAGTTTTTTTGTGAATCCAACCTGTAAGCACCTCCATCTATTATTCTTGTGTTTTTCCTAACAATTTGAATTCATGTTTTGTGTTTTTGTATTTATTTTTTATTTTTTCTTGTTTATTTGAGTTAATTTATATCCATCACATTGAAATATTTGTTTGGAAACACCAAATATCCAAAATTAATTTTTGATGCATTCAACATTCTGAAGTTCATGAGCACCCAGATCTTGGCTTTCGTCCAGATTATTTTTTTCCTATTTCATTTTAAAAAAAAAATCAATGTCTATATAATTTAAAATAAAGAAAAAATCTAAACTATCATTTTCTTAAAAAAATAATTCTTTATTTAAAAATATAAGTTACACTAATTTTAGGAAAAATCTCATTTAAATATCATCTGAATTTTTAAAAGCCCTAAATATATGTTAACATTTGGAAAAGACATAAAGATGACTAAGATCAAGTTGAGATTTTAAAATATTGACGAATTTACCATTATACCCTCAAATTTTAAATTAAAATAAATGTGAGAGGATTCAAAACCCCACGATATTTGTGAAAACCATTACGATTTTTGTGAAAATAGTTACTTAATTGGTCACAACTTAAAACTCTTGGTTAATCCTTTTACACATATTATCCGTACTTACGATTTTTCAAAACATTACGGATTTTGTTAAAATCATTACTATTTTAGTGAATCTCATTAGTCAATCATTTTACACATATTATTTGTACTTACAAATTTTGTCAAAACCATTATTATTGTAGTCAATCTCATTATTCAATTGGTCACAACCCAAAACTCTTTGTTAATCATTTTACACATATTATCAGTATTTATGGATTTTGACAAAACCATTACAGATTTTGTCATAACCATTACTCTTTTAGTAAACTTGAAAAGCTCACTAGAAAATTCGTAAGCTTGAGGGAAAATTCATGAGCTCACCAGAGACAACTTCGCCTGAAACTGGGTTCTCAGTGTTGTGATGGTGAAAGTGAAGAGAAAGAATGAAGTTGAATATAATGGAGAAGAAGAAGATAACATTGAAGAGAAGAAGAAGCTTTACCTAGTTCCCAATCTTGAACCCTCAAACCTTTGTTTAATGATTCGGTTATGTTCTTTGAGGAGCTTCGACGGAGATACTAAGGCTCGAATCAACGTATTAGTAAGAGGAGGGAGGAGCATCAGTGACTCAGGTCAAAGGAAGGAGGGGCTTCGGCGCAAGTCAGGAAGAGGAAGAGATGAAGAGAGGGAGAGGAGAGAGAAAGAGGAGTGTGATTTTATATTATATGATGGGTATTTTAGTAAAAACATTTAAATTTCGAAATCTCATATTCCTATCAATCACCTCTATGTCTTTTAATTTTTTAACAGACCTTTTGAGATTTTGAGATTTCAGATGTTACTAAAATGTGATTTTCTCTTAATTTTAAATCTGAAGTATTGAAATTGTATTTAAATGATGCAAATTTTCATTTTAATTTTATCATAATGATGAGCACCCAAACTGGGTCTACGTGGCATGGGGAAATTAATAGTAATTTTTCAGACAAAAATGGGGGAATGATAAAAGTGATGGAAGCGCCGCAGCAGACACAAACAGTGGAAATGACTTAGTCTGAGCGTAAGCAGAAAGTTAGAAATTCTTGCTTCACTTAGACTTCAAACAAAGAAGTTCTTCCATTCATCTGGTTTCTCTACAGGGTCTCGCCACTATACAACGTCAAACAAACAGGCTGGTCCAGGATTATCACGTGGAGGAATAATGGTGGTGGTCTCGTGTAAACACGATCCACTAAATATAATACTCTATACAATATCATTCATTATCTGAAACACTAACTGTTCGTTTGAGTAAGAAAATTCGGTGATGAGATCGATAACGAAGCAACTCTATCCACGTACGTTGAGTTGTAGAAATTTTGGGCGGATGCTCATCTTTTTCCAACTGATATATGAGTATGTGTGAGTTGTACTGATCCAACTTGCTGTTTGACAAAAATGACAGGAGAATTATTGTACACGCCTCAATGATTGAAAATTTGGGATCCACCGAATTTATTAGTTAGTCTAGAAGCAGAATTAACAAAGGCCCGTATCTTTAATGTTCTAATTAAATATTGCGTAAGGATTGCTTCATTATTGTTGGAATATTTTAAGACAAAAAGATGTGTTTTAAAAAGTGATCATATCATTAATTAATGTTGGTTCATAAATGAAGATAAGAGATTCATAAATATTACATGTAGTTTTAACTTTTAAATAAAGTATAGTGCTTTGAGAGACACACAATTTCGTGACATCAATTAATTGCCTATAAATACTCTCACTAGAAGGGCAAGAGAAAGAGGAAACCTCTCTTATCTCTTATTGAATTCTTTTACCTTTATAAGAAGGCTTTCTTTCACTACAAAAAGACCCTTTAACATCCCAAAATAAGCCCAATTAACGTCCCTTATTCATGGGATGTCTATTGAAGAGAAGCAGTAAAATTATACTTTTGGAGTCCCAAATTAATTTTGGAACTCCAAAAATATATTTTAGCGTCCCAAATTATATTTTGGGACTCCAAATATCACGTATAATTGTGTAGGCTAACTGACACTTTTGGAGTCCCAAAATATAATTTGGGACTCCAAAAGTGTCATTTGTGGAGTTCCAAAAGAAAAGCTGTCATTTTGGAGTCCCAAAAGTTATTTTGGGACTCCAAAAGTGTCATCTGTGGAGTCCCAAATTGTATTTTGAGACTCAAAAAGTGTCATTTGTGGAGTCCCAAAAGTTTTTTTGGGACTCGAAAACTGTCAGTTTTGGAGTCCCAAAAGTTATTTTGGGACTCCAAAAGTGTCATTTGTGGAGTCCCAAATTGTATTTTGGGACTCAAAAAGTGTCATTTGTGGAGTCCCAAAAGTTTTTTTGGGACTCCAAAAGTGTCATTTTTTTTAATTACCTAGCAAGTATTTTGCACAACCGGCAATTATACCCTATAAAAACCATCAACCGAGATAGCCATGAACATACATTACCAAAATGTTCAGATCATTCGTAAACCATTAAAACCTACAGGCCTTGTGCGATTCCAAATAAACTAGAACAATGAATCACATTTCAACAATTACCCATCATATGATCAACAATGGTAACTACTACTACATATACAACTACCACAAAGTGTCAAAATATAATGATGTATCCAGCTACACTACATATACTGACTACCAAAAAGTGTCAAAATATAATGATGTATCCATTACACATACGACTACCAAGAAATATTCAAAGTAAATTAATCTTTACACATCTACGTGTGAAAGAAGATAGCCAGCCAAAGCGTCTCGACCCAAATCAATGTCTTCCTCCGAGTACGCTGCCTCAGTACCAAAAATCTGTAAATTGGAAAATAAGGTATAAGATAAATCAATGAAGTGAATGAATTAATGAACAACTCAATTAAGTACAACATCAACAATATTATCTTATACCTCCTAAGGATGTTTACCAGAAGAAAGATTGTTTGGCCGAATAAGGGAGGTGAACATGAATAAGCATACCTTAAGCACCGCAACACCCCCAAAAAGCTTGGCCAATCTTTCCTGCAACTTTTCCTTGTCATAATCTGAAGTGCTATTCTCAATGGTGACTGATCTGTTCATCGAGATAAATCACAATAATGATGTCAGGAACATTGATAACCGAACTTTACAAATCTTTATATAAATAACCTAGTATGGGTAGATTCAAAAAGAAATCCAAAAGAAGCTATCCACAAACCTGCTCACATCTTTCCTCAATTCCTTTCTTGTCACCAGCTCCATCAAGAATGACAGTGTCATCCTTAGAAATTGTCACCTAAAGCATCAAGGAATCAAATTAGTGATCTGCATTGATCCATAAACGAAAAGGGAGAATTCATTCCAGTTTGTTTGATGCTTATAGAGAAGTAGGCATAAAGAGAAGTGGGTTCTCTACCAGAACCATCCAAAAATTTTTATTAATAAATTGTGCCCAGACACATTCAAATCTTTCATATAGAAAGCTTACTTACCTTTTTGCAAGAGCCAAGCACATCGAGATCAGCTTTATCAAGATTCATGCCAAGCTCTTCAGTGATGAGCTAACACAGGACACAAAAAAATACATCATTCAGATGCTCAGAAGATCAGACTTAATATAGCTGTAACCAATACTAGAGGGGAAAACTTACTTCGCCTCCTGTGAGGACTGCAAGATCTTGAAGATTTGCTTTTCTATTTTCACCAAAACCAGGAGCCTTAATAGCACATACCTAGGGAAGTGCACAAGATGTCGCATTGAATCAGCAAAAACATAAAGGCTAAATACTCCAGGATATCTAAGACCATAAGAGTAACCAAAAACATTAGCAAAACAAACCTTGATACCGGCCACGAAGCTTATTTAGAATAAGAGTTTCCAGAGCATCACTCTCTACATCCTCCGCAACAATCAATAGAGGTCTTTGTCTCTGAAGTTAGGCAAGTGTCAGTCACCATCAAAAGTTTCATAGTTAAAACCAACGAAACTCAGTAATCAATTCTCACCTTTAGAGCTAACTCTAACACTTTAACCACAACATTGATGCTTGAGATTTTCTTTTCATGGATTAGAACAAGAGGATCTTCAAGTTCCTATTGCACAAGCAATCACAGGTTTAAGAATGAATTGAATGGTACTAACAAGCATGAAATCTTGCCACGGGGATTTTAAACAAGCCTTTCTGCAGACAAAATTTTGAAGACTAATCATGCGAACGAAATAGAGAGGGCATACACATTTCTGGTTCTTCTAGTTTGTTATAAAATAAGGAGATATATAGCCCCTGTCTAGTTTCATCCCTTCAACAACTTCCAAATCATTGTACAAAGTATTGCCATCCTGAGACAGTTCAAAAGATGTTAGTTCCCACCACATCCATAAATGTGTAAAGAGGAACTCGTCCCAGAGAATATGTAAAGAGGAACCTCCATGACAGAGCCTAATGGTGTGTCTACAAACAAGAAGGCCAAATCACAGGAAAAAGCCAGGAGAAAAAAGGCGGACAACATAAAAAATACTCTGCCAATGACAAACATTATATATATTTATTGGTCAATTATTCTTTGATATCCTCTGATATTTCTTTGTTCTTTAGTGTTTATTTATCAATTCCGTGGGAGAGATTACCAACCTTATTCAATTCTAATAAAGAAAATCTCAAGGTAGTAGGACCTTGAGTGAGGTTGTCAACATATAAAGTGTAAGGAGGAGTGAGTGTCTTGTTGAAGAACTCTCTTGTATTGTGGTGCCAAGAACCCGTCGAATCTTAGAAATATAGTGGAA
This sequence comes from Acacia pycnantha, assembly GCA_025563575.1. Lineage (NCBI taxonomy): Eukaryota > Viridiplantae > Streptophyta > Magnoliopsida > Fabales > Fabaceae > Acacia > Acacia pycnantha. The sequence goes on along the minus strand of JAMWYP010000186.1, from coordinate 1,952,574 downwards.
TCTTTGTAGCGCTCTAACGACTGAACGTAGGTCAAGAGGTTGAGGCCGAACATGTATAAACTCTCCCTGTACACTTCAGTGATATTCCTCCAACTCTTATATTTTGATTAAGTTTTTAATATCACTCAATTTAGCCCCCTCTTGGGTGAAACGTTGGTGCTAACACTAGACTCTTCAATTTGAGAGTTTATAAGCTACTTGGTCTCAACTCTATCTAATAGAATAGTACTTCCCATATCAAGAAGCCATGCAATATGCGATGAATCAAGATTTTCTTGGCTTTGTGGCTTGAATTAATCACACCCTGGTCCTATATATATATCTCATAATGTAAGTTTTCATCACCTATACCTTGTGTCTCATCAGTACTTAAGTCAGGAAAGCAACGAGTTGGTAAAAAACACGAATATCATTCGTATATAGGGAAAAAACCGAATATCATCAACAAATGGACATTTGTAGGTTTTTTTCCTCAATCCATTACTTTACAAGGTTAATTCCTGTGAAGAGATACAATTTATAGGTAAACAGTTACATTATCACTTATATAGGTCAAGAGTTGCGACTGATTCTCTTCACAAAGCCTGGAATGTCTTGGTCTATCCCATGTTGCATAGAAACTCAATGTGGGGTACTAATTATGTTATATATAGTCTAGTCCAACTAGCTCACAAAGTCTCACTTGAAGAGTCTTACAGCCATACTTCACAATTATTATATATATAAAAACCATTATGTATTATAAAAGTTCATGGGAACCATTACACTTGTATTAAATACATAATGGTTGTCTAAGTGAGATCATTATTTAGTGTTATTAAAAGTCATGATTCTTAAAAATGAACCGTTATTTATGTTACTAAATAAATTACAGTTTTCAAAATGAAACCGTTATGTATCATGTAAGCATTACCATATATTATGACGGTTTTTTACATATGCCTGTCAATTATTATCACAGCAATGCGCATAGCATGGCCTCACCAAGCCTCAATACGTAATAGGTGTTATCTTATAACCATTATAATAGGTTAAGAATAAATAACAGTTAAGAATCGTAATTTATCTGTGCGAAGCATATATAGCGCCTTGCATATATGACGGTTGAAGCTGTGAAGTATGGTAGTTAATAATCGCTACGTATCTCTCCTTAACTTTTCTTTGCTGGGCAAGAACCACCATGTTTTTTTATTATGGACTTATACATGAGGCCCATTTGCTGTGTGGCCCAACAAGGGCAATTTGTACCAAGATCTGCCCATAATGAAGGAGGATCTCAATCTTCCTATAATCAAGGAATAACCCTAATGAGGGATGGCAATTACAGGTGTGGCGACCGTACATGTAGGCTGCAAGGCACACAGGGCCCAAAGGTCCAAACCCTAAGGTAATCTCAATAAATAGGAGATTACCTAAAAGGTACACATTCTCTATTCATCCTATTTACTATTCAGCCTCACTGTGCACACACCACCCCTTTTTGGGTAAACGCCATATTCGTGCATGGTGATCCATTGCTTTCTTTGGTATCTACTTCATAGATATCTTGGAGAGTCATTAGATATTATCTTTGGTATCTGCCTTATAGATATCTTGGAGAATCCTTTTCACTCAATATCAATATACTAGCCCATCGGCTAGACATCTATGTTCATATAACAGAATATTTTTCTTCACCAACAAAAAGAACCAACATGTTTCTTCGACCCTTCCATCATTCGCTCCTTCTTTTTTTCCCTCTACCAAGCTTTTGAATGCATTTGGTTCATATTTCAGATCTAAAATCATGAAGGAAAAGTTGGTGTTCTTGAACCTAGATCCAAGGTCTGAATGTATGTTTGGTTTGTTATTTTTGTTTTGGGTTAGGCGAAGGAAGGAAAGTATTGGACGGAGGAAAGGGAGATATTACATGGAGAGAATTCTTATTTTCATTCTTTTAGCAAAGATCCAAATAAATAAGTGAAAAAGAAATCAGTTTGAGGTGCCATTTTTGCCAATCCAGGATCTAAATGGGTGTGCTTTCCCTTCCTTGCCTCAGAACGCTAATCACTCCAGTTTCGCTAATCTAAGCTTGTGCCTTACAGGAGGGATAAAACCTAGAACGATATGACACCCACATTTTTTATTATAACTATTTTTTAATTTATTCAATTTAAAATATACAAATATTATATTAAAAAGTTAGAATACAAATACTTTGTGTTCTGTTGTATAACACAGATGTCTAGCCTCAATGGACTAGGTAGTATTGATATTGGATCGAATATAGCACCCACTGATATCTATGAATGAGATATCAAAGAGTGCTTGCAGATCACTGTGCTACACAGGGGTGGCTTTTCGCCTGAGTGTGGTGTGTGTGCACAGTGAGACTGAATGGTAAAGAATGGAATGGTGAACGTGGAGAACACACCTGGTGGGCAACCTCCTATTTATAGAGATTACCTAGGGTTTCGTTCTTCCTGCCTTGAATCCTAACCACCATCGTTATGCGCCTCCCACGTCCTGTGAGTGCCTGCTCCACTCCTGTACGCTTCCTGGATTATAGGCACGTTAGAGAGATAATTAACCTAGTACCTACTTAGAGGGGGATTCCCGCCTGAAGTACTCTTATTAGGCCTTATTTCTGCCAGGCCCATTATTTGAGTCCATAACAGTTGCCCCCAAGCTCGGAAGTTCAGGTTTCTGAGCTGCCGAGATTACTTGATTTCCATCCCGGTCTCATCCTACTTCGTTTATACCGAGGTCGATCCATCTTTCTGGAATTGGTTCCTGAATTTCCGTTTTATAGCGTGCACACCGGGTTCCGTTTGGAATTGATATTCGGTTATCTCCACAGCAGGCGAGGGCTCATTTATACCCGGCTTTCATAATTTAAAATCTTGTCGCTACCCTTCGCTATCTAGGTTTATAACTATCCCGGTGTCTTCATGGCACCTGAGATTATCTTTAGTATTTCTATCTCCATATGCATGTTGCCCCCAATCTTTGCTGAGTTGGAGACACGTGTTGTACTCCTATTTGATGACCGTTCAGTTTACTTATCTGATATCATATGGTCATATCTTTGCATTTATTGGGCACCTTTAGCCGCCCTTGGTCTTTGTGCGCAATTAATACTCACGCCCTTTAACAACAGCCATTATTCCTTTTCTTGGAAAAGAAATCGTCGTTTCCATTAAAGTGTTTCCATTAAAGTGTCATTTATTGCCATATGACCCTTGCAGTATGCTTGGCCTATAAATTCCTCTATCGCTTCTCATCCTTCAACATAACTGACCTGCATTTCCATTCTCTTCTTGGGAAAATATCCCAAAAGAACGATGAGCTCTTTGGTGAGAGTTTCAAACTCCGTCATCCATTACTTAGCTTCCATCCTTCCATCCATGTAGGGGAGAAAAGTGCGATTTCGGAAGAAGAGAACGGCTCTATCAGCAACAAGGATCTTCACCAATATGATATCCTTGTTGGATAGTTGTTCAATCTCCGGCTCCGGCTATCCCAACCGTCGTGGGAGGGATGCGGTTATCCATCACTTTGTTGTAATTAGGGAATTCATAAAGTGCCTTTATGAATGTAGCCTAACTTTTGTACTTTTGATCTTTGTAATCGTCGAGTAGCGAGTAGGTCAGTTTATTTCCTTGTAAGAGAACTGTGTAACCCGATCAAGCATCAATATAAAGCTTACTTTTGTTTTATGCTCATGTCTTGATACAGATTGAATGCATGCAAACACCAATGTTGAGGTATCTTTTAATAGCCGAGGTTGACTAAGTGCTCAATCCGGGTTCACCACTTAATCCACCTTTAGCCACGTATGCCAAGTTTATTTTAACAAAGAGTCTGAACCTCTTGCGTCATCTTAACTCGGCTATGACCTCTGTTAGCCACACCAAGTTGCCAGCGTCGCGCGAATCCGGCTCGCCCAAATGTGAAAAGACACCTCCCTTCTCTCTGGACAGATGCGTCGCAGTGTATAACTGCCTTTCCAGGCGTGGGTGCCACGCTATAGGCGCTTGGAAGCCGCGCGCATTTAATGCTTGCGTCATTTCAGAAAAAAAAAACATCATTGCACTTTTTAGGGTTTAACCCTAATTTTCAGCGCGCGTGGACATAACTACCCCTGTCGTTTCAAATTCAAAACTCTTTCCAGATTGTTTAAATTCAAAAACCTATAAATTTCCTCTTTCTTCGTCATTCGGGCATTTTACACACTGAACGCTTAGCCTACCTTCTCAGCGATAGCCTCCACGATAGTCTGCTTCTGCCAACATTTGCTCAACTTTCGTCGAAATCCTTTACCAGGTATTACAACGGCTCTTTTAACTTTTGACCCATTTCAATTCTTACATTTGCCCAGTCTTTGGTATCTAGCATTTGAAGAATCTTCTGGATTTTTATCACTATTTAGAAATTTTTTCTTTGAGTTTCTGGGTTTTCTGGGCTAAGCGAATGGCTCGCACCCTACCCTATACTTTTATATGAAAAATTCCTTCTCCTCTTCCACCCTCGCTGAATCAAAACCCTCATGTGCCCTTAGACATGCATGGCCAAGAGGCCTCTGAACACTTCTCTGATGCACGCAAATTTCGGTTTTGGTTAGTGGGAACTGATCATACCAAGCCTCGACCCCGAAATTCTTCTGGTCGTCAAGCTAGGAAGCCTGTCCTGGCACCCACAACCATGTCACATGGCCCTTCGCATCATAAGACTTCATCCCGACCTCACCAAGCCCAGGGGCCAACCCCCTGTGACCAGTGCTACTATAAAAGCATCGAACTAGTCAAACTTGGCCGAGATAAGGATGCCAACTTGGTTTTAGGTTTACGTCGACATAACATCCTTCCCCAACCAATGCGGTTTCACGAGATCCAAGTATGCTTAGGCCGGCACCTAACACTTCATGCCAAGACGCAAATGCTAATTCAGGTATATAAATCAATTTTCTAATTTTACCCTTTTTCTGCATTTTAGGTCTAGATGGCATCATCCTCACGGTCTCCTGCCCCATCAACGGCGGATGAGTGCAGCTCGTCTGGCTCTATCCGAGCTCCCAATTCTCCAAAGAAAGTCGTTACCGACAGAGTAACCCGGATTAAAAACACCATGAAAACAGAAGAATTCGTATTACTCAGCGTACGAGATGGAGACGGGTACACCGTACGACTTCCCATGGATGATGAATCGGTTGACACAACTCGGCCAAGAAAAAGCGAGCCTCACGAGCCTCATTTATTTTTCCTATACCGAGACGTTATCACCCTTCTAGGCGTAAGGTTCCCCTTCACCGACTTCCAAATACGCCTCCTAAACCATCTACATCTAGCTCCTTCACAACTTTATCCAAATGGCTGGGCCTTTGCCATCGCCTTTGAGAACCTTTGTCGAAATTTGAAAATATGTTGCACTGTCCCCGTGTTTATGACCTTCTATGCCCATTTAGAAATAGGTGTATTTCAAGGAAGGGGCACGACCTGGTTTGGGTGGACGTCACTCCAGGGAAAGAGTGAGCGCATGCTTTTTAAAGCCTTCATGGATTCCTGGAAGAGCGAGCCTATCCCTTTCAATGCCCGTGGTTCCTCCAAACCGCAGCTTCCGGGGAACTTGAAGGAAGATTCCCTTTATACTGGACGAACGTCCACCATAAATTCAAATTCGGAGACTTCGCCCCCAACCCGGCTAGCCTTTCTGAAGATGAAGAAGGAGCCGTGTTGAAGCTTACAACACTCTCCAGCACCCTTGAATCGCTAATGGACCCCGCCACACATATCCCCACCCCCTTAGTTAGACGACGGACAACAACTAGTATAAGATTATGCATTCATATATTCTTGTCACCGAAAGAGTATTCACCATTATTTCTGTTTCCTAGTAATGACATTCTTCTTTTTGCCATGCAGGAAAAAATATGGGGAGACCAGAATTTGTTAGTATCTTCGATGAAGTTCCAGAAAATCCTAAGGAGGCTCCAATTCTCCCTATTTTGGATGACCTTACAGTGGGCAACCAGCCTCGTGTCGTGGAGGAAGCTGGTGTTACCAAAGCTCCGCGCAAACGCTCTGCACCCAAAGGTGGGTCGAAGCGCGGAGAAAGAAGAGCAAGGAAATCCAAGGGCAAACAGGTCGAAGAAGGACTACCAGCTACGACCCCCACATCAGCTTCCCCAACACCTTCAACCCCAACCTCTGATACAGCGCCCCCTAACCACGCCACTCTATCTGGAGGGGCTCTCTGGACAGACGGGATGAGCCAAGCGGTTAAAGATGTTTTACGTCCTCCCGCTGGGTTTCAGTCTCCCTCCAAGCATACCAAGAAAGAGGAGCTTGAGCTGATTGATATGGAAATACAAACCCATAAGACCGCCTCCCTGATCCGACCCTATGCCGACCTTAAAGCCAAGTATGCCACCAAATCAAACACTCTGAATGCTATTACAAAACAACTATCCAAGACGGCAGGCATGCTTAAAAAGGTGATGAAGGAAAGGAACGATCTCAGAGCCGAGCTGGAGGCCTTAAAAAATTATGCAGATGTGACGAAAATCATGGAGGAAAGGGACCAAGCTCAAGAAGAATTGCGGGCATCTAAGGCCGAGCAAGAGAAACTACGCCAAGCAGTGCTTACTGTCAACGAGAAGCTTGTCATAGCGATTGACGAAGTTGCTGCGGCCCAAGCTGACTCGACTGCAAAGCAGACTGACTTAACTGCAACCCAAACTGAATTGCATCGCCTAAAAGATCTCCACCGAATGGATGTGTTATTGGTGGAGAAGGTGACTGCGGATAACGAGCAGTTGAACGACGTTCTCAAAGAAAAAGATACCGAGCTTATTAACGCCAAAGCCAAACTTGTCAAATATGACCATGCCGCCGGATAGTCTTTTGAGAATGCATTTGCTCAAATCCGAGTCCTGAATCCCAATATCACCCTAAACACAACTGGGTTGCACCTCCAAGCCTATGTTAGCAATAAGGGGAAATTGATTCCACCTGGGGCTGAGGAAAGCGAAGATGAGCAGCCTTCTCTGTCAGCCGCTGAGACGCAGTCACAGCTTTAACCGTTTGTAGTTCCCTGGTGCTTGTTGAAGGACTTTTTGTTTGTCCTGCTTTTGTATGTTGATGGTCGTTAGCCATAACTTGATGCATATAAGCCATTTTTTAAATTAATAACCATTGCTTTCCATACACGCCTTTTCCTTTATTAGGACCATAGCACCGAGCTCTATACTTTGATCTTAACATCATGAACCCACGCATGCTTGTTCATTACATGATTTTAACAACTATAATCGTTATCACGAATTTAACAACGAGTACCTTGACTACGATGTTGAAAGACAAGCTTAATTGCTCAGAATTCAAATATACTTTAACTTGTGCATGATTTTGGAAGATGGGTTTCATTACCTTGCCCTCTACATGTCAAATGGGACATGATTTTCGGCCGGGTTTAATCACCCTGGACTCACCATGTTTAAACTATACATGATTTTGGAAGCCGGGTTTCAATACCCTGACTTCTACATGTTTACGTCGGACATGCTTTTGGAAGACGGGTTTCATTACCCTGTTCTCTACATGTTTAACTTAGACATGATTTTCGAAAACGGATTTCATTACCCTGAATTCATCATGTTTGGATTAGACATGATTTTGGAAGCCAGGTTTCAATACCCTGACTTCTACATGTTTACGTCGGACATGCTTTTGGAAGACGGGTTTCATTACCCTGCTCTCTGCATGTTTAACTTAGACATGATTTTCGAAAACGGATTTCATTACCCTGAATTCATCATGTTTGGATTAGACATGATTTTGGAAGACGGATTTCAATACCCTGACTTCTACAGGTTTTACTTGGACATGATTTTCGAAAACGGGTTTCATTACCCTAGATTCATCACATTTAAATGTGACATGATCTTGGAAGCCGGATTTCAATACCCTGAATTCATCATGTTTGGATTAGACATGATTTTGGAAGACGGATTTCAATACCCTGACTTCTACATGTTTTACTTGGACATGATTTTCGAAAACGGGTTTCATTACCCTGGATTCATCACGTTTAAATGTGACATGATCTTGGAAGCCGGATTTCAATACCCTGACTTCTACATGTCTTATCATCAAAAACAGGACAGCAATTTAGCTTGTGGAAACTGAGCTAAACAACCCTTTCATTCATGGATTCGCAATTACAAGACGTCTTACATGAGAAAAAGAAGGACGAGGCTCCCCTTGTCGAAAGATCGAGGTCGCACCTTCTTGTTATATCGAGTTGAGATAAGTTGTTTTGCTGCCAAATCCCGACAATGTACCGCAATTCGAACTTCATCCACCAGATCTAACTCAACCGCGATTGCATCATTGTTCTCCTCTTTATTTTGATGGGCTGTGGCCTTTCGCCAAGATGACTCCCCAATCTCAACCGGGATCATGGCTTCACATCCGTATGTTAACCTGAAAGGTGTTTCTCCAGTTGATGATTGGACGCTTGTCCGGTATCCCCACAAGACATAAGGCAGTTGGTCTACCCAACTAGACATAGCATCTTCCATCCGCTTTTTCAATCTGTCCACTATGACTTTATTGGCAGCTTCAGCTTGCCCATTAGATTGTGGATGCTCCACAGATGTGAAGTGCTGTTGTATATGGATATCAGATACCAACTTTTGAAATCCCTTGTCAATAAACTGGGTTCCGTTGTCCATGACGATCTCGACTGGTATGCCAAACCGCGATATAATGTTCTTCTGTAAGAACTTCTGCACCCTAGCCGATGTGATCGTGGCGACAAGTTCTACCTCAATCCACTTTGTGAAGTAATCGACTGCCACAATGAGCCATCGCAATTGCACAGCAGCTCGTTTTAACGGTCCTAGTAAGTCCATTCCCCACTTATAAAATGGCCATGGCGCTGAAATTACATGAAGTTGGGCTGGAGGTGACCTGATGGTGTTTGCATGCTTCTGGCAGTTGTCACATTTTTGAACATGATCTTTAGCATCTGCTGCCATGGTGGGCCAGAAATACCCAGTCCGCACTGCTTTTCTAGCTAAGGCCTTAGCTCCCATGTGATGGCCATTGATTCCTTCATGAATCTCGGTAAGGACATATCGGGCTTCACCGCGAGGCACTTCATCATTGGAGAATGCAATCCTTTTTGATATAATTGGTCATTAACGAGTGTGTACGAAGCTGCTGTTCTCATGAGCTTTTTCGATTCTAGCGACTCATCAGGGAGGACTCCTCTTTCCAGATAATCTGCAATGGGTTTTCTCCAGTCATTGGTCTCAGAAATGACCATCACGCAACTCGGCTCCAAAAGGCTTTGTTGAACAATAGTATGGTGATTTCCTAGGCTCTTTGTACTTGCCAATTTTGAAAAAACGTCAGCCTTTACATTGTCTCCTCTTGGAATGTGCGCAATGGTTACTTCGTCAAACTCCATGATGATTTCCTTCACTTTCCCCAGGTATTTAATCATTAACGGCCCTTTAGCCTGGTAAGTCCCATTAATCTGGGAAGCTACCAATTGAGAGTTTTGTGGAAACATGCACCCGGCGAGCTCCGCTTTCCTTAGCTTGAAGCAAGCCAGCAATCAAAGCCTCATATTCAGCCTGATTATTTGAAGTCGAGAAGTTGAAGCGCAAGGATAATTCCAATGAAATGGCCTCGGGGCTTTCAACAATAATTCCTGCTCCGCTTCCTTTAACATTTGACGAGCCATCAACAAACAGATTCCAGGTATCCTGGACCTCACCTCCCTTTACCGGGGTTAACTCCATGACAAAATTTGCCAACGCCTGGGACTTAATAGCATGTCGAGCTTCGTAGCTGATATCAAACTCAGATAACTCGATAGCCCAACTTACCATTCACCCGGCCAAATCCGGCTTATGAAGAATTTTCCGGATTGGCTGGTTCGTACGGATAATAATAGGATGACTTTGGAAATACGGACGAAGCCGCCTTGCTGCCATAAGTAAAGCAAACGCCATCTTCTCCACCCTTTGGTAGCGTAACTCTGAACCTTGCAAGGCTCTACTCACAAAGTACACCGGGCTCTGGTCGTCCATGGTTTCTCTAACCAACACGGCGCTTACCGCCTTATTGCCCACTGATAGATACAATATCAAGCTCTCTCCTGTCTCGGGTGTTGTCAACACCGATGGTGCAGATAAGCATTGCTTGATCTTTTCGAAAGCCGTCTCACATCCGCGTTCCACCCGCTAGACGCCTCTTTCTTCAGCAACTTGAAAAAGGGGAGGGAGTTTTCTGCTGATTTTGGCAAGAATCGAGTCAACGCTGCTAACCGTCCAGTCAGCTGTTGCACCTCTTTTTTATTGCGTGGGGCCTCCATGTCAATACTTCCTGACACTTGTCCGGGTTCACCTCTATACCTCTGTTTGTAAGAAAAAACCCCAAGAATTTTCCAGCTGGCACCCCAAATGCACATTTTGCCGGGTTTAGCCGAATTTTATATTCCCTCATCTTATCAAACGTCTGCCGCAGATCCTTAACGTGATTCGCTCCCCTCAGTGACTTGACAATCATATTGTCTATATACACCTCCACATTTTTCCCAGCTGGTCTTCAAATACCCGGTTCATCATCCTTTGATACGTGGCCCCTACATTTTTCAACCCGAAAGGCATCACGTTATAACAATAGTTTTCCCTTTCCGTGATGAATGTCGTCTTCGCTTGATCCTCTGGGTGCATTGTGATCTGGTTGTATCTAGAATATGCATCCATAAATGACAACAATTGGAAACCGGAAGAGCTATCAACCAGTTGATCAATACTTCGCATTGGGAAGGAATCTTTTGGGCATACATTGTAATCAGTGCAGACCCTCCATTTTCCATTGGGCTTCTTGACAAGGACGACGTTGGATAGCCATGTGGTGTATTGTATTTCCCGGATGAAGCCGGCTTCCAATAATTCTGCCACGTGCGTTTCCAAAGCTTTCCGCCTGTCTTCATCGAGCTTCCTCTTCTTTTGGGATACCGGGGTAGAACCCGGTCGAATCGCAAGCTGATGGCAACAAAAATCTGGATCGATTCTGGGTATCTCAGATGGATGCCAAGCAAACACATCTCTATTATTCTGGGTATCTCGGGATCGAGTGCCTTGCCAATTTTTGTTACCTGCCCTGGCTCCGTACCAAGAACGAAGTCCTCCAACTCGCCATTGGGCTCAACCTTTTTCATTTTCTCCTCTTTGCGCAAATCTAACTCCACCAAGTTGACCGCCTTGCCTGCTGAACTTGCCTCGGGGATTTTGCTTGTACCGGCCGGTGATTAGCGGGTTGGATGGCTCGGCTTCCTTAACCGTATTGAAGTTGCATTGCCGGTATTCCTTTTGGTCCCCCTTCATGGTTACGACCTTATTCTTCTTGTTGACCATCTTCAGCTTCTGATGCTTAGATGACACCAACATATCCCACTTGTGAATAGTTGGCCGGCCCAAGATTATATTATACGAGGATGGGAAGTCCGCAACTACAAACCGGACCCTCTCTGACTTGAAAGCATGCGCGTCTCCCAAAGTTAGATTAAGATCAACATAGCCCTTTGGACGAGTATCCTGGCCATTGAAGCCGGTTAAAGTCGTTTTGCATGGTTTCAAGACATCCGATTCAAAGTTCATCCGTTTGAACGCGTCCCAGAGTATGATATCCACAGCACTCCCATTATCCACGAAGATCTTCTTGACCCAGCAATTGACCAAAGTTCCCGTAATTACCAACCCGTCATGGTGTCCAGGGGCGACATCCTCTAAATCTTTGTCGGTAAAACATAGCACGAGAGATTTGGGCTTTCCCGAGTCTTCCTTAAACTTTGGGCTATCTCGGATTGACAGTACCTCTCTGAGATATTGCCACCGTTGACTTGCTGAGTCTCCACCGCCACCAAAGCCTCCACTGATTACATTACAGTCATACTTGGCCTTGGGAAACTCATCATCACTATCCTCGGCCTTCTTCTTCAGGTCCCTTCTTCTTTTTTCTGACGGTGGACTTTTACTTTGGCCTTCACCCTGTCGCTTGTTACCCTGCTTTCCCTGGGTCTGGATAACGTATTTCCGGAGTTTCCCCTCACGGACAAACTTCTCCACCGCATCCTTGAGATCCCAACATTGCTCGGTTGTGTGGCCGTGTTGATCATGGAATTCACAAAATCGAGGCTTGTCCACAGTGGCTCTTCTTCCGAGGGGTCGAGGCCTTTCCACCTTCTTCATTTCAGTTGCGCATACTTCCTTCCACAACTTGGCCTGGGACACCTTCAAAGGGGTGTATCTTTCATACTTGGCATCGACTCTACCATCCGGGATTTTCCGTTGGTGTCACGGCTACGAGGAGTTTTCTTATGTCCTTCCAGACTCTCCCTTCCCCGAGGTGGTGGACTCTTAGCCCGCTCTTTTATAGCCGGGCCCGCCATCTCCATCTACTCCAGGTCCAGACACTGTTGAGACCTGTCTCAAAAGTCAGCCAAAGTTGCGGGCCGTCGTTTCATGATCGACTTCTTTAACAAGGATGAGACATCCAAACCGGCTATGACGCAATACAGGTGTACTTCTTCCTTCACCCAAAATTTGCAACGCCATATTCTTGAAGCGGTCAGGTATTTGCTTAAGGTCTCCCCGATCCTCGCTTAACTTGATCGAGTTGGAACTCGGTTTGGGTGTCGCCTACTTGTGGCAAAGTTCAATAGAAACTTCGCTCCAAAGTTTTCATAGAGATTGAGAAAATGGCAAAAGTGAAAGCACAACTGCGCGGCTCCCCTGAATGTTCCAGCAAATAATCGGGGTATAACATTCCCAGTTATTCCTTTAACCATGATTTCCATTTTGAAGTTGTTTAAATGCGTTAAGGGGTCCTGGGTTCCGTCATATTTCGGCAACTCCCTCGAATCTAGGCCTTTTGGATACACCGCAGCCATAACTTCATCAGTAAATTGACCCAGAAGTCGGTCTTCACCGGCTTCCCCTATCTGAGTTGATAATTTGTTTAGAGATGGGGACGTGGTCGGTCCTTCTTTGACGATTTGGTCCTCAGCAGGCTGCTTTCCTTTTGACCGAGTCAAGTCGGCCTCGGTGACCCACAGAGTTTTTATCTTTCTAACCACTGTGTCACTACTCTTAGTTGGTTTTTTTGTGACCTCCTCCTGGACCCTATCTTGGTCCTCGACGACCACGCTCTTTCCCCGAGGTTCCTCCTGGTTGACATGCATAGAAGCCGAGCCGGCAATCTGACTTGAGCCAGCACCGTTTTGCCCTTCAACCCAGGCTTGCCTTACTCTAGCTTCGTACTGCTCCTCTAACCTTTGCTGCATCTTCCTTCGCTCCTCTTGCCGCCATACTGCATTATGACGCTCCAAATCCTCTCGAACAACCCGGGCATCCTCGTCTCTTTGAAGCTGGTGCCAATTTTCTATGTTGTCCATACGCCGGACCAAGGACCCTAGAGCATTATGCAACAGGCGTATGTCGGGGTTATCGATCTGGAACTCGCGAGAGGGATGGGGGATACCCTACACCTGAGTTACTCGCTGCCCCCTATGCAATCCTAGATCGGGATGAGGGGAATGAGCTGTGTCTTCCTTTCAACCTCGGTTCGCTCGTCATCATGGTCTGGGGTCCGGACAACCGAGTTTGAATGCTGGATCGTCTGCTCTGGGAGTGACGGTTGAGGTTGTCCTTCAGGCAACTGTTCCTGCCGAGGTGCCTGAACGCGACTCCTAGTGCTCGCGGCCATCTTCAGTGGTTATCAGTGGCTTTTTGTAATTCTGGGAATTGAATTTTCTTCTTCCCCACGGTCGGCGCCAATGTTCTGTTGTAGAACACAGATGTCTAGCCTCAATGGACTAGGTAGTATTGATATTGGATCGAATATAGCACCCACTGATATCTATGAATGAGATATCAAAGAGTGCTTGCAGATCACTGTGCTACACAGGGGTGGCTTTTCGCCCGAGGGGTGGTGTGTGTGCACAGTGAGACTGAATGGTAAAGAATGGAATGGTGAACGTGGAGAACACACCTGGTGGGCAACCTCCTATTTATAGAGATTACCTAGGGTTTCGTTCTTCCTGCCTTGAATCCTAACCACCGTCGTTATGCGCCTCCCACGCCCTATGAGTGCCTGCTCCACTACCTGTACGCTTCCTGGATTATAGGCACGTTAGAGAGATAATTAACCTAGTACCTGCTTAGAGGGGGATTCCCGCTTGAAGTACTCTTATTGGGCCTTATTTCTGCCAGACCCATTATTTGAGTCCGTAACACTTTGTCCATGTTTAATTTCACAATCATCATTTACATTTAATGAATCATCATTTCCCGTTAATTGTGACCAACGGTGTTAAGACAGAAGAATTAAAAATGTATTTTTGAAAAACATAAGGGACTAGAATGAAATATAATATAAATATAGAGGACTAAATGTATATTATAGCCTTACTTATTATTTGAAAACACCAAGTTGTTCGTTTGAGTTGTAGAAATTTTGGGCGTATGCTTATCTAACTTTCCAACTCATAATGAAAAAGTAGAAGGAACATATCACGCTTCAATGATTGTAATTTAGCAGTCAGAGTCAGAGCAAATTTATTCAAGTTATTTTCAGAAAATTAGGAAATGAATAAAAAGGAAAATAGAGGCAAAACTTACGTATGGGTAACTCAAAATGAAAGAAAATTCTATCATTCTCTCACTAGTCATTCTTTACTTAGAGTTTTGGAAATGACAGCACCGGCATGATACCCAGATTAGTTTATCAAGAAAAATATTTTGGTTGATCTTTGTTTTTATTACTAAGGATATAAAGGATACTTAATTATTCCTCATATATAGAAAAGATAAGTATATATATTTATATATTTAACTTTTGTAAATATTATTTATACATGTATACTATCGTGTTTAGTGCGGTTCGGTTTCTTTAGGTTTTATAAATAAATAAAAACCAAACCAAACCAATTAAATTATCATAATAAAATAAAAAAGTAACCAAATCCAAAACCAAAAACTAAATAAACTAAAAACCGAATTCAATTGGTTCAATTGGATTTGCGGTTTCAATTTGGTTGTACATTTATGTTTAAAGTTGTCAAACTCCTGAGTTTAAATAAATTAATGACAGAAACATAAACTTAAACGGTGAACCTGGATCAATAGATCGTAACTAGTAAGATTTTATCTCTATTAATAAATAGTTATTAAAAGTATATGGTTAAGTAATTAAAATACAAAGAACAACAACAATTTGGTTTAAGTAAAATTCAAATTATTGAACTAAGTCTATCAATATTCCTAGTTTATAATACTCAAAAAATTTCATGAAGTTTATACATAAAGTCACTAGACATAGTCAAATAAAAGTAATTATAAATTAAACAAAGATCATAAAATATTGGGTTATCATAATCTTTTTCGAGTTATTTTCCCTTACTATTATAACTAAGGTCATTCTCGTCATGAAAAAATTCGAGATGGAACAATAGAGGGAGGAGACAAAATTATTACTGAGAGGGACATGGGACGACAAGCTTTAATTTGCCCTATCCTGGCTTTTTGTCCCATCCCGAAATCATCATGTTGTCATTAGTTGAATTATTATATATAATATATCTAATGCTTTTATTTTTTTTACCAACTTACCGAATATTTTGATTAAAGATATAACTAATATTTTTTATATAGATATTAGTTATATAAAAAGATATCATCATATAATACTTTTTAGATAAATATTAGTCATATAAAAAGATATTATCATATATTGTTATATCTTTAATACAAAATACTACTCCCTCTTATCCTTTTTATAAGAGCCCACAATTTGAATTGTTCTAGTTCTTTTTATAGCTAGACAACTCTTATTTGAACTTTTAATGAGTTTTTCCATTTATACCCTCTTTAATATATATATATATATAGTATTGATCAAAAAGTTATTATACTCATATTTACTTTATCTCTTTCTCTTTCTTGTCCTTCATAAATAAGGGCATATTTAGAAGAAACAAAGTTTATTTCAGACATACTAATTATTTTTAATTAACTTTAACCACTTTTTAAACCGCATAATTAGGTTACTAAGTTTTTATAAATAGGATTGGAGGGAGTATGAATATTTAATAAAACCTAGCAGTTTCACATAGCATTGCCGTCTTCGTTCACACTCTTATTAAGTTCAAGTTTTAATTATTTCTTATTTTTTATTATGATTTCACTCTAAAAATGATAATAGAGGTTCGTCTTCAAACTCATGTCCATGTATTTCAGTTTTTACAAGTCCACATAAGAGGGGGTAAAAGAAAGAAAACCATTAGTAAGTCTATGTCCTAAAAAAGGAAGGAGATACTCTCATTGTCCATTTTCTCGCCCATTCCTCCCCCATTTATCTTGTAGTCAAAATCTTGATCCAATGGACCAGAATGATTTTGACAAAACCACGCGCAGTTTTTCAAAAACAAATCGGCCGTTGGATCAAGATTTTGACGATCATGATGAAGGATGAGGAGAATTGCGAAAATGGAAGGGAGAAAACCGGACCCCTAAAAATTGGGACATCATGTTCCCTTCCGGTCTGATCTTGTCCCGTTACCACTAAGAATGGGACGGGATACGGGGCAATTTTGATGTCCCGTACCATTTTGCAAGAGGGGATGCGAAATAGGCTTGTCCTGTCCTGAAAATACCTCTAATTATAAACTCCTCTTGTCTTACCACATCATCATTAATTCATTATCCCTACAATTTTCTCTTGCACACGCCATCAATATTCAAATTAGCATTAATCAACATTCAAGTTAGAACTAAGGTCAACCTCAAATGTTGGATTAGCGATGTTCTTTTACTTTAATGAGGCTGAAAAACCCGTCATCATCTTCATCCACACCCTTCCATCTATCGTTTATTCAGAAACCCTATTATTTTGCTTCTTTATTAGCTTCTTTGCAATTGACACCCTCTTTTCATGAATGCGGACCAAAATAATTGCGAGAAATTGGCAGAAGTCGTCCATCTATACTGTGAAGCGTTAAGAGTTAAGACAGTTGGCAATCTATACAAATCTTGCATTATTTTCTCTCAAAATACTTTGAATACTATTAAAGATGGGAAAATGACACCAAGATTCTAATTAAAGAAAATAATATTAGAAAAATCACATAACTTATTAATGACAAGTGAAAGAGCTTCATTAACAAATGGAGCAGCTACTAGAACTTTAATATCATTTTTCTAAAAGAATCTGTATGCAACATTTTGAACATAGGCGAAGGCAGCGATCCAGGAAGATACTTGGACATTCCTAGTGTGGGGGTAAACAAAACACGAAGCCCTTGCTTTTGTGCGTGAGGAAATAAGTAGACAGATTCATGGCTGGAGCAGCAAGCATTTATCATTTGCAGGAAGAGAGGTGATGACCAAAGCTGTCATTAACTCCATCCTAATTTTCTCAATGACATGTTGTCAAATTTCCGATGAAGACTTGTAAAGAGCTTAACAGTTTGGTTCCAAACTCTGGTGGGAAGGAAATAACAAGGGAAGCAAGATGCATTGTGTGACCTGGAATCTTCATTGAGCCTCCGTTGGTTTGTTTTCTTTTCTTTCTTTAAAAAAGAGATATATCTTAACCTCTTTTTCCTGCGCCTCCTTGTACAGCGTCCCTCTTTTTCGCACAGCATAGCTATGAACCAAAGCTTTATTTTTGCCTTTCTGATTGTGCAGAAAAGAATAGAAACTTACCCAGAAACAATTGAACATTTATAACAAAAATATTTGAATTTATATTTTCTAAAACAAAATATTGTCAAACAAATAAATTACAATAGTTTGGTATTTGCCAATCACTAAATTTCTACTAGTATTTAGTATTTACTAGAGTTTGATCAAAATGGGTCACCCGGCCCGTTAGCGGGTTAGGGCCAAAAGCCGCGTGTTAAACAGTTTGCACGGCTAAAAAAATTATATAACCCTAAGGGTTAGAGTAGACCAGCCATTATGGACCAAAAGTCATTTTAGAAAAGGATTATAACTACTCATATTCCAGTCCAGCAATATGATACCCCTGAGCAAAATATTTCTAGTGGTATACCTTTGAAGGCCTCTTGATTACACCACACTAACCATTAACAACTCTAGTCCCTCAGGTTCCGAATGATAACATATAAAAATATTTTAAAAATAAAGAATGTTTATATCCTCAGATCTGGTGCTACTTTAACGAAAAGGGTTAACCTTTGACAACCATACTCTATTGTCCAGAAAATAAACAATCCAAGATGAATTGTTATCAAATCCTTTTTAAAAAAGAAAAAATTAATTGGATTTTAAAAAATAAATCACAGTGAAAAAAATTTTAGTTCGAGCCTTCAAATTGATAATTTACGAAGAATTGGGTTTCTAAGACAGGCACTACATATATAAGCAGTTCAATACATGAAAAATATTTGTAGTAAAAATATACCCCAATAAATCATATGAGTTAATGAATATGTTATTGAATGAATAAAACTTATATTTTGATTATTGACAATAATTTTATTGTAAAGATTCTATGTTAATAAAAGTGAGATTTAGATTCTTAATTACATATAAAAAAACAAAAACTGTTGAACCATTATTTACATTTGATCCGTGTTGATCCAATTTATCTCAAATCCTAGTCAAGTTCATTTGGCCCGCGGTTGACCATATCATATAACCCAAGAGGAATGGGGTTATTTTGGGTTAAATTTAAAAATAACCCCATCATATGATGGCTAAAAATAAAAGGGCTAAAAATAGAGCAATGGGCTGGCCCATTTGACAACTCTAGTATTTACAATATCCATTAAAAGATGGTTGATCTCGAAAGTGGGAACTAGTAGAGCCAGTCACAGAACTATGAAAGATTTTCAAACACTTTCTATGGAGAGGCCTCACTCCCGGCCTAGAATACTCTTGCTAAACCAAAGTCAAGGCAAGCTTGTTTGGGATTACTTTTGGGAGTCTAAAAATGCTTATTCACATAAATCGAGATAAAACTCAACTCACATATTTACATTGTATACCGTAAATCACGATTGCATAACTACTTTTGAAGGCTTCAATCACTATATCAAACATTAATGACGGACTACTTGAAAACACAGCCAACAGATTTATGGGCTATTGTTTTTAAAGGAATCTATTTTCCTTATGGCTCCTTCTTAGATGCAAAAAAAAAAAAAAGGCACAAGGCATCATGGTGTTGGTCCAATATTGTTGATGGCAAAGACTTTATAAAGAGGATTTCTGTTATATCATTGTAATTTCAATTTAAATGTTATTTAGGATAGATGAGTAGGCAGAAGAGGAACTAGCTGTATTAACCTAACTGCCTGCTCAGTGACTTAGGCGCTAATTATAAATAGGCATCCCTATTGTAATTCTCACTTGCTCAGATTGTGAATAACATAGTATCATCCACAATTGCCTCTCTGTATCTTCTTTGCCTCTAACCCTTTCAATCCTTCTTCTATCTTTCTTCTTTTGTATTCTTCTGTCTTAATTATAGAAGTACAACAATTTGTGCTTGCAGATTGGAGATGGACAAGGGGCTCCTATATATATAGAAGGATAGATGAACGTTTCTCTGAGCTTTTGTGGCAAAGTCAAATCACTCTCTATATTTATGACTGAAGCGCTTGCCATCAAAAGAGCCCTTATACAGGATATGGCTAATGCCAATGTGAATTTTGAATCTAATTGCCAAACTCTTGTCTCTTGAGCCTTTTGTCATCGCAAGCTGGGCTCTGACATTCTTACTGCAAATGTCTGTAAGGGGGTGTGCCCTATTAGGTCAGTCAACATACTCTTACCCCAGTCTTCCATACTACTCCCTCAAGTTTTTAATATAAGATATATTTACTTAATTTGATTATTAAATTAAGGAAGTTAATTAATATTACATGTATTTTTAAAATACCTTAGTCATCTTCCTTAATTTTCTCATTCCCTATCCTTCTTGATTATGGTGATGGAGTATCGATATGAGGTAAATTTTGAAAAGATTGACAAATATAAAATCTATGTCATATATTTAGTATTAATATCAAATTTTTAAATATGTCTTCGTATTAAAGACAGGAGGATTAGCTTCCGATGCTATCAACTCAAGGCTGTCATCAGATCCTGGTCCGCCAAGTAGCTGGGAATGAGAGGTGGCTGAATTTCCCATTTGCTTTTACTTTCAGTTTAATTTATCATTTCCGTATTGTGGGTCTTGTTATTTTGGTTGTCTTCTTCAGACGTTGATGTTATTAACCTTTTGGCTTCTAGTTTAATGAAATACCTTCATGGTTCGAAAATGAAATAATATTTGATAATGTGATGGTCAACTACGGTTTTGAGAGAGACGGGGTCAAGTGTTGTCTCCTTGTGATTGAATCCTGAAAGCGTGGTTGGAATGTCCCAACTCGCCTTTGAAATGCCAAGCAGACATGATTTTGAGTGAGTTTTACAAGGTGACACGCCAACTCAGCAATTTTAGCATGTTTGGGTAAGTTTTGGATGCTTAAAAGCCCAGGTTGGGAAGGAAAAACGAGGTGGGAAAAAGCTCAGTTTATGGTGTTTAAGTAAGCTTCTCAAGTCACTAGATTTATCTCTAGAAAACTCCTCCTTTCAGAAGCCGAATCCTAAGCGTTGGGTGGAGTGTTAGCGAGCGTTGGACATTTACGTGATTGCTGTTCTCACACCTTCTCTGAGTCTAATAAAGGGGCAGGTTTTTAATAAATTGAGGGTATTTAATACCCTCTGCCCACTATTAAAATGGTGGGGTTGGCACATGCTCCCACTATTTAATGAAATGTTTCTTTTAAAAAAGCAAATTTCCTTTTCTCTTTTTTCTTTTCTATAATTTTTTAATAAAATTTTTCTTATCATATTTATATGATTACAATATGTCCTCTTGCAATAATACCCTTATTTATGCCCATCAAACTTTGTTGATTATTTATACCCTTAGCTTCAATTATCACAATATATACAACTAATATATATGCATAGTATTCAATAAGATTCACCTTTGTTTAATCATTTTCCATCTCAACCGACTTTTTGAATAATAATTCAAACAAGTTTTGATTTGGAAAAAGTCACTTCTATTACAATCGATCCGTTGTTTGAAAAAATCATATTAAAAATAAGTCACTTTTATCACTACTAATCCAAACAGGCTACAATTTGAACCGCCTTTTTATCAGACATACTTCATGCTCATCATCTCTCTCTATGGACTTTTTAAATCAACGTTAGGAAAAGTGATTTTCATTCTAACTATCTTGTATAAATTGACGTTGATGTAAAAACAACTAGTACAATGACATTTATATTTAGATAAGTTTTTATTTTAAAAAAGTCAATTTTGACTTAAACTTATTTTAAAAATATATTAAAAAAATTGGTTTCAGAAAGTTAAATCTAAACATTCAAAAGGCACAAGTCATAAAAAGTTGCTTAAATTGTAAAGTCACATTAAACACAAAAGTCATTTGCTTCCAAAACTTGTGCCAAACATTAAAATAAGGGATAAGGATCTTGTTTGTCATGGAAGTTTTCGCTCAAGAGCCCTCAAGACCTAGGAAGTTTTTGGAGCAAAAATGGTCCGAAAATTTTAAAACGTAGCAATCTTGCCCTTCCGTTAATCTTAACCGTTAAATTGTTGCTCCAATTTGTAAACTTCCAGGGCAAAATTGCTCCTAAAAAAACTTCCGAGGCAAAATTGCTCCATTTTGTAAACTTCCGAGGCATTTTTGCTCCAAAAAAAATTTCCAAGGTGCTAAGTCTTCGAGCGAAAACTTCCGTAGCAAATAAGACCCTTATCCCTTAAAATAATAATAATCCAACTCACTTTTTCTTCAACAAAATCCATGCGTGCAGTATAACAGCAATCCACACAAGTTCTAGGTGGACTCAATAAATGTTTTAAATTTATGTAATATTTTATCTTAAAAATTATTTCTTTCTTAATTTTAATTTTCACTAATTTTATCTTGTAACATCATTTCATATTCTATTTTATTTTTAAATTTATTTTATGTATTCTTAAAGTTTATTATCATTTTAGTTTTGTTCCAATTCATCTATTAATTTGCACATTTTTTTTCATAAAGAAGATTAGTTGAAATCAATTTCAAAAATTTACTAAGCCCAAGGCAAATTTGGGAGAGGAGTGTCTCCACTTACTATATCCACCATTGGATCAATTTTCAATGGTTGATCCAATGGTGGAAATGATGAGTGGAGAATGATATGATAAATTTTTATACATTAAAAGTGCCACTTCTCCACAAATTTTGTAAGTGCAGAATATCAATACTTTGATTCAAGTCCTTCCTGCTATTAAACTTTTTAATAGGAGATTTTTCCCAATATTACTCCCTCCACCTTGATAAGGATCTTCCCTATAGTTCATATAAGCTACTCTATCTAAAATGCTACTTTTTCCATAAATATCCTCCACTTTGAGATATATATAGAAAACAAATTGCCTCTACAATGATTATACCCGATTATTTCAGTAGTGAGCAATGCTTATATACAAAAACTATTTAGCATTTCAAGACAACCAATCGAAGCAGAAGTAACAACTATAAATACCTGTATTTTTAAGTCAAAGGAATAAGCTGTGCCTATTGAACTGAACCAGAAAGAGATGCAAATAAATATCCCCACATGGCTGCTGTAATTTTATAGCGTTTTCTAAATTTCCTCTTGACCATAGTAGCTACCCTTCAAAACATTATACTTGCAAAGCGGGCAAGTTGCGTTTATGTACAGCCACTTGTCAACGCAGGCACAATGAAAATGGTGACCACAAGGAAGTTCTCTTAGTTCAACCCCATCCTCATAAGCAGAAAGGCAGATGCAACACTCCTGCAGATCATAAAATGAAGATTGATATCAGATTTCACACTTATAACTACTCCCTCCATTCCTCATTATAAGAGACGCTTTGTGGACACGGCTATAAGAGACATGTCTGAATTTTTTTTCTTGTCCGCCCATTTTACCCCATTGAATAACTCATATTACTCATATATTCCCACTTTCTCTCTCTCCACCACACATTCCCTCTCTTCCATATAAATGAGGGTATTCTTGACAAACAAATTGCATTTTTTACATATTTATTGTCTTTAACTAAGTTTAGTTGACATTTTGAACAACATAATACAATTATTTGTTGCCCATAATAAGATACGGAGGGAGTAGCTAGCATGATGTGGTGAATTTCTGGGAAACCAGCGGACGTGGGCCATGACATCGAGTACAAATTTAGAGCAAAGCATAAGTGATTGACTACAAGATGATGATGACCAGAAAAATGAGAAAAGACTAAACCAGTTGCTTAAAAAAATGTACAGCATACCGCATCCTCCTCAGAAAGAACACGTTCAGTGGGTAAATCAGATCCACATTCAGTCATCACACCTCCCACAGGTCCTTCTGTGCTACTGGCAACTTTCTCATTGTCTATTCTACGGAATTTGAATTTTGACAACTGCTCGAGGTCTTGTTTTGTTGCCCCTTCCTGCTTGTTTACCCAAGAAGAAGAAAAGGATTAGAAAAATAGGAAAAAATTCAATTAACTTAACATACAAACTACAAAATAACAGCATTATCTTCAGTCCGACACTCCTACTCAAATTTAGGCAAACACTTCATTTATATTGCTACTCACTCAAATTGTAGCCAAGAAGATTGAATATTTTGAGATAAATAGATACATTAAAAGCCTACTATCAAACTGCAGGAAAGAAAATTATAAAGTTTATCTGCATGCTCGGTCAAGTCAACAAATAGTCTGTGGAAAAATTAAGCAATAATGTAAAAATAATTACAATAATAATGATGATGATGATGGAATGATGCAATCATTTTTCCTCTGTATAAATCTGCATGAAAGTTCACAAAATCCTCAGATGATGTCAAATAACCAACTTATCTGAGGATAAGAAATATAGTGAACAAGTCACCCTCACATCATCAAGGTTATCTGGATACAAGGACAAGAAATTGTCGATGGAAAAATTATGCAATAATTTAAGAAAATTTCTTTTAATGATGAAATAATGCAATCATTTGTCCTCCTCCGCGCATAAATCTCACAAAAGCTCACAGAATCCTTAGATGAAGTCATAACCAACTTATCTGCGGATAAGAAATATACTGAACAAGTCAGAACCTCCCATCATCAGAGGTTATAAAAAGTTTTGCACCTCATCCTGACAAAATTCTAGGAAGTAGTTTGTAAGACGCCAGAAATTTTCCCAACAAACAAATCTTAAATTATTGACCTTTCAATCTTCAGTGAAAATTTTTTTGAAATTAGTTACACCCCAAAAAATTTTCCATCTGAAGTTTCAATGTTCAGTAGAATGTCTTTATGGATCAAATGCTGATACACAACCAAGACACAACCTTTTCAAAACACTCATTTATCAAGCAGTTTATCTCATGATAGGAAAACCATTCCTTCTTTGTGTATCTTTCCATTTTTCTCCTACTAAATGAAAGCAAAGGTGAGGAAAATGGACAACAGTCTGTTACTAGCAGAAGTCATGGCATAAACTTAAATTCAGGTCCAGCTTAATTTGTTCATCTACAACAGCAGAAATAACCTTTATAAGAACACATGGCACTGCGATAAGGACCAAGTTAGTATGAAATGTTCAAGTCTCACATCAAATAATATGGACTGCTCGATGAGATATTTAAGTAGGATGCTTCTTCCACCTCAAAAGCCATCTCTTAGAAAAGAATTCCCAATCACACTAGGGTGCCTGTGAAGGATCCTAACCGATAGAACACTGAGAGAAACATCACAATGGAGTCACTGAGATGTTGGCTGTAACATCTCACTTTAGTAACCAATTTCTGGCAACGGAAGCTAACTTAGGTTCCTTCAAGAGCGATTAGAGACAAGGAAACTCAAAGATTCAAGCTCATTCTTAGTTTACTTTTTGTTATTTTCACATACTGGGGCTTGCTTCAAAATTCATAACTTGCTCTATGAATATTGGATTGAGCTCATTCTAGTCTCGTTCCAAAGCTCCAATAGTCCTTCTGCACGTATAAATATACAATATAATTTTGGTCCTCTCGCTTTTTCCTTTTGGTCCAATAACTACTTCATACTAAGTCCTGGTTTTTTTGGACCCAATGGAATCCTACCATAGATGGTACACAACCATCAACTTACGAAGATTCAGCTCTAAATCTTCTCTGCCATCTTATGTCACTGTATACTTGAGACTATTATTATACATTCCATGCATAACAAATTACTCGTCTCAAGACTACATTTGCTAGAGTCATTAGCTTAAACATTACTTGAGCAGAAGGTTATCTTTACTGGAACCTTTTGTTTTCTAACTATAGCCTTATTAATTTTGTACTTCTTCTAGCTACCTGTCCAATTAAATCAAAGATCATACTAATAAAACTTCTTCCTTATACCTAACTAGCACTCGGGTCTAATTTTGGGATGTTACATTGTCAAGCCAAAGACAAGCAATTAACAGGAATCAAGGTAATATAAGATGTATAAATAATTTCTGTTGGATAATTTTTTAAAGAGATTTCAGATTATTTAGATTGATTATTATTTTATTATTAAGTTTGATTTTATTATTTATTATATCTTAGAATTAGATAGGGATATTATATATTAGGATATTATATCTTAGTTATTTTGAGTTATTTTTTATTTGATTTGATCGATTAGATTCTAGGTTTGCCTATATAAACGCCCACATGTATTCTCTTTTATTCAATGATTGATAATAATATTTCAGAGGTTCTCATTCCCTCTACATAATCCTTCAAATTTCAACATGGTAACAAAGCCAGAGAGTTCGATCAGTACATGAATCAACATGTCGTCGCTGTTATCCACACACCACCGCCGTTTCTCACCCAAAACATGGATTCTTCTACTTTCCCTCCTTTATTCGGTACTCTTCCCAACAATTCAACAAATTCCAGAGTCAATCCCATGGCTCTTGTGTCAGGAACCAATTCTCAAACTCAAAGCAGCACCGTTTCTTCTTCCTCATCTACAGCACCTCCTAAAGTTTCAGAGATGGCATCAGAATTCTCAGAAAACCAAATTATGGTCATTAACCATAAACTTCATGGAAAGAACTACCTCTAGTGGTCCCAGAGTGTGCTAAGATATCTACGTGGCAAGAGGAAGAATAAGTATATTAATGGAGAAGCTCCTCAACCAGCCCACGATGATCCAAATTTTGACACCTGGTTTGCGGAGAATAACATAGTGATGAGTTGGTTGTGTAACTCGACGGCTATGGATATTAGTGAGGGCTACCTTCTTCCAACCACGCAAATGAAATCTAGGATGCAGCCAGGAGAACATACTCCTCTCTTGACAACATCGCTGCCTTGATCCATCTAAAGTGACAACTCCGTGATTTGAGACAAGGTAACATGTTAGTGACTAAATATTATAATGCTTTGCTAAAATTATGGGTAAACTCAACATGTCTTTGTACGGACTAAAACAATCTCCTAGGGCATGGTTCGTGATATGTAAAGATAATAATCAGCATTTAGGGACCTAAGTGTAAACTAGATAAGTATTAGGGTAATTAGTCATTAACCCATTAGTTAGGATATGAGGGAGGCTATAGTGTTATAAATAGCCTACTCCTCCATTTTGTAACAATGAGATCAGACTTGTTATGGCATTGCAATAATAGAATTGAGAGAGCCTTGGAGCTCTCTTCTCTATCTTCTCTTCTAATCCCCTTTCTTGTGTCTCTTCTACTCCTATTCTCTTAACCCTAAATCAATAAACGCATCAGTTCGGTAGATTCACCACAGCAGTGAAATCAGGGACAAGCAGATGACACGTTGTTCATCAAACGTGTCAATGGCAACATCACTATCCTAATCGTTTATGTTGATAACATAATCATTACAAGAAATGATGAAGAATCTATTGCTCAACTAAAACAAGATTTGTTAACCGAATTCCAAGTGAAAGACCTCTAACAAATGAGGTATTTTCTAGGCATGGAAGTAGCAAGAACTAAAAAAAGCATCAACGTATCTCGGGAAAAGTATACCCTAGAGGATTCATATTCTATGCTCATCCCTCTAATTTTGGGGTGTAGACCATTTTTTAAACTTTTTTTTTTTATTATGTATTTTTATTTATTTGTATTAAATTATATGTTGCACATTGAAATATTTTTTGTACTTAATATCTCAAATTAATTAATTTCTAGTCCTGCATTTAGAAATATTTTTTCTATAACACCAGTATCCTAAAATATTTTTCCAGTAGTATTCAACATGTGAAATATTTTTTTAACACCCAATATTTTAAATTAATTAATTTTTAGTGCACGAAGTATTTTTTCAAAAAATAAAAAAGCCCCTTTTATTTGGAGATAAGCACTACATGCCCATCTGTTGGATGAGCATGGAATGTGGATTCATACCCCTGTTACATGAGATGGGAATGTTGGGTACCCTAGCTCAGGGGACACCAATGGAAGAAGGATGTCACCTTGAGATCAAGCCACAAGGAGTTTCAGTTGACTCAAAAAGATATAGAAGACTTGTGGGAAAATTGATATACTTAACCCACACATGTCCAGGATATCAACTATGCAGTTGGACTAGTAAGTTAGTTCATGCATCAACCACACGAGAACACATGGAGGTTGTATACAAAATTTTGAGCTATCTGAAACTTAATCCTAGTAGAGGAATCTTCTTTAAGAAAGGCACTGCCAGAAACATCGAAATCTATACCAATGCGACCATGCAAGGGATAGAAAGAATAGGAGGTCAACCTCAGGGCATTGCACATATGTGTGGGGAAATTTAGTTACATGGAGAGGCAAGAAACAAATTGTGGTTCAAGAAGTAGTACAGAAGTGAAGCTGAGAGCTATTAATGATATAGTATGTGAAGGAATTGGGGTTATCAGGTTACTGAAGCAGTTGGGAATCCCACATGAGGCATCAATGCGGCTACGGTGTGACAATAAGGCCGTATTGAAATAGTCAAGAACCCAAGATATCATGATAGAACAAAGCATGTTGAGATAGACAGACACTTCATTAAAGAAAAGATAGAAGAAGACACCATGAGTCTATCCCACATATGATATGCACCGGATTGCAAATGTTATGACAAAACCACCGGCGAGTTAAGTTTGAAGGATTTCGAAGCAAGCTCAGAATAATTGATATCTACTCTCCAACTTTAAGGGGAGTGTTGGATAATATTTTAGAGATATCTCTATTATTTTATTATTAAGTTTGATTTTATTATTTAATATTTATCATACCTTAGGATTATATATGGATATTATATATTAGTCATTTTGATTTATTTTTATTTGATTTGATTTGATTAAATTAGATTCTAGGTTTGTCTATATAAAGTCCCATATGTATTCTCTTTTATTTAAGGATTCATAATAATCTTTCGAAGTTCTTATTCCCTCTGCATAATCCTTCAAATTTCAACAATTTCTTTACCCCTTTTAGAGTATCTACCACACCAACATGGTACCAAATGTTTAAAACTTTAAATAAAAGAATACCAGATTTAGTATTAGTGGTAGAGCATCCCTTGCAAGAAAATTTATGTAAACAACTCTATTAGTCATATCTGTTCAAACTTCTTGCACTCATATCTCTATTAAAAATTCTACTATCTCTTATCCCTCAATATCAGTTTCTGCCAGAATACCTTGTATTCTGGCTCAATTTATTTCCAGTAAACCAATCAAAGTCTGCAGTAATTTATCTCAAAGCATACTTGTTTATTTAATTCCAAATTAAGCCACACAACCTATATATAATGGAATGAAGAGAAAAATTAGGAGAAAATAGGCATGGTTATGCTTAGGAAGTAACTTCTGTAAGTTCCCTTGTGTCTTGTCAAAATTTGCATAAGGGAGTTTCTTTTGAATGCTTTATTGTCAAATGCTGCCAGATGTTTACGTATGGTTTGTTGTCATCATGAAGTTATTGAACAGGACATGTTAGTCAACAAAATATCCAAAGATTTAGACATTGATAAAAGTATATTGGTGCCATGCAATCCATGTACTTGACCTCATCTAGTATTGTTGTCGTACATGCCTCAGAGTTAGTCAGGTATAGTTATCCTTTTGACCAGAATGCATCTGTGTTATTTATGTGCAGGTCAAACTAATAGAAGGCACAAGTGAAGTATTATTCAGATCAATTATGGGAGATTCTCCTTGCGGCTATGTTGGATTATAAGTTGGCTTATATTCTATTTGAGATTTCCTTCTTTTCCTTTTTTCCTTCTATCAATTTTCCAGCAGTTCCCCAGACTTTAATTTTATTAACCCAGACCTTGACATGAAATCACACCAACAAAAGCAACGTATATATATATTACAATTCCCCTTTTTATTTGCCGTTTCAAGACAAATTACCCAGAAATCAAACACTTCCTATGCCTTCAGTGTAGATGACCTGAGATCCTAAAGAGCATGGATATGAACTTCTCTCTTTTATAGCGTAGGTATTAGGAAGTCCAACTTCATCTAGACTCAGTAATAAACACAAAATTTGGAGCCATATCATTTCCAATTTCCTTTAGCACTGATTAAATGCTTCTAACTAATGCAAATTCAACTTCACATACTCTTGAAACCCTGCCCCAACACCCAAAAAGAGTCGAATTCAAAAAAATAATATATATATATATATATATATATATATATATATATATATATAATTATCATTGGAGTGGGTAATAACGTTATTATATTACTCCCTCCGTCCCTAATTATAGGAGCAAATTTTAGAGTTGGTTTTGGTCCTAAATATAAGAGCAAGTTTTAACTTTTGTCAATTTTTTCCTATAATACCCCTATTTATACTTATTATTAGGAGCATTATATATATGTGTGTTTACATATATATGTACATTTGTGTTTATGTGTGTCAATATATATATGTGTAGATATATATGTGTGAACACACACACACATATATAAACATATATATATATATATATATATATATATATATATATATATATATATATATATATGTGTGTGTGTGTGTGTACACATATATACACACATATATGTATACACGTGACTATATAAAAAGCAACTAATATACATATATAAACTAATATGTCATGGATATCTAACGTAAGACAAATTAGAAACACTTATAATTAGGGCAACTTGTGTCATTTTAAATTTATATAAGGACATTTTAGGAAAATGAGTAAAATTAACTAATTTAACTCCTCTCCTTAATTCTCCCAAAATCGGTTAAATTGCTCCTATAATTAGGGACGGGGGTAGTATTTGAAACCATCCGCCTGCAACATTAGCTCAAAACACATAAATTGCTCCTCACACATTCTTTCCACGATACAGTTGTATCCAGATCGAATATCCTAAATGATACTTTGCAACCATATCTCTTTAACATGAGACACTAGTTGATGTAGAATAGCCAAGGGCCCCACAACATAGAGATTAAGATTTAGCACTAGCCTTAAAAGGTACTAAGCAGATCAATAGAACATAAGTTCCAGTTCAGATGCCAAATCGGCCCACCCACAAGTTAAGATATGATTTATGTTGAAACCATTTATGTCAATGACCATGGACCCTATGGGTGTTTATTCCTTCATAAAAAAATCAATTAGCATGGCTTTCCATCAAAAACTACTTCTGTACGTGCCAAAATGAAAATACTTGTGAAACCCTCATAAAAAACGCATATTCACCAACTTGCAACTGAAATTTAGACAAGAAAGTTCTTTTTAACGATAGTTACTGGCACTAGATTCTTAATGAAATACCAACTTAAAAACTAGAGTAAATACACACGATCCAAATTTTACCTGGTCTGCAACTGCATAAAGAAGAGCAATGATACACGGAAGACAACAGCAAACAGCAATGCCAATAATACATGCCAGTGCAACGCAGAAAATGACAAAGAAAACATCAAAAGCCAGGTAAAGAATGCATAGCCTGCAAAGCAAGTTAACTTTGTCATAGGTACTAGTAGTAAAATAACAGCAGATTTTCCAATAGGAGAACCGTTAAAAAATGCAGTATGTAACAGTAGATGCATCCTATACAAACAAATTGAATGTGAGGAGGATATAGGGAGCACAAACCAGTAAAGCTGAGGAGAATCATTGGCTAAAGCTTGAGTACCAGAGGACACCCAGTAAAATCCAATGATCCACCAAACAAATGAAAACATTGTATTGGCTGATTCCAGATGCTTTGCAGTGCTACTGGAAAAATAAAAAAGAACAACATAAAAACGTAGATTATAGTCATGAATATTCAACAAGTGTAACAATTATTCTTGTCATCCACAGATACTTGACATATGTATATATGTCTCAACACAGTTAAAACTGACATGAAGCTCTAGTTCTTGACTCAGTCATGAGAGCAATACAACTCCCAAAAGGCTGAGAGAGACATAATTGTGCAGTTCACCAAAATTTCTTAATTAGCAAAGCTAAGATTTTACTTTATTTCCTGAAGGCTGAAGCACATGAAGTAGAAGTGTGAAATGATTCCAAATGAGACCACGCTTATATTTCATTGTTAAATTTTCATTAAGCACCGTACGCTCGAAGTTCACATGAAAACCCATAATTTCTTTATTCACTAATGCAATTAAGTGTGTTGTTACGGAAGACAAAGCAGGAATTTACCTTGTACCCTCCTCATGAAATTGCGGCAAACTCTCAAAATGCCCAGAATTTTCCCTTGAACCGGAACTCGAATTGTCACTGCTTCCAGACCTTGGCACTGAGTTCAAGGATGGCGGAGATTGACTCTGTTGGTTTCGCCTCCGCCTCCTATACTCAACGCAGACACAGAATACGTGAAGGACGCATTGGATAGCATAACCCACAATCCACAACCTCAAAGGCACGCTTGGCGATTCATTTCTGCTCATAACCAACACAGTAGCGGCCGCAATAACAAAGGCAAAATTCCAAATAATATCAAGAATGACAACGGGTTTAGAATAAGCCCAATCGCTTTGTCTCTCTTCCAGTTCCTCGGCTGCAGTCTCTCTAACCATCATTGATGGCTCGCGAATCATCCTACGGCCACTAGCCTGCCTGAGGAACCGTGCAGCTTGTCGCAGGCTCTGTCTCCGCACAAATCGACGGCCGGAATTGAACTCATCGGAAGAACCACCTGAATTCCCCAGAAAAGGCGTTGAATCGACGATGTCGTCAGAGGAACGGTCCATTGACCTGGACGAAGCCATGACTTGGAAAAATGATGACAGGTCTAGATTCAAAAGCTTATTCGAGACTAGGTTTCACTCACGATTTACTCTCCGTACATAAAAGATCATAAAATCGTTGAAATCTTCGAAAAACATAGAAGGCTGATGCGAATTAAATGCTCAAAAGCAACGAGAATTGGAGTGTCGTTTGGCGGATTGAGCAGAGTGAGAAAGGAAATGATAGATTCTACTAGTAATGGCGATGTTTGAGATAGAAAATAGAAACGGAGATGATGACGTGTCCTGTTGGTCTTTTATTTTTATTTGATTTAATGATTTAAATAACTTATTTTTTCACCTGAGCTGTGTTATCATCAGGCCGTCCGATTCGTCGGGTGCCTCTTCTCATGCCATGTGACTTATAACTAATGTTGTTAAATCTATAAGTTTAAATAAATTCGTTATGGGGACATAAATTTAAAAACGTAAACTCCTAAAATTTCACCTATATTAATAAATAATAATTTAAATTATATGATAAAATAATTTAAATACAATTTAGTTTAAATATATTTTAAATTTAAATAACTGAAATTAAATTCATTAACATTCTTAATTTATCATATGAACATAAAAATTTATATGAAATTTATTTACTAATATAAAGTCACTAAACATAATTAAATAAAAATAATTATAAATTTAACAAAGATCATCAAATATTAAATTATCATTATCTTCATTGTCTTTAAATTCTTCACCTTCACCATTATAATCTCCATTTGCATCACCCGCGTCATTATTATCCTTATAATTTGCCCTAACATCATAAGTGTTAAAATCAACATTAAGGTCAACACCGAATAATGGATTAGTTATATTCTCATTAATTTTTTAGGTTGAAGAACCTCATCATCATTTTCCTCGACATCGTCTCCATCTAGTAATACATTCATCATCAGAATATATATAATCAAAATCATAATTGAAAACTCTACCCTTTTTCTTCCTTGTGAGTTTCAAATTGCACATGACAAATGTTAAATCATTATGGTTTCTCTTTTCTTTTTTTGGGTATGAATCTAAAACAAAATTGAAAATAGAAAAACTTCATTATTATTCTAACATTCAAGCAAAGTTACTTTGATTTTTTTTTTAAAAAAAAAAGAAAATCTTATCATCTCAAAAGCAGTCCAATTACATTCACAGCCAGAAGAGCTGCAACATAAGCTAAGAATACGAATTGCAATTCTTTTAAGTTTTGGACATTTATCTCCATAAGAATCCCACCATTCTACTAGAGGTAGTTTTTTCTTAATGCTTGTGCGGTTCCACACTCAAACATATCTCTTGCATTATGAAAGTCAATCAATTGAAACTCAATTTTGTTAAGCTCATCTTGATCCCTAACCATCATTGTCAAACAATCATATAACCCTCGTTTAATCATATAATGAGGCTTAAAATTAGTATCATAATGGAAATGAGGATTGAGGTAGTATGTCGCTCCATGTAAAGGCTTATGTAGTTGAGTTTCTCACCTTTCATCAATTATATTCTATATAAGCTCATGCAGCCTCGATCCATATATGGAATATAATTGCATAATAAAATTAAGTAATTGATGAAGTAATAGTGTTTAAAAAGGTAAGTATTAAATTATATTTTCCCACCTTTCATCAATTATATTGCATAATAAAATTAAGTACAAAAATATAATTTAATACTTGCCTTTTTTAACATTGTTAAAATTTTGTTTGATTTTTTCTGTCGCACTTTCCATGGCTTCATATATGAATCCCATAGCTGGCTTTTCTTCTGAATCTACTAAGTGAAGAACTTTAATAAGAAGAGCAGCATCTTTAAGGCATGTCACAATATTCTTTTACAAATTATTATCCATAGCACTTTTTGCTACTTATTTTTCATCTCTGGTAGATGAAAATTTTCTATCCTTCCAATCTTGAAAATTAAACAAATTTATCAGGGGGTACTCTGTGCTCATTAAGACATGACAAAGTCATATACATATGCAGTGGCAAATTGAGTTACAGCAAGCCTAATTAAATCTTTTCCATTCATGTATTTTCTCAAAAGGCTAATGAGCATTGATTTTGCATAAATATATGTTGTGATTTTTCTACTCCTACTAATTGTTTATTTATGCAATATAATTTATTTTTCAAAGTCCTTTAACGTTAAGTCAATACAATGGGCTATACGTGGAGTCAAATACAAATGTTTTCTTTTCTCCATTAATTTTTGCCCAATTGCTTTATAATTTGCAACAGTGTCAATTACTATTTGTAACACATTTTTTTCACCTACTTTTTCCATAGCCTCATCAAACATCTCAAATACTTTATCAGCCGTCTTAGAAATTTTAGAAGTATCTAATGAATATAAATTACTATCCCTTTGGGACTATTTACTAGAAAATTGCAAACTGAACGTCTTTTTCTATCACTCCACCCATCAAACATTATGGAACAACCTCCTATTGTCTATTCACTCTTAAAGTTCTCAAGCAAGACCTTTGTGTTTTTTAATTTTAAGTTTAAATATTTTTCTCTGATCTCATGATAAAAAGGAGGCTTAAATCCTTGACCAGATCTTCCTATAACTTCACACATCTTTGTAAATTTAAGATTTTTTATACAATTAAAAGGTATAGCATTTGTATAAAAAAAAAAATCAAGCTACTTGTTGACAAGCCTCTTCCCTCAAGTCTCTCTTAAACATATAATTAATGGATTGTGTATCACCTGCCCCTTTGCTTGAAGACATCTTCAATTTAATATACTACCTAATTAATATGCAGTAAGAAGAAATTCTGAAATTAAGAAAAAAGAGGCAACCAAAGAAAATATTAAATATCTCAATGTAAAAACAAAACAAAAAAAACAAAAAGAAGAAGAAGCTTCACCTTAGTTTATCATTTCTCAAGGACATAGTTTGTTTAACGTAGGGGAGTGTCTAATAAATAATACTATTATAAGAATCACATTACACACTGATAAAACAAGGTTATAATATCTCACTGTCAAAAAGAAAAGATTCAGCTAGTATCTTAAGTAAGCTCCTTACTCTCTCATGATCTTTATGAAAATAACATAATAATAAAATATTCATTAATTAAAAGCAATGAAAAGTTGAAGGAAATGATGAAATAACTTCATCTCATATTAGGAGGGAGTTGGGACCTTAGGCCCCTTTTGTTTTACTTTGGCTTCTGTTTTTATTTGATTTGTTTCATGCTATCAAAAAAAAAAAAGTACTGCAGCGTTTGGTCCATTGTTGAATTACTTCAGCATACTCCAACACTTTAGCCTTATAAGTAAAACAATTCAAAAGAAGGGAGCTTTGGAAGCTTCACCCAAACCCTTCTACTGCTACTCTATTCTTTACCGATTTAGTCTCCTGCTACTCTCTTTTTTTTTGGGTAAAAAATCTACTGCTACTCTATTCTATACCCATTGGTTATTCTACTGCTACTCTATTTTTAGTTTGAGTGATCTAAAAAAAAAAATCACCTTTTGATATTTTACATACCGAGCCTGCTTTATTCACCCCCCTCTCTTCCTCCTCCTCCCCCGTCTTCTTTATTCTCTCTCTCTCTCTTCCATCTCAAATCTGTAGTTTAAGGAGAAACTGAAGAATACAACAAGCAATGCCACAGGCAAAGGCGCAAAAAAGAAGAAAAATCAAAGGTGTGAACTTAGAAAAAAATAAAAGATGGCGTCAGCGGCACAAAGTTCTAAGATAAAAATAGGGCACC
This sequence comes from Acacia pycnantha, assembly GCA_025563575.1. Lineage (NCBI taxonomy): Eukaryota > Viridiplantae > Streptophyta > Magnoliopsida > Fabales > Fabaceae > Acacia > Acacia pycnantha. The sequence goes on along the minus strand of JAMWYP010000186.1, from coordinate 1,916,504 downwards.
TAAATAAGTAATATTTAACTTCTTTTTAACCCATATTTTTTATTCCTTCTTTTTGGTGATTTTTGGGTCTACCTTGATCTACAACTCGCTTAACTCGGTTTCAAATTGTTGAGTTTAACGAGTTTGAGCCTAAAACGATTGTACACCCAAGTTAACATGTTTTCTTAAGGTAAAAACGCTTACTCGTTAAACTTGACGAGTTGACTCATGAGTTTAACAACATTGCTTATAACAACACAACGGCTTATAACAACGCATCAATGGGTGTGTTCAAGTTACTTTTGGATGCTCAAACATACTTATGGTTCATTTTGGCCTTTTGAAGATGTTTGTTATGACTTTTTTCAATTGTGCTTTTGGAAGGGGGAAAAAACAGCTTATGCTATAAGCCAAAATTTCTTACTTTTGGTTTTTTCATCATAGAGAGATAAAAGTAGCTTATGAAAAAAATATGTTGGGTTTCACTTTTTTGAATTGAAACACTATTATAATCCTTATTATAAATCCTTATAGATAGATGAAATTTTTTCTCCTAAATATAAATTCACTTAAAAGTTAATAATCATGATAGTACTTTGGTTTAGGTCCATGAGAAATTTAATTGATGAGAATTACTTGATAATTTTTATATAAAAAGCATGACAATATTTTTATTTAGATCATTCTCACCAATTTAATTTTCAGTGGACTTTTCCCCAATTTTCATAAAAATTTAAATAGTCTATTATTGTAAAATTTTTCCAAATAATACATTATCTATTTTTATTTTTATAAAATTTATGATTTTTCAGTCTTTTACCTTTAAACTTGCTTTTCCATTAATCATTAAAACAATTTTTTGTATTTCTCACCCCCACACACACATAATATAATTTAGATTTTAATTTTCTCTTATAATTAATTATCTAAAAAGTCATTTATATTACCGTCATTACAAATAAGTTTCGGTTTCACAAAAGCTACTTATGCTATGTCAATCTAAACATAAATTATATTACACAATCTGACTTTTGCCCAATATAACTTGTACATAAATTATATTGCAAATAAGTCACTTTTCCCACCACTATCCTACACACGCATTGAGTAATCTTATTTTCTTATTAACATCCATATCAGACATAAAGAAGGAATGAAATAATAATAAGGAATGATATTAACTTCTGTGTATTTTCATTCATATATCACTGTTTCCAACGTGTGTGTATTTATAGGATACAAATATACAATAATGGTTCTAGAGAATTCTTTAGGGTTTAACTGTACAGATTTCTACAGTGTTATTTAGATTTGGATTGGGCTTCAGGCTTAGACTTTTAGGCTTTATTTATTGTTGATGATTAGTCTGCTAATAGTCCCTAGCGAGTCAAATGGAACAGGGGTGACATGAAGACTCGAACGTAACCAGAGAAATTGATGAGTGACTCACTACTAGAAAATGTTGAATTTGCGACGGAATTTGCGAGGGAAAAAAAATCCCTCGCAAATCCAGCAATTTTGCGAGGGAAACAGGTTTCCCTCGCAAATTTAAGTCATTTTGCGAGGGAACCTATTTTCCCTCGCAAAATGACTTAATTTTGCGAGGGAAAATAGGTTCCCTCGCAAAATGACTTGATTTTGCGAGGGAAACCTATTTTCCCTCGCAAAATGACTTAATTTTGCGAGGGAAAATAGGTTCCCTCGCAAAATGACGTAAATTTGTGAGGGAAACCTATCTTCCCTCGCAAAATTGGCTTGGGACTTTTTTTTGTCTTTGTCCAATTATCTTTCCGCGGCTCACTTCTTCTTCCAACCAAAATGCCCTGCTTTCTCTCACCCTCACACACCACCTCCCTCCCGATCCCTTTCATTTCTCTCACAATGTGCGCACCACGCCTCCGTCTCCGCCCGCCCGCCCCACCCCACCGCGCCTCCGTCTCGCCACGCCTCCGTCTCCGCGCGCCCGCCGCGCCTCCGTCTCCGTCCCGCCACGCCTCCGTCTCTTCTAATCAAAACTCCGTCATTGAATTAGATTTATAGTTATTATCATTAAGAAATTAAAAGCAGGTTGATTTCCTCTTCGGTGTTGGATGGATTCAATAAAGGCACCGTGTCTCCGGACTCGGCTATTTCGCAGAGAGAAGCGCGAGATTGAGTCTCTACCGTATAAACCTCTCTTGATTCATCGGTGCGAGTTTGATCAACCTTGATCATGAGCTCAAGTAAATTTCTAGCCTTTACTTTTACAATATTTCTTCATATTTTCTTCTTCACAGATTTTGTTTGTTTGTTTCAAAAACATCGAGGCTTATTTTTCCTTGCTCCGATTATGAGAAACCGATTCATGATCTTATGGGTTTTCTTTGTAGATTCCAAAGGTTTCATTTTTCATGTGTAGGTTTATGAAATTCCTGTTGGGTTTTGACTTTTCTTCGGATTCTGTGCTTATTGTTTTATATAAAATTGTTTGTGGGTTTTAGTGGAGAGCGATAATATTTGTGTGCTCTTTACAGATCTCTCATACTCATAGTGTATGCATAGTTGGGCACTTAAATTCCATCTATCGGGTTTGTTATATTATTTTCAGTAGGCTAGCTTTTCTTTATCTGTGCGTGTGGGAGACATTCATGTGCTTGATTCTTGGCCTTGTAACCCCACCAAACACGAAAAGCAAAAGAAAGAAGGGGAAAAACTTGAGAAATCAAGTAATTAGGTTCGTAATGCAAAATTAGGTTGATGATTTTGTTTAGGTTGATGATGGATTGATGGTTCAAATACGAAAAGGGACATCCCACTTTCTTGATGTTTCCTATAACAAAATAGACCTTTCTTGTCACCGAAATTATTATATCTAGATTCATAGGGGAGAATCCTTTTGCTAAGATATAAAATATCTTTTCGGTTTGATCTTTGCTTTTAAGAGGTTAGATTTAGATTGAACCTCTCAAACAATGTTTTTGACAAAAGTCTGCAATTTTAGGCTGCTTTAGCCTTTAGGTTTACATTGGCACATCATAGACAAGCTTATAAGTAATGTTCATCATCGAAATCTTGTTCGACTTCTCGGTTGTTGCGGCAGAGGCCGAGAGAGATTTCGGTTTATGAGTACATGAAGAACAATAATGTTGGCCAATTCTTATTTGGTATATTCAAATAAACACTTGAGTAAATTTCCTCTGTAGTTGAAAATAATCTATTTCCTCTATTCTCTTTTTTATATCTCCGTTCCTTACTATCTAAAGTGTTGGAAATAGGTGAAAATAAAGGTTCTCTCAATTGGAAGCAACGCCATGGCATAATTTTAGGCACTTGCAAGGGGTTTGGCATATCTTCACGAGGGATTTCATATTTGCATCATACATAGAGATATAAAGCACGGTAACATCCTCTTGGATGATGACTTCCACCTAAAATTGCAGATTTTGGATTGGCAAGGCTTTTGCCCGAGGACCAATCTCATCTCAATACAAGATTTGCTTTAACAATGTAAGTAACAACATATGTGATTATTAATATTCTCAAGACTGAATTTATATCGATGAACATAAGAGATTTGTAATTAGAACTCATTAATTGATCAAACGGAACACTACTTCAGTAACTAAAGATTTCTCACATGTTTAGTTGTCTCTACAAAGCACTTGTCAATTTACAACTCACTATAAATATGATACACCACTTTGAGTTGCACAAGAACATTTTGAATTTGTTTTATCATTTTCAATGAGTTTCCATGTATTGTTGCATCTCATGTCTTTTATATGGTAATTGTTTGAACCATTACGCTATAAATACGGTGCTCTTTTAATCGGGGATACACTGCACCCGAGTATGTAATGCATGGACAATTATCGAGAAGGTTGATGCCTATTGCTATGGAGTTGTAGTCTTAGAAATCATAAGTGGGCAAAAGAGTGGTGAACAAAAGGATGATGATGAAGGCGAATTCCTCCTTCAAAGAGTAAGCACATTCTCATTACTAATATACCCAAGGAAAGTTTATTTTTTGAAGAAATTACAAGTGTAGATTTAACTAATTAAATGATCTTCATTATAGCATAACAAATGAGTATATTTTTTACCGCTCAACACCACACAATGACACCTTTCTTTTTTGGAAAAAGAAGTTATTCCAAGTATTGTTATAAATTACTTGACGACAATCATCTAAAACTTTTCCTTTGGGATTTTCTTTTCCTTCTTTTCTCTAAGCTGTATCACTTTGATGTTCCTTGGCAGGCTTGGAAACTGTATGATTGTTTTACATTGGCACATCATAGACAAGCAGTCATTTAAAGGTTCTTCCAATTGGAAACTGTATGATTGTTTTACATTGGCAAATCACCAGTCCTACAAGGGCCTGATTAAGAATCAGTAGGGACTTGTAGATTAATTATATCCCTAGTTTACTCTTGTTGAATTGTGATGTCTGTATCCTGATGTTTTTGTATCTATATGATGAGTTAATTGTGGCAAGATATTGCTCCTAGGATAGGATTCTTGATGAGTCACTGTTGCTTAAAATTAAACCTGTTAATGAAGATGAGATTCAGGAAAATGATATTCAATTTAATGACTTAATTAATACGGAATGCTTGATTACTTGGGTTTTTGTACAGGACATAATTGAGGCCAAGGGCTATTTGAAGCAAAAGGAATTGACGTCAGGAATTGACGTCAATGTCAGCTGAAGCAATGATCTCATGAACATGGTTCAGCAAACTTAGAATCTGGCTGATCACAATTATCTGATTGAGAATTATCACCTGTATATTTATCTTGACCAGATCTGGTGCTATTTAGACTTCTTTTTAATTCATTTTGGTCACAACATTATAATTTGTAATATTTTGTTTTTCTTGTTATGTAAACTCTTATGATTGTTATAATTTATTTTTATGATATATATATAAATATTTTTATTTCTTAATTTTTAATATATTTTTTTTGTAATTATTTTATTTTTTGATTTTTTATATTTTTTTTTTTAAATAAATTGAAATTTGCGAGGAAATTTTTCCTCGCAAATCCTCAATTTTGCGAGGAACATAGTTCCTCGCAAAATCCATGGATTTGCGAGGAACAAATTTTCCTCGCAAATTTCAGATTTTGCGAGGGAAACCTTTTTCCCTCGTAAATTCCAGGATTTGCGAGGGAAAATTCTTCCCTCGCAAAATCCCGAATTTGCGAGGGAAATGGAATTTTCCTCGCAAAATGATTTGCGAGGAATTTTTTGCGACGGAACTTTTCCGCCGCAAACTAATTTTGCGACGGAAAATAACTTTTTGCGAGGGAATTTTTCCGCCGCAAAAACTGTTTTTAGTAGTGACTAGTGGTTTCGTGACGATGTTAGCTAATTGATCCTTAGAGGAGATAATGACTATTCGAAATTTCTTTGCAGCCACTTGTTCACAAACAAAATGATAGTCAAGAGCAATATAATGTGTTTGGCTCGTGAATGAAACACAGGATTAGTTGCTAGATACGTAGCTCCCAAATTTTCACAGTAGGGAATAGGTGGCCGATGCAATGAGATATGTAGCTCACTTAGAAGATTTTGAACCCAGATGAGTTCACTAGTGGCATTTGCCAAATATTTGTATTCTACTTCAGTGCTGAACCTGGAAACAGTTGGCTGCTTCTTAGAACTACAAGATATAAGATTGGAGCCGAGAAATACAAGAAAGCCAACGATTAAACGTGAATCAACAGCATCTACCCCAAGATACGCATCAGAAAAAGCTTGAATCGGATATTATGGATTTGTTAAAATGAACCAACATGTTGAATGCTCATTCCTTGCCTTCAATGACTGTTAACTCCAAACTTGATCTCACTGGTCCTACTTTCTCTGACCCAAGTCTATGTAGGAGTGTTGTTAGCAGTCTCCAATATTTATCCTTCACTAGACCGTATTTATCTTTTGCTGTGAATCGTGTATGTCAATTTAAGCAAGATCCAAAAGAACATCACTGGTCAGCGGCTCAACGCATCTTGAGATACCTTTGTGGCACTTATTATTATGGATTACATATCACATGATTTGGTCATGTTCAACTACTTTCTATCGAGAACAGATAGTACCGAATGCAGACCCGCCGAGAAACTCCACAAAGATTCATTGTAAAGAGTATCGTTAGATATGTAAAGTCTCTTATCGTTTGGTAGTGCAGATCGTCTTGGACTTAAGGATGTCATGGAACACTATGTCCTAGGGTTATACTTTGACTATACAACTCTATTCGCTTGAATAAGGGAGAACAATGTATTCATGGATATAACTCGAATACATGAGTATAGATGGACATGCCGAGAGGACTCACAGTCCCCCTACAAGGGATTAGTCATTTACAAGACCGGTAAAGCTTGAATAGCTTCTAATTAACTTAAGAGTTTGTGTGCACAACAAGTGATCATGAAGGGTCATGATTTGTTATAAAGTTAATATAAGAATATTCCTAGTTTTGTGAATTAGCTACATTTAATCAATAAGAGAGATGATACTCTATCTTTGCTCTCGACTAAATGTAAATGACGATATGAGAGATGATGTTTGTACGGTATCTAAATATGAGAAATAAAAAATGAAGATTGAATTAAAAATAATTTTTAATTTTAGTTTAAGAGATTAATCTGATCCATCATTTTAAATTATTATTCAATTAATCAATTAAGATATAAATGTGCCCTATCATCTTAAATGGTTGACTCAACAATTAATCAAAAAATAAATGTGATCCATCATCTTAAATGATTGATTCAATCAATCAATCAAGATATTAATGTGGTTTATCATCTTAAATTCAATCAATCAATCAACATATATGAACTTAATTCATTATTATTTAGAACAATTAAAGTTCTAATTTATCAAATAAATGTTAACATTAATATCAAAACAACACGAATCATCCAACAAATAAGCACAATCACTAATTCATAATCAAAAGCAAACTATGTTCACAAATAACTCACATAAAGCATAAGAAGCATACCACTAAGCGACATTAGTACAATGACTATTATTGTCGTCATCTCCACCATTATCATCAATTTCAGCGACATTTGATTGTGCTTCGCTTTGAGTAGGCTTTGGTTCATAAGTAAGAATATCATGAATTTCTTCTATCAATAGTCATATTACGCAGTTTAAGAAAGTGGTTAAAGTTAGTTAAAAATAATAAGTATGTCTAAAATAAACTTCATTTTCCTAGTATACCCTTATTTATAAGGGCAAGTAAGAGAGAAATAAAACAAATATATGAATATCACCAATCTTTTAATTAATGTAATACACATAATTAATGAGGAACATAAATAAAAGAAACTTATTAAATATATATTTAGACAACTCGTATCAATCTCTTATAAAAAGGACCATGACAATTATAAAAATGATAGGAGGGAGTATTGTTTTTACTCTCTCTCTCTTTCTTGGACTTATCGTTTTATACTAATTCTTTCACATAAATAGGAGTAAATTAAAGTTAGAAATCTATTGAACTTCAGGAGAGAATTAATGAAGTTTAAGATCACTACAAAAACTTGATTACCCTCGAATTACCGATGGAAAAATTTGCATTTAAATTACCCACATAATTTCATGGGTAAATGTTACTTATAGAAATTACCCATGGAATTCGTCGTAATCGAAATTACCAATGGAATTCCATGGGTAATGTCTTCACCACAAATTTTTTTTTATGACGGACGTTTTCATCGAAATCCTGTTATCAACGAAATAAAAAAGAATTTCAAAACACCGAGGTCCCACTTCCATGCACGTAAACCCTAACCCTATCCCTAAATTAATAAAAGCATGCAAGAAAAGAAATGATATAATGTTTCTTGTTTCTTGTTTTCACACACCACTTTAACCAAATTTTTCTTTTAGGGTTAGGAATGTTTAGGTTTAATTTCATTTTCCAAGCAAAAAAAAAAAAAAAAACACGGATGAGCCAATAGAATGTGGTTATTAAACCCCGTTTCGATCCTCTTATTTTTAAGTTAAAAGCTACTTTTAAGTTAAAGCTAAAAAAAAAAACTAAAAGTTGTTTGGTGATTATATAAATTTTTTAGCTTAAAAGTTACTTAAAACCTGAAATTAAAAATAAGTTGTTTGACAAAATTTTTGTTATAAACACTTTTTCTAATAAAAATTATCATAAAAGGTATATTATAATAGGGTGGTGGCGGCGACGATGGTGGTGGCGGTGGTGGAGGTAGTGGTGGTGGTGGCGGAGGTGGCGGCGGCGGAGGTGGTGGCGGCGGAGGTGGTGGTGGTGGTGGCGGTGGTAGAGGTGGTGGCGGCGGTGGCAATAGTGTTCAATCAAGAGATTACAGGTTCTCTTTTCTTCCTTTTTTTTGTTAAAAAAAAAGAGCTTATAAAAAAAGAGCTTAAAAATAAGCTCCTCATATGAGCTTATTTTTAAGCTCTTTTCTTCATTATAAAATAAGCTCTTATAATTATAAGAGCTTATGTAAAATCTGTTTGGCCTAGCTTATGCTTATAAGTAGAAGATAAGCTAAAAATAAGCTAGGCCAAACAGCAAAATTATGCTTCTTTGCTTATTTTTAAGCTCTTTTTCTTCATTATAAAATAAGCTCTTATAATTATAAGAGCTTATGTAAAATCATGTTTGGCCTAAACTTATACTTATAAGTAGAAGATAAGCTTTAAAAATAAGTTGCTTCGTGAAAGTGGCAAATTAATTGAGAGATAATGTATCTTATTAATATTTTCGCTAAATGACAAATGCCGATAATTTTGAAGACACTTTTGTGGGCTCTATATTCTTCCACTCACCTTCCTCAAAATTATGTCAGTCAAACATGGAAATTTGTAGTGTGTAAAGTATTTTATTCTATCTGTGTCCAAAAATTCCATTCATATTGGTACATACATAAACCCACACCACATATATCCATATTATTGGCTTCTGGGTCCCACTATGACATAGCAAAGTAATCACTTCTCGTCTTCCCTCATCCAATAAGTTAGTGATGATTTACATTGACTCAAATTTCCTATTTTTACATTTTTAACTTATAAAATTGAGGTAAACTCGTGTCAATTGTAAACTCAATTAAACTTGTGAGTTTATGTACTGAGTTCTCCATTTTTGCATTTCTAAACAAAGAGGGATTAAAAATATACTTTTACATAAAACACTATAAATTTTGACTACTCAAATTTCAATCCAACAATAGAAATAGGTTCAAGCTGAGTGTGTGATGAGTTAAAGAGGAAAGCCAATAAGAAAAAGGGGTTCCTATGTGTCAAAGAGAGAATGAACAATTTACGTACCTTGATAATTAAGGCAATGATATAACCTAAGGCCTTGTAGTTTAGTGGTATGCATACTCCCTATTAGTAGAAGGTTACAAGTTTAATCCTCTGGTTGTAATTCGACGGTTAGTGTCTGCTGTTATAATTCAAAAAAAATAATAATAATAATAACACAATGATATAAAAATGACTTCATAATGTCTCTAATGATTCGGAACAAAAAATGGTCTCTTATATATTTAAAAAAAAGGAGGAGTAATTAATAGGCTCTTGTAAAAGCATCCAAAGTAGTATCTAGTGTATATGGTGACATTGATTTTTTCCAAAGGGAAAAAAGAGCAAAGTTGATTTTTTTTTTTTTTCAAAATTATGAGAATAGTATTATCTATTCAGGTCAAATATTTTTTTTAAATTGACAGCAGAGATAATCTCTCTTAGGAGCTGTTTGGTATAAAGAATCTATTTTGATGAAAGGAATGGAATAATGGAATTAAATCGAATCGAAAATTATGAGTGGTTACATGTTTCATAGACATTGGAGTGAAAAATTTTATGTTTGGTAGGATGAAAGTGGTGTGATGGTGGCAGGAAAATAAGTGCAAACTCCCATATTACCCTTATAATAAAAATACAGTAAAATAAACAAAATTTTACAAGCAAGCTACCAACCCTTGCCCACCCATTACGTAACACTTTATTTATATATATATATATCCAATGTAAATAAAAAATCACTATAAATTTTCAGAAAAAATCACTATGGATATTAAATAATTTAAAATTAAATAAAAATAATTCGAATCTTGCCTTTTGTTAAGATATTGAATCATCAAATTTATTATACTCTTCCGGTCCTTAATATAAGACACATTTACTTACTTTGATTAGATTAAGGAAGTTAGTTACTATGACATATATTTTCTAAAACACTCTAGTCATCTTCTCTAATTCCCTCATTCCCTCTCCTCCTTAATTGTTGTTGTGGGAGTATGAATAAAGTTAAATTAGGAAAAGATGCACAAATATAAAAACGGTCTTATATTTAAGACCAATATCAACTCTCCAAATATGTCTTATATTAAGTACTAGAGGTATTTTGAAACTCATGGCCTTATGTAACAACGATCACTACTACAAAAAAAAATGTTCTAACGATGATTATTATCGATATACATCACGCTTTCGAACCGTTGTATATGTGGGCGCTATATATGCTCTATGCGGATAAATTACGGTTCCAAACTGTTATTTATTCTAGACTTATTATAACGGTAATAATATAACACTCTTTATGTATTGAGGCTCGATGAGGCCATGTTATGTGCATTCTTTGTGATAATAATTAACGGGCACAAGTAAACAACCGTCATAATATTTGGTAATGCTTGCATACAATAGCGGACCTGGGAATTTTAATGACGGGGGCGAAAATAAAAAAATATTCTCCCTCTAGTCCTTATTATAAGGCACCAACTAACAAATCTTACAAACTAATAAAAAACAGTTAAAATCAATAAAGTTGTCCTAAAATTTAAACAATTTCCAATATTAGCCCTACTAATTTCATTGAACTCTAATATCATATTAATTATTACTCTCATATGCTACCCTTCTTAATTATGGGCATACATGAAAAAATAATTAATACTCCTTGAAATAAGCAAATGTCTTATAAAAAGACCAAATACACTTGTTAATTGGTGCCTTATAATAATAACCGGAGGGAGTATATCATAAAGAAAAGTATTTGAAATGCAATACAAACTTGATATATAACAAATTGAAAAAAATCTATTTATACACAAATTAAAATCACTTCACTTGACTCTTACTTGTAAAATCTCTAGAATAAAATTTATCAACAAGTTTGCAAATATCATCACTACTAAATAATTTTGGTAATTTTATTAAATTTGGATTTAAAAGTATGGTTGCAATGAAATATTGCAATCAACACTTGGTCATATGCTATATTGCAAGTCTCAATCCCTTATAATTTTTTTCTTCTTAAATGTAGGTCCGCCCTTGCTTGCATATTACGAGAATGATTCCACTTTAACAACCATTCTATATGTATAAAATATATAACGGTTCTTTCAAAACAACCGTTATATATTGATAGTAATGTTAATGAATTTATTTAAACAATTGTTATATATAGTTGACATAAATGATGGTTGTTAGGTAACAACCGTGATTTTTGAAACTAAACTTCTTTTAAATGGGGTAGGGTGAGAAAAAAAATTTCAGTCAGTCATATATATAAACTATATGTGTGATTCTATTTAATATTATAATCATTGGTGAATAATATATATACCTTCGACGCAGCCATTGGAAGGCGCACATATAGCGCCATGAGTGAGGTTGATTTTGGAGCACTAGAGACCATTTTGAGTGCGGTAATTGTACACCGCTTTGAGAAGATACAATAAGAAATTATATATATAGAAACATGCAAGATTAACTGAATTATAAGGGATGATGAATGGATAACTTTTTGGTTGAATGTCTCCTACATGTGTAGTTTTGTGTGCGGAACCACTGCTCATAGAGTCATAGTACCAAATCTTTTTGCACAATAGATTTACTACTATGAGCATCCGATAGTTCTTAAGTACAATAATAGATCACACCATTGAAACAAATACAAAATAAATAAAAACTAATTTAAGCGAGTTAATGATGTTTCCTCCCTTGAATCTAAGGCATAAACAAGTAAATGTCCCTTTTGTTTGGCGCCTTCCTAATAAATTCATCCCCCACAAACCATGTGTGATATTACTTGACATATTCTTTTATGACTTCACCAAGGTTATTGAGATATCTCTCTCAAATTTGATCATTGGACATAGGTTTGAAGCAAAGAACTTATCGAGAGAACTCCTGTAGGGAATTCTCGGGCAATTAACCAATGAGCTTATTCGTGAGAAATACTTCTTCTAGGATTGGTCATTGGGGAGGGATGCTTCCTCTTCTTGGGTAGTCGGGGCCTTGGAGTGATTAGGGACTTGGACTTGGTGGGAAACTTCTTTTGAGTAGTGGACATCTTGCTTGGCTTGCATACTTTATGTAGAGGCGAGGCCACACAACAAAGCTGCTCATAGCCCTTCCTACTATATCCGTGTCTTTGGTGGGCACATGGAGCGAATAGATGGGTCGATGTTGATTTGTATATTCACATGCTTAGGAGGGATAGGCTTGTTATGAAGTATGTTATCCCCGGGTGGTTGAGCATATGGCACATTACAAGTGTATGGTGTCCAGGGCTATCGGCAAATTAAAACACTCAACATCCGCAAACCCACATGTAAATCATGGCTTGGAAATGTGTAGTTGCCTTTAGTACTTGGACTACCATTTCCCCTTGTGCAACCTCTACCTCTACCTCGACAAACTTGACGTTTATTCGATGTAACCGTTATTTATTAAGCGTTATATGGCACCTATCGAAGAAAAATTGTAGAAAATCATTTGAGGTGGTTTGGACATGTACAATGAAGGCAATTAGATATGCTATTGAGGAAGACCGAAGAGAATACTCAAACACTCAATAAAGTTATTGAACGAGATCCCTTAGTTGACAATTTATCTCGAGATTTGGTTTCTAATAGGGCACAATGACGTCGTTTGATCCATATAGCCAATCCCACCTAATAAGATTAAGGCTCTGTTGTTGTTTTTATATGCCCGAATTAATAGTAGTGGATAATTAACAATAATAAAATGAAATCAACAACTAAATTAAATAGTTTCTCAAAATCATCACCCATATTATTAACAAAAAATATTAAACTAATTATTCATGAATCCAATTGAGTCATCACCATGGTAGTGAAAACGTAGATTTTACCTGAAACGGAAGGAGAATAAAAAATCGTAAAACGTAAAATCGTAACGTAGTAAAAACGTAAAAAATCGTAAAAACACACAAAAGCGTTTGGAAAATTAGTAAAATCGTTTTAATGAAAAAAAATCGTAAAAACGTAAAATCGTAGTGATAAAACAAGTTTTTAACTACCATGGTCATCACCATTAAAATCAGGCGCTCAGTCCCCAGTACATGCCAAAATTGAATTTGACTTCCCACTTCAAACATTTCTTTCTCTTTTTGAAAATGTGACGATGAAATCAAAAGATGAAACCTCAACTCCTTGCTCCACGGCCTGTTTGGTACAAGGTAAAACTGGGAAGAAAGAAGGTGAAGGTTGATGGAAACGAGAGGAGGAAAGAGAATATCGCTTCATCATAACTTCAAAAATATAAAGAATTTTTTGAATGGGTTTCTTTTTAAAAATTTTGGCGCCAAACACATTTGCACATGAAAAATTGATATTTTCCATTTCCTTCCCAATTTTTCCTTCTACCAAACTGGCCATTGGTGAGGGTAAAAATAAAACACTTCTTAATTAAGTTTGTGGCTGATGTGGTCTAATCAGTATGGTCAGGAATGAAGCAAGAAGAAAACTGGTTGTAATAGTCATTAGAGGCTCAACCATCACTAGTTTGATGCTCCCTCCGGTCCTAATTATAGGAGCAAATTTTAGAATTGGTTTTGGTCCTAATTATAAGAGAAAGTTTTAACTTTTATCATTTTTTTTTTCCTATAATACCCCTATTTATACTTTCTCAATAATAATTAAAGACAATAATAATTTAACCTATATATTTTATAAAGTAAATAATGTTTGCAACTCATTAATGTATACACCTAAATTATACTTTTTATATAAAATAATTTTGAGCAATTTTTGTCATATTTTTCTCATATCACCCCTACTAATACTTCTTCCACAATAATTAATTTACAACACGCTTATATACTAACTCATAATCCGGACGATGAGCATAATATTATTATATATTTTTGGAAAACATTAGATGGTTGGAAGTATTCGAAATCTTTAATTATGAGTTATGGCTATTTGAAAACTACAGTTTAATCCATTGAAAAGTAGTATACGGAACTTACCCTTCTAAATTTTAGGTGAGGGTATTTTAGGAAAATAAATATAATTAACTAATTTAACTATCATCATTAATCCCTCCAAATTCTGGTAATTTGCTCCTATAATTAGGAGCGGAGGGAGTAGTATGAAAGTGTAAGCAGTATAAGCATTTGCATAAATTATACTTAGTACTATTTGAAGTTCTATATATAAGACCTAGTTGACTTTCTTTTTTTTATGGATTAAGAAAGCTTAATAAGTTACTTAATCATATCATATACATGTATGATTAAATTATATATCAGTTTATAGGCAAACAAATTAGTTTGGAGAAAAAAATGGTAAATATAATTACTTTAAAATAATTTAATTAGTTTCATTAATCTCCTAAAAAAATTAATTTGGTCATATATTTAGGATTGAAAGTAGTATCTGATAAAATATAAATAGTAGAGGACCTTTTTACATGTGGTGGTAGGAGTTGCATTTCTCATTCAAATCAAGCCCAACTAAATGCAATAATGATTTTTTTATTAGATCAAGGTTTCCTCAAGGCTTATAGGATAGAGGATTTCAGTCTATATATATTATAGAGTAAATACCCTTTTTGGTCCCTGGAAAAAAGTACGGACCCCTTTATGATCCCTAACTAAAAATAACTCGTCCCGTCATCCCTGGGAATCAAAAACATCCCACGTTAGTCGTTCCGCCGCTTAGCTCCTAACGGCGTCACTAACGTTGGCGATGTGTAACGTGAGTTGGTCCACCACATGCCACGTAGGAAGGCCAAAACGATGTCGTTTTATAATTTCATGAGTAAATACCCTTTTTGGTCACTTTGGAAAAAGTATGGACCATTTTTGATCCCTAACTAAAAATAACTCGTCTCGTCATCCCTGGGAAATCAAAAAACATCCAACGTTAGTCCTTCCGTCGATTAGTCGCTAACGGCGTCACTAACGTTGCTGATGTGTAATGATGCCTATGGTCGTCAAATATAACTTCATCTTTAACTGCGTATACGTTATCGTCAACTCCATCAGTTCTATGGTCGTCAAATGATGTCTATCTTTAGTTCTTTCGATGCTCTCTGTGCCGAGTTTTCCTACGGTCAGAGATCGCGCTTGTCTATTGATGCCCCAAATCTCAAGCCCAAGCCCGAGCAGAAGCCTTCTTTCCCAGAGAAGAAACCGGCATCTCCAGATAACTCCAAGGCGCCGCTGCCGTCGCCATCAACGCAACCCGATGGAGCCAAGCAACAACAGCAGCGCTTCTTGTTTTTTGATTTCCCAGGGGTGACGAGACGAGTTATTTTTAGTTAGGGATCAAAAAGGGGTTTGTACTTTTTCCAAGGACCAAAAAGGGTATTTACTCTATATTATATTATAGGTTTTAATCGCTAAGTTTTTTTCATCCAAAACGTTAGATATCATAGTTTAATAAGAACAACGACTTTTTGAAACCAAAACCTAATTGGAAACTATTCATTTTAGTTTTGATCCCTATATAATTCCAAATTATAGGTTTTAGTCCTTTAAATTTCTTTTTGTCCAAAGCTTTTAGTCCTCATAGTTTAATAAGAACATGGACTATTTTATTTTTAACTCTTTGGGAACCAAAACCTATAATTTGAGACTAAAGAAACCAAAACACCTTAATAAACCGAAAGTTGATGTCCTTCAATAATGAAAATTATTATTCTAGGTCCAAAGAAACTACAGGAAAAAAAAAGTTGGTAAACTATAAGGATCAAACATTATATTATAATACACATATCTATATCTCACTTCTTATTGGTGACAAAAAAACCATCAGATAGTTCAAAGAAGAAAGAAAAGAACACCAGTAATTTGAGGTGTGGAATGAGATAGCAAGAAGTAAATAGAAAAGACAGTAATTCCAAGAGAGACACAAAACACTGAATTTCATTTCACATGTAATATGACCAAATTTCCAATTACAAGGGCTCATCATACATTGATAATGTGAAAAAAGAATCAAAGAATGAACACAAATTGACTCAAATTGTATATCATTCTGACTTCTGGAAAACAAACATGATTTATGTATAAAAAAGAATAAAAATCAAAGTACTGCTTTCGTAACAACTACATTTTGAACCAGAACAAATCAAATCTTATCTGCAACAAAGAATGAAAGAATAGTGACTGAACATTTTACCCCTACCTACAAAGAATACAAATATAAGCTACCTTTCTGTGTCTCTGTTTCTTTCTTTCTTTCTGTATATGAAGAAACAATCAATGAACAAGTTCATGGCTGAGAATAAGAAGATGGGCTTCCTGTTACTGCTGCTGCTGCATCAAGTGGGGCCCACGCTGACACTGTGTAAAGAGGCTGCTCAAGCCAACTCAGTGTGATAGCTTCAGCTTCTTCCTCCTCCTTCTTCTTCACATTATAATCTTCACAAGCATACATCTTCAGCAACATCTGACTCTGATTCACTTCTCTGTCACTAATCCCATAGCTTCTAAATCCTCCTTGCTCCATCATCACCTTCCTCCATTTCTTAAAGTTCTCGTGCCTCTCAACCCTTTCCCTTCCTTCACAAGCAATTATGTTCCTTATCTCCCAAGCAAACATCTCCTCTATCTTGTTCCTCACTGGACTTTCTTGTGGAAGACAATGGTCAATCGAATCAAACAGAGCAGAGTAATACTTTAACGAATTGCATACTCTGGTTTCAAGTCTAACCCCATTGTGCTCTGCTTCTTGCTCTGCCATGAGAACTATGCAAGGATTTGTGCTTCGGATTAGGCCTAGAAAATCCCTTAATGCTCCTCCAGAAACATCGTAGAGTGTTTTGTGGAGCTGAGAAATGCAATTCACAGCCACACTTTCATGTTCCTTCACATGAAGCATCCATAGCCTCACATCTTCTAGCCTATCAACCACAGGGTGGAACTCAAAGGGAAGGTTCAAGGCTTGAGCAAAACCAGCAAGTCTATCCCCTGTTTCGTTCAGTTCTTGCTTGGACTCTCCTATACCAGTGATTCTTACATGTCTTGGTCGATTCGTCCTTGAAGCTAGACTCTGGAACAAGCTTGGCCATTGAAGACCTTGCTTAATGTCAAAGTCAATGATGTGAACCCTGTCTTTTCCTTCAAAAGCCCTCAAGAGAATCTCATTAGACGTGAAATGAAGAAACTTTGGAATTGGGCTGACCTGGTTTAGAAGCCTTAATGCAGTTCCAGCTTCATCTTCAACCCTGTCTAGCTCTCGAGGTGTTGTAATGTGAAAAAAGTGAGGCCAAATTCTTGTGACCCGGATGGCTAAAGCTTCTGTGAAATAAGCACAGACACGGCTAATTGATGTTCTTGCTCTTGGAGAAGCAAGATCACCAAGTTTTGCTATGAAGCAATTCACTGCAGCAACATTTCTTGAACCAATAGCATCAACACAAGCTGTAAGTAGGCTCACTAGCTCGAACCCTCGATGCTCCTCTTGGTTTTCTTCATTCCCTGTTTCTACCTCTGTTCCGTCGTGGTGATAAGGATTGCCTGGTCTTCTTCCGTTACCGACTACTTCTTGTTCTGAGTCATTCTCGTTCAATCTCTGGCTCAAGCTTTGACTTTCTGATGAAGTATTGGATACTGAAGCTTCCTTTGATGGTAGATTGCTCCCCTCGGCGCCTTCTTTCTCGCCTATATCTGTGATCTTCGTAACAATGGAATCCACCCATGGTGCAGAGACAACCTCAGACGGCACAAAACAAACCCTTTCTTCTTCTCCTTCTCCCCTGAACATGTCAGAGAGAAAGGAATGGGAGGATTGTTGAACCAGAAGTTGCTGGCGGCACCCACATCGGGATTTTCGGTGTCACTGATAATACCCTTTGTCCTCTTGGCTCTGATGGTGAAGGATTCATCATCATCCTGTTCGGCTAGCCTCTTCAAGCTCTTACCTTTCTCAGTCCAGAACTCGTTCCTCTGAGTCGCCAATGGTGGAAGTCGGATGTTCTGTTTGAGAGAACACTTCGGCGGCGGCTGCTTCGGCTTCGACTCGACCACGACGGGCTGCTTCTTCTCAACGGGTCTCAAGGGCTGCGATCTCGAGCTGTTGGTGCTGTCTTTGCGCGGGAAGCTACTACATGGTAAGTCCAGTCTCTGAGTGCTCATGGAAGGCAACTGGAAATGGCTGGCTTGAAACTGTGCAGATGCTTCACTCCTCAATCTATGCCTCGGCGACAACAATGTAGAACTAGAACACCCAGCCAACATCCTATAGCCTTCCGTTGTTCTTTTTGTAAAATCCTGCGTTTCAATTCACCCACCCTATGCAGTTTCTGGTGTTTTCCTATCTCTCTCTCTCTCTATATATCTAGTGTGTGTCTCTGTGTGAGTGTATCTTAATGATGTATGAATATGTATCTTTATGCCTACCAAATCAGCTAAAATATGTTTATGTCTCAAATGCAGAAAAGAGAGAGAGACTATGTGAGTGTGTGAATCGTTTTGATAAAACACCTGTGTGGTTATATATGGAAACAAAGAAAAGGAATCCGATGAATAGCAGAAACCAGAAAACAAACCGAGTTACAGTGTTTTGTCTGTGTAATTTTTTCCTTTACAAATTCGAGTGTTCCTATATGAATCTGTGGAATGCAATCAATAAAGAATCTAAACTGAACAAACTTATATTCAGAAAAAGAATGAATGCCCACCCGGAAAAAAGAATGAAAGAATTTTGGGACACTACCTAGCAGAGAGAAAAAAAGATCATCGGATTCCAGAGACACTCAAGCACTGGACATTAGAAGAAAGGGCTCTGTTTTATGTTTATGAACGGAGAAATAAACACATACTCCTTCAAGTCTGTAGCAGAAATCCTGAGAAATATTCAAACCCATAATATTAGCAGTTGAATCGATCAAGAATCCCGTCATGGCTGAAGAAATTGAAGAATCCGCTGGAGCATAAACCAGAAATCCCACCTCTGAATAACAACTCGCTTCAGACATGCATTAAGAAAAACAAGAACGAGAACAAGATGATGAACAAGAAGAAGAAGAAGATGAAGAAGAAGAAGATGGAGAAGAAGAAGAATCAAACACAGACCCTTCACCACTCACTTACCCAAAAGAAACTGAAACCGTAAAACTCTCGTGCTTTTATGTACTCACTCCATTTCTTTCTTTCTTTCTTCACCACTCTACAACTCAACTTCCATGGCTGTCTCCATCATCATCACTCTCCTTTGCTGTGGGGCGGGCCTACGAGTGTTTTAATTTTCCAGCATATGAGAAAGAAAAGGGTTAAGATGAAGGAAAGAAGGCACGGGGGATTTTGGTTTGGAACCGTTGGATGGAGATCTAACGGTGGAGAGTGAGCGAGGAATAATATGACCGTTGAGTCATGTCGGTGAAATATGACCGTTGAGGGTGAGGGCTTGGTGTACGGAGGGTTAGATTGATAGGGTTTTATTTTTATTTTTTTCAGTTGGGGGCCCTCATGCGCACCGCACGTGCCTGTCCCCCGAGATCCGTTCATCACTTGACCGTTGCGTCACGTTTTAAGGGGACACAAAGCGAAATTGCGAGGAGGTGCCATGTGCCACGTCGGATTCTAGACCCTTTGAGAACTTTTGACTCGTTTGGGTTTAGTTTAGGAAAATAGGAAGTTTCAAGGATCATTAACATTTTTTTTGTCCAAAAAAGGATCATTGACATTTCAATTTTTAAGAAATAATCGTTATTTCATGTGGAATTAGATAAATAAAAAAGCTAAAATATAATTTTAGTCCTTTAAATTTATATTAGGCATACTATTAATCTCTTAACTATATAAAATATAATTTTAATTCTATAATTTTCAGTAAATTTAAGTGATGACTATGTAATTAGATAGTATTAATCTTAAATTTAAAATATATATAAATTAAAAACATCTAAAAATTAATGAAGCAGTCAATATCAAAACCTCAATCATACTAGCAAAATTGAGTTTAATAATATAAATGTATTGGTTTAATAAATGACAAAACCTCTATGTCATTGGCATCGATTTGTCAGTTTATTTTAATTTTATAATCTAAATATATTATATTAAAAAAAATAAAAACTTAAATATGCTCTTTAGTTGCAAAATCGTTTATTACTTCAATATTTTATGTTAGCAACATTAATAGTGTTAAAAATATAGAAGAAAAAACATACTTTATAAAGTTAAGGAACTAAACTAACTTAAAAGACTAAAAGTATATATTAATTTTTAAAACTTCAATATTCTTAAATTATTATTTGCAAATAAATATATTTTCAAAATTATTTTTTGTTAATATTATATAAATAAAATAAATGTATATTACGTATGATGTTTTTAGAAAACCAAGTGAATACATAGGATGCTTTCAACCAAATCTCAAGAATTAAAAATTAATTAAATTATTTATTAGTAATAAATGTATTAATATTTATTACTATTTTTAATAATTATTTCTAGAATGTAATGGGATATTTTAATTAACGAATTTTCAGTACATTTGAATTTAAGTATTATTTATTTACTTATTAGCAATAGATAAGTTTGACAAAATTGGACGAAATATATATGTTGTTATATAAATTTTTGAAACAAACTGAAAAGGGTCCAAGGAGGAAGGAGTGACATTTTTAGTATGTCTTATGTATAAACAATAAAAGGATGATACTAAAAATCATTTAAATTTTATAAGATACAATGAATACTTTTATCTTTTTTAATTAATATGTGTGCATTAATTAGAAAGGTTTAATAAAAAAACACTGAAGGAGTACTTTAATTTTCACATATGCATTATATGGGCATAAAGTGAGCCTTCAAATCACCGTCCAAATATATAAAAACACAATCTTTATAAAAACACAATCTGACATCGGCTCAAATAATGAACAAACCGACACATGCATTGAATCTCCCCCGGTTTTTGTTTTTTTTTTAAATATTTTCCTGTTAAAATTAATTAAAAATTCTAAACTATCAGTAGCTATATCAATCATCCTAACATGAAGAACTCTTTTGGCACACTAGTAAGTTTACAACTGAATCCATAAATCCCGTTATCACATACACACGCACGTACCCTCACACACACTAGAAAACGGGTTAGGTTCACTCACAAATTCAAGAGTATGGTAAAATCTCTCTTCCTCTGGGATGATACCAATGTTGAGCAAGACAAGTTCGTCTATTACTTTCGGGCGTTTACCTAGGTACCCAAAAGTTCGATGCCTCTCCCAACATCTTGACCAACCGCTCGTTGACTTGACTGAGTGAAATTTGTGAAATACATGTTTCCTCAACAGGTCCTGATCTAACTCAGCATGAAACAGGCTTTCATTGGCATTTATAGGTACAATAGTCTCTTGTGAAAAATATCATTTTGCACATAGTTAGAGATCATTTGCATACCACTGAAGAATAATTTGCACATGCTAAAGATGGATTGTTTCTAGGCTTTTAAACAATTTTTTATGCACCTTTAAGCAATAAATTTAGTGAGGTCAATTATTTTTTTCAATTTTCCCTTAAAAATATTTGATAAGATATGGAATATTATGTACTTTTGCTATGTTTAGTAGAAAGATTTTTAAAAAAAAAACATTCATTAATTTTTTCATTCATATCAAACACGCAACGACGGAACCACGTTGTGGCCAGCTGGGCTTTAGCCCCAGCTGCCTTTTCTATATATATATCATATAATATTTCATTTTGGCCAATAATTTTCCTCTAGCTAAGTATTTTATTCTATATATTTTACTCTTTCTAATGAGGGTAATATTGTGTTAATTAGTGAGAATTTTGCGATTATGATTTTGGGAGAGTCTTAAGTTTTGACAATAGATGATTATATATATGTAGAGGATGATTAATGACTAATTTTAATCAGTTTGAATTTATTATTTGATTGTCTTATGATTTTATAATAAATTTCTCTTTGAAAAAATAGATTATAATAGGTTATTTGATTAGCTGAAATTGAATAAGATCTTTATGTTTTTTTAAAATATTTTTGGGGTTCATATTATATTTCTTTTATTTTCTCCAATTATTTTGTTTTGAGGTAGGTGGAATACGTATTTAAGTGTTAATTTTATTAAATTTCATTATACATATTATTATTATGATTGTGTTTGTGATATCTTTAGGATAATGTTTGGTTCATTACTCATTAAGTTGTAAGAGGAAAGTAAAATTCTTATTTGAGATACCTACTGAAAATATTATCATCTTATATCTTGTTTTGATTTATAATTGTTGGTTATTATTTTTTTATATTTTTAATGTTATGAAATATTATTTAGTAAATATTTCAATATGTTTATTTTTTGGTCCGGACTAAAAATATTATCTGGTTCCACCACTGCAAACACATTTTTTTTTTAAAAAAAAAAAAAACAAAGTAGCTTTTTCATGGAAGTTCTCCTTTTTCTCTTCGTTTCATTTTCCTTAAAACTGACATCATCATCCAACCAAACATGACCAAATTGAGTTCAGAAGAATTACGCACCAAAGTCACAAAGTTATTTAGAACAATATCTCAAATTTCTGAATTTCTTCTGTAGGATCAATATCATCCTTTGAGAACATTAAGTTAGAAAAAATACATATTTGATCGTTAAACTTTATACAAAGTTTCACTTTAGTCACTTAGTCTCCAAATGATGATTTTTTAATGATAATTGTTATTATGAAAATTAAAGTTAATATTTCAGCATCCGAAAACTTTTTTTTCAATATCAACATTTTTTGTTAGGCATTGGGTCAAACATAGTAAGAAATTAAAGGATTAATGTATACTTTTGCCTTTAAGTTCATGTTTGGTATAGTTTTTAGGAGGGGCAATCGAATTTATAGGGGTTTTTTTTTTTTTTTTCCTTTGGATAAAAATTTTTTGAATCGGGCTTATGGGATAAAAACAGCTTATTTGAAAAGTCAGTTTTCCTAGCTTATGGAGTAAAAACTTTTTATTTAAACCTGACTTATTGAGTAAAAGCTACTTATTCAACCACTAATTCAAATATAAATCATATTTTATAATCTAACTTTTTTATAAGTTATTTTTCCCACAGATATTCCCATACAAAAAGTATACCTATAATTAGAATTAGAGGGAGTATCAAATATGAATAATCTACACTTATTTGTAATTAGGATGATTTTGTGTAATGAATAATGAACAATTTCATTTGAAGGCAATGAAGAGCGAAAGAGAGGGGTAAATGGTCATTATGGTGTGTGTGATGATTGAAACTTTAATTAATTGAACTTTAATCAATTGTTTCCAGAAATGTAGAGAACATGCATTAGGTTAACCCCAAAATCAAGGTGCTTTTGTACTCTATGTAAGAGTAAATGTGAAACTAATAGTAATTAACAGTAATACTAGTGAATTTTATTTTCGTACGTTATGTTAATCAATCACATTGATTATAGGGAGAATTACATACAGGTCCCAAGGAGTAGAGATAATTACAATTAGGTCCCTTGAAATCATGAAATTACACCGAAGTCCCAAGGGACCTAGTTGTAATTATTTGTGAATGTAAAATGACCTGGTTGACCTTCCCTCTCTCCTCTCTCCTCTCCCCTTTTTTCTCTCTCTCCCGGAGAAAAATCGAAGTGACGAACGAACGAGGCCTTGGAGACTCTCGATCGGGACCTTCTTCTTCTTCCTCTCTGGACCGGCCATCTCGCCGGCGGCTTCCTCATCCACCACCGTCGCCGGCGAGACGCTTCCACCGTGAGTGAGAGAGAGAGGGAGAGTTTGAGAAATATTTTGTACTGCGTTGTGCTTCCAAGAACAGAGGGTGCTCGGTTTCGGAAAAAGTAAATATTTACAACAAAGTTTAAAAATCAGAGTTTTTCAATTTTTTGACTTCCAGAGGCGATTAACAACACACAAAGTATAAATTAACAACTGAAAAAGTAAATATTTACAACAAAGTTTAAAAATCAGAATTTTTCCATTTTTTGTTTAAAAATCATAGTTTTTCCATTTTTTGACTTCCAGAGGCGATTAACAACACACAAAGTATAAATTAACAACTGAAAAAGCATAAATTCACAACAACTTTTGAGAATTTTGACAAAGAATATAATTTCATATATAATTTCAAAGTATTAAGTTGTATGAGTAAGTGGCTATTTGCACCTACTCATTGAACTTAATATCATATAATTTGACTTCCTTGTGTATGCTATAATTACAACTTCTTTCCCACCCATCAAAATACAAAAAAAGGTTACATGAAGTCACTTGCCCTAGGTGTATGCTATAATTACAACTTCTTCCCCACCCATCAAAATACGAAAAGGGATTAACAAAGTCATTCGTATCAAAATATTTAAAAGGGATTAACAACTTTTTAAAAAGTATATTTCTTTCATTAATTTATACTTTGTGTGTTGTTAATCGCCTCTGAAGTCAAAAATGGAAAAAGTATGATTTTTAAACTTTGTTGTAAATCTATACTTTTCGCTTGTTAATTTATACTTTGTTTGTTGTTAATCACCTCTGAAGTCAAAAATGGAAAAATTCTGATTTTTAAACTTTGTTGTAAATATTTACTTTTTCGCTTGTTAATTTATACTTTGTGTGTTGTTAATCGCTCCTGAAGTCAAAAATGGAAAAATTCTGATTTTTAAACTTTGTTGTAAATATTTACTTTTTCAGCTTGTTAATTTATACTTTGTGTGTTGTTAATCGCCTCTGAAGTCAAAAATTGAAAACTCGATTTTTAAACTTTGTTGTAAATATTTACTTTTCAGCTTGTTAATTTATACTTTGTGTGTTGTTAATAGCCTCGGAAGTCAAAATGGAAAAAAACGATGGTTTTAAAATTTGTTGTAAATCTATACTTTTTCGGTTGTAAATTTATACTTTGTGTGTTGTAAATAGCCTCTCGGAAGTCAAAATGGAAAAACGATGGTTTTAAAATTTGTTGTATATCTATACTTTTTCAGTTGTAAATTTATACTTTGTCATTGTAAATTTCCTTTGTCCATAATGGTCATTTTACATTCACATATAATCATACGAAAGTCCCTAGGGACTTTTGTGTAATGTGAATTCTTGTTGGGACCTCATTGTATTTTTTTGTCATCATTGGGACTGTGTGTGATTCTCCCTTGATTATATTCCTTGGAAAATAAAAAGAGAGACATATGTGGGATCCACCTATATCGATAATAAATATTGTACAAATAAATAAATAAAACGTTCATCATTATATTTCACCTACATCATCATTGCCCTTCCCAGTCCCAGACCTATAAAGTCCCTCACCCTGTTTGGATTTGGCTACGGTCCACTTCTCTTCCTATCCTCTTCCCGTCCTCTTTCTTATCTCAGGTAGTTGATTGAAATCTTAACCGTTCGAGATGTAATGTTTTATAAAAATATTATTATAATAATAATAAAATATTAAATTATTAAAAAAATATAAAAATAATATTTTTATAAAACATTAAATCTGAATGGTTAAGATTTCAATCCAACTACCGAGATGAGAAGATGACGGGAAGAGGATGGGAGAGAAGTGACCGTAGCCAACCCCATGTTGTTTTTATAACAACTAGGAGTGTTCATAATGCCCACCGCACTATCCGTCCGCTCGCGCCCAATGAAAAATTGCCCTGCCCAACCCTAAGAAACGCAACCCAAACAAAATTGGGCACAAATGGGCTAGGCATCGGGTAGGGTATGCCGCCCTGCCCATTTGGCCCTGCTCAGTAGTGTATATAATATGTTTTATTTTTTAATAGAATAAAAAAGTATTTTATATTTTTTTATAAAATAGTATTATATATTTTTTGCAAATTATATAACTTATAATTAAAAAAATAACTTCATATCTGATTACTTCTTATTTTGTAATGTAATTGTTGTTTTATTTTCTTCCTAGATGTTGCACATGGAGAAAGGAAAATGTAATGGTTACGGTTGCCTGTAGGGGTGGAAACAGGCCAGGCCAGGCCAGGTCAGGCTTCACCCTTAACAGGCTAGGCCTGTTTGGCAACAAAGTGGCCTGAACCTGGCCTGTGACCTATAACATGCAATTTTTTAGGCCTGAGCCTGGCCTGTATCCAAGCCTGCCAGGCCTGTGGCCTGTTAAGGGCTGTTTTTTCGAAAAGTGATCGCCCAAGAATTCAACAATGTTGAGAGCAAAAATACAGAAGATAAATTAAAAGGGAAAAAATATGCCCATATCACAGAAAGACAAAACCAAAAACGAATACCAAATCCAAGGCACTTGGGCAATGCTGATGATGAACTGACGGAACTTTGGGTGATAGCCCGCCTCCTTCTTGAGCCTATTGGCTATAGGTTTGCATAATGTTTTTAAAGCGAGCGTTCCTAGCTTCACCACCGACAGTACCACCATGTCTCAGTGGTTTTGGCCCATCAAAATAATGGGGACATTGGGCAGGATTGAAGAAATTTAAATCAAATTTTGTTTTCAAGTGTTACCGGGCGATGAGTACAGTGGCGGCAAGAACGCTCGCGAAATGAAAGGAAGAAAGTGGTAAGAATTGTTTGGTCCTACGCATCAAACTACGCCAACACAACGTCAACCTCCAGCGACTTCATGGCGGATCGAACATAGCCTCAAATGCAAACATGTTAAGATGCAAAAAAACTCATTTTTTTCATAAAAGACTTATGAAAGATGAAATCAAAGAATCCTTTGATTTTTTTACATAGCCAATATCCCAAAAATATCCATTATAGGAATGGATTTTTTGTTTTTTTCAATTTGAACAAAAACACTCAGCATCGAACCCACAAACCAATTTTTTCAATAGGGATGATTTCTTTTGTTGTTACCTTTTCTTTTAAAAAATAAACCCAGTATTAATTGTTACTTTTATATGTAAATGATGTAATAATATGCTTTCTTTTTACTTTCTTGTAGGTGATTCTATATGTTTCATCCTTTTGACATTTTGGGGCCTTGATGCAACCTCTATGAATTTTGGATGTCTACAAGACTTTAATTTCTATTTTTTGATGTCATATATTTAATGGATTATGGACTATTTTTGATGCCTTGTTAAGACATATATTGTCTTTTTAATTTTAAGACTTAATTTGTAGACTTATATTGAAATATTTAAAAGTGTAGAATTATGAATATTATTTAATTTTTCAGCTACTTAAACTGCTTTTTTCACCTAAGATATGGCGAGTATTGCCATTCGGGCATAGAAGGGCCGCCCTATCCATTACATTATCGCCCGCCCACAAATGCTAGGGCTTTTATCGGGTAGTGTAACATTCCAAATTTTGGGATTTGAAATTGGATTATTATATGGAAATTAATTATGAAATTTTGGTTTAACATAATTATGAGAATAATTATTGGGAATCAAGGCTTATTTTTCCCTTGATTTATTTGGGGAAAAGAAAAAAATCAAGTAAGGAATAATTTAGGCCTAAAAATTATAGAATCAATATTATATGGTCGAGAGAAATTAATCGATAAAGAAAACAATCCTTATATGAAATTAAGGATTTAATTTTATTACTTTTCCAATATTTGCAATTAATTGAGCTAAGTACTTTTTGTTGTTGATAAAAACGAAGGCTAAAAGCCAGGATTACATAGCCATATTAATAAAAGGGGAAAAAATTCCCAAGCACTCTTGGTCAACCCAAGTCCGCAAATAATCAGGACATGCCTGTAAAATATCAGAGTGAGAAATACCCCTCTTCGTCAGCGCATCTGCCACCCTATTAATCTGGCGAGGGACATGACGAATAACCACCTCCCAATCACGGCCCTTAAGCTCCTTGATTAGATCCATAATAAGATCCCCATAATCAAAGTTATCGTCCAGAACGTGGTCTACAAGCTCAAGAGAATCGGACTCCGAATGACTTTTTGAAGCCTAAGTCCCATGCCAATCTCAATCCTTCCACCATTGCCCATTCTTTAGCAGAAAAGGCATTGCATATACCCACCTGTTTAACAAAACCAGCCACCCAATCCCCGTAGCTGTCCCTAATAATTCCCCCACATCCAGCCAACGACGATCCACCAACAACAGCCCCGTCAACGTTAATTTTATGTCAACCGATGGGTGGCTTCTGCCATCTTTGGCATTCCAATTGAGGAGAAACAGAACCGTGTAAGACTCCATTGGAAGAAATATGACTAGTTAAAACAAATTTGCGCCAAGAAATCAGAACAATAACCTCCGATCTTGGAGGTTTAACAAAACCTGTTTCAAAAATGAAGGCATTACGCCAACCCCACAATTTCCAAATGGCAACTCCAAAAACCAACGGCCAGAAAGGACCTGTATTGGATCCTAAACAATTTTGCAGATTCGTAGCAAGCCACTCCCGACGAGAAGCAGCAAAGAAAGACGCAATATACCGAGGATCAAGAAGATTCAACCACATACTCTTAGCATACACACAATCACGCAAAATATGAAGGGCATCCTCCACTCCCCCAGCACACTGATCACACAAAGGTGAAGCTGAGGACAAATGGCTTCTCCAAGCATTGGTAGGAAGTCTATCCAGAGAGAGCATCCACATAAACACCTTTATTCTCTCCACCCCCTTCCATTTCCAAATAACTCTATAAAGCTTGTCTTTAAAATGTTGAGGAATTGCCTCAATCAACCAATAAGCGCTGCGAAGAGTAAATAACCCACTGCTAGTCTCCCCCCAAACAAGGATATCACTCCCAGCATGAGCTCTTGGTGGAATACAAGCAGCCATCCTAGTAAGAACAAGGCTCAAGAACCTTAGACAACCGCTCCCAATCCCAACGACCATCCCTAACCCAATCTCGACCAAAGAGGAGTTTTCCCTTCGTAAATATGTCTAGTACAATGATCTTTCAGATTTCGTCCCACCATCAACCAAGGATCATTAAAAAAATTAACCCCACACCCATCTCTGATTTGCCACTTAGAACCCTCTCGCAATGTCAGAATTTGAACATATAAATTTCCAAATTATCGAATCATTTCTCCTTGAAGTCAACAACGATGCATCATCCCGAAGCATATATCTATGCAGAAATAGATCAGCCCATAAACCTTGAGCTCTAGTAATAAGATTCCAAGCCATCTTGGCACCACAAGCTCGATTAACCGAGGAGAGCCTTCTGAACCCCAGGCCACCAAATTCTTTAGGCCTAGTAATTTGATCCCACCCAACCGGATGGAACCTACGAGACGAGTCGTCATGACCCCAAATGAAATTCCGTTGTAATTTCTCCACCTCCATACATACGCTACGAGGAAGATTGTCCACCGCATGGGATACAAAGGAACCGAGGCCAACACAGACTTAGCTAGGGTAATTCTTCCGCAAGAGAGACACTTAGCCTTCCACGCTAAAAGTTTTGATCGCACCCGATCAATCACATACCGAAACGTCTCCTCCTTCTCCGATCTCTAGAAACCGGGAAACCAAGGTATCTTCCAACCTCACTGGAAATTCTCATTTGAGTGATAGCTTTGATGTTCTGTTTCGTATGGGAGGTAACCTTAGGGGAAAAGAAAATAGAAGACTTGTCCTTGCTGGTCTTCCCCCCCGAAGCATGCATGAATATATTAAGGCACTCCATCATACAATGGGCTTGATCCTCCGAAGCCATGCCAAATAACAATAAATCATCAACAAACAAAAGGTGAGACACTTTAGGTCCCGTGTTAGAGGTTCTAATAGGCTTTCCAAGATTATTCTCCACTGCATCACAAATGAGATGTGAAAGTTTATCCATGCACAACACAAAAAGAAAGGGAGAAATAGGGTCCCCTTGGCGAAGACCCCACTTAGGAAAAAGAACTCAGTCTGGGAGCCATTCCAAATCACATTATAAGAAACCGATGAGACACAATCGATTATAAGATTAATAAAGTTGTCGTCAAAACCAACTTCACTAAGGACAGATTTCAAAAAGACCCAACTTACTCTATCATAAGCTTTTTCAAGATCCACCTTCATAGCCATCAACCCTCTCTTCCCCCTATTCTTACTCATGATACGAAAAATTTCCTGACCAACTACTATATTATTTTGAATATGCCTACCCTTAATAAAACTAGTTTGGAAAGGAGAAATTAAATCATGCATAACACCCTTCAAACGGTTAGCAATATTCTTCGACACACACTTATAATGCACAAGACATAATGAAATAGGTCTAAAGTGAGTTACCGATTCCGAAGACTCCTCATAGGGATAAGAGCAATGAGCGTTCGTTGGACTCGCAAAGAAGAGGAATTTTGAAAAATTCCTTTGACAAAAGCACACAGAGCAGGACCCACCACATCCCAGTTATTCTTGTAAAAAACCGCAGGAAATCCATCAATACCCGGAGCTTTGAAGGAGCCCATTGAGAAAACGACCCTCCTAACTTCCTCATCAGACGGAACACTGGCGAAGCCCCAATAACATCTTGATCAATAACCGGACTGAAGAACAAGATTTTTAAGCTCCACTGTATCATCCAACCAAGACCCCTGATCATTCTTCAACGAACGAATCATGTTTCTCCTCCTTCACATCTTAGACTTAAGGTGATAGAAGCGAGTATTCCTGTCCCCATCACGAATCCATTCGGATCTTGATTTCTGAAACCACTTAATCTCTTCTAGTTTCAGAATCCTGATCAAATCTTCCTTCAACTCCTTCTCAAGATTGCATAAAAAATCAGAGTGAGGATAAGCCCATGAGCGTTGTATTCCTCCAAGCCTAGCTAAAATAGTCTTTTTCTGTTTTCAACATAACCGAACACTTCCTTGTTCCAAACTCCCAACGAATCCTTAAGTTTTTCTAAGTTCACGTTGAACTCTTCCTCAGGACCCCGCTTGTTAGCCAAAAGGATTTATAATTAACATGTTTAATCCACATTGCCTCAAAGTGGAATAGACGATTACCAGACCGATCGTTATCATCAGAAAAGCACAAAACAATTGGATTATGATCAGAGAATTTGGTACGAGGCAAAACCTGTAAGTTGCACGAGGAAAAGGCAGATAGGAAATCAGAGTTGCCCAACGCCCTATCCAATCTTTCATAAAGTCTCGAAAAATTCCCCGTCTGAGGCCCACGCCAAGTAAACTTAGGTCCATGATATCCCAGATCCGAGAGGTGACAAGACCGTAGCGATGATGGAAAAGGTCGATCTGGCGGTTGATGCCCATTCCCCAGATCGCTCGTCGGACGACGAATGTCGTTAAAGTCGCCGCTAGGACCCACACTGTGAATAGATGAAGATAAAGATAGAAGATCCTCGCCAAAGACTATGCTTGAGGGTTTGGTGAGGAATCGCATAAACACTGTTAGGAAAACGCTTCTTTATCGTGGAAAGAGCATCAAGATGGATGAATTGCTTCTCCTTCCTTAACACTACCACATCAATCTGAACTTTCTTCCAAGCAGCAATTAAGCCCCCTGACCTGCTGGAGCTAGGCATAAAAGCTAAACCATATACCCCAAAGTACGCAAGCAGGCAAAGTTCCCCTCATTCTCACTTTTTGTTTCGGACAAAAACAGAAGGCAAGGTTTGGTGGAATTACACACCATTTTAATATTCTGAAAGAAGGACCTACCACATGCCCCCCGAGAATTCCAAAATAAAAAATTAGACATGGAAACAACAATAAATGGAACAAAAATAAAACAGACCCAACCAACCCCCAACAAGGCACAATTAAACGCTGGCTATTGGGTCGCAGGACCACAGTGCCGCCATCCCCGGTCCTCACCACTGGACCTCGCCTTCCATCTCACAACCGAACTCAAGGCTTGCTCGGTTGGGCAATTGGGCCTCTTCCTCCCACATATCGTCCGGATCCAAGGCCTTGGTACCTCCCAAAACTTGCATTCCAACCTCGCTAGCCGGCCCACCTTCCCCGGGCTCAATAGGGAACAAATTGAGAGAACCCTCCTTAGAGAGAGCACCCTCAACGACTAATTCAGAAGTGGGCCCTATCTCGCATTAAATTCCCTACCTGCACCTCCATCATATCATCGTCCCTTTTGCTATTCTCACTGAATCCCCATAGTTAATGCTCAAGATTTTCCTTCTTTAGATCCCTTCTGCCTTACCTCCCTCGTCCTTTTCTCTGACTTACAGTCTACCATCGCCTTCCCTTCCCCAACGTAGCTCTTACCCCTTCCTTGTTTCTTATTTCCTTTCCCTCTTTCTCGCCTCTTTCGAAGAGAAGCATAACTTCTATCATCGGTATGCCCACCAGATTGCCTACCAGAGCGAGCCGGAATTAATGCCCCCACGTCATCACCCTCTCCTTCCAACACCTCGAACCTCAACCCGCCAGTGTTTCGCTGATCAACCGCGATATCTTCTCCTTCCCCCTTCGTTGCGGCGGAGCTTGTGAACTACTTTCCAGACATCAAAATTCGACGACTTACCCTCACCAGATGCCATATGCACATCCTGTGGACTACTTCTATCTTCCGGTAATTTCCCATCTAAAATCTGCACATTTTTCCCTTTCTTACACTCACCTGCTGTGTGTCTATATACACCACAATTGGTACAGAAGATGGAGCCCCTCATACTCCAAGAAATAATCAACACCATCAAGAGTGAAACCTGACATAAGCTGATTGTTCAAATCCACCAGAACGCATATTCTCACATAATGTCCTCTCAGGTGGCCAGAAGTATTCATATCAATCTTAATAATATCTCCGATACGATTCCCAATCCACGAAAGAGCTTCCTTATCATAGTATTCCAGAAAAACCTTAGGAAGCCTTACCCAAACTGCAACCTTGTTAATGGTAGCCCTCATAGGATGAAACATGGGCTCCCAAGGCCCGATGCTTAAGTAATGGTCAAAAATCATCCAGGACCCCGAGTTAAAGCATTAAGATAGTCTTCCTTATTTGAGAATTTGACAACAAAAATCCATCACAATGTTTATGAGGTTGATGACACCTCTCTTAGCCCATAAAGGTCAAGAATAGAGTGAAGCAACATATAACCAATATCACGTCCTAACAATTTCACAATCACAAACTTTCTCCCAAGCCTTATAGAGTCTCTTCTTCATCCGATCAGAAAAGGAGAAAGTAGGAAAGTTACGATTTGGATCTTCTTTGATAACACAAAGGGCTCATGCACATCCTTATCGATTCAATATGATTCGAATCGATAAAGGATCATCTCGAGAGTTCATTAACATTTGCTATCACGTTAGCCTCCTCCAAGTTCCTATTGATACCTCGTAATTTTTCAGAAATGAAGGCCTGCATAACCAAGGCTTCCCACCCTCCTTACTTTACAAAGGCCATTCCTTATCAGGTAATGGATCTTCACTGTTCTTTATCTTCTTTAGGCTTCGATGAAACAAATCTTCCTCCTCGCCGGACGAGGCAATCTTCACAGAACTTTCTTAGAGAGAACCAGAGACATTTTCACTCAGCAACATAATTGAGCTAAGTACTTGATTACAAATAAGGATCTTGAGGGACCAAGTGAGATAGTTTTACTGGGCCTCACAACCACCCCAATACATCTTCCTTTTATTTTTTTTTATAAGAAAAAGTTTTGGAGGGGTTCGACATCACCCTCACCAAGGCTAGGCACGCCCGGGCTCTATTCTCCTTAAATTAATTGTATGGAAACAACAACAACAACAATAAATAAAATAAATGTTATTATTATTAGGAAAAAGGAATAGGTAATAAAATAGAATAAATAATTAATAATAAATAGATATTGTCATTACAACAAAAAATAAATGTTATTATTATTAGGAAAAAGGAATAGGTAATAAAATAGAATAAATAATTAATAATAAATAGATATTGTCATTATTAAATGAGGAATAAATAATAAAGAGAATTCTTAATTAATAGAGAGGGATATTATTGATAAATAATAATTAGAAAGAGAATTAATAGTTACAATGGTTTCCCTAATTTTTCACCCCTCTTAATTTGCCCACTTCAAGCATTCCAAATATATTATTATTAAAATTTGTATATTTAAATTTTATGAAATTATAAGTTATAATTTTGATTATGTAGAATTTTAGAATAGTTATTAATGGTTAGTAAATTAGTTGTGGTAGATTGATTTTTGGCTTGTGTTTGAGCTCTTGGATTAGGAGCAGTGTGATAATAGTTAGCTTGACGAGAGGTAACCACTTTCTACTTGTTATGTGTATTAGTATGTTGTTTGTGAGTATTTTGTGAAATGATTATGAATATTTTAATAGAAATTTCCTTGTGAAACCTTATGATTTGAATTGTGAAATATATACATACATTCATTTATGTATCTTGGAAAAATTCCTGTTGAGTTATTTATTATGATAATTATGGAAAGGGTTGAATTGGGAAGAGAATGAGTAGTTTATTCCACCACATGGTGAGGCCTCCATTGGTGCACGATGATTGGCTTTCTATTGTCCCACCTGTTCA
The DNA here is from genome assembly GCA_025563575.1 of Acacia pycnantha. Lineage (NCBI taxonomy): Eukaryota > Viridiplantae > Streptophyta > Magnoliopsida > Fabales > Fabaceae > Acacia > Acacia pycnantha. Next base: position 1,881,857 of record JAMWYP010000186.1, on the reverse strand, counting down.
ATGAGGGACTAGCCTGAGGGCTTACGACACCCCACTAGTTCAATGAGGGGAAAAGACCCATGGTCTGGGACATGTGTTCTGAAGATTTTGGCCGAATCTCATCACATAATTAGTGAGCTTTTGAGTAACCAGTAACATGGATGTAACTTAGCCCATGGGTTTAGTCGGAGGAAATAAGGCGGTTCGGTTGGTTTGGTGGGAGGCATATTGGGAATTGTGTTAATGAAAACCGCAATACATAATTTTGATACAGAATTCATGATATGAAATTTTGTGTCGTGTATATTGATGATTTATATTTTTAATACTTTGTTATATAAATTTTTCCACTTGGCACCTTACCAACACATATTAGTATTCATAATAAGTTGGATTGATGGTTACCACATTTTTTATGTGATAGTTCCCGTGCGGGTCTATCAGGGAAGACCTCAGAAGCTTAGGCTACTCTGCTAAAAGTAGTGCTTCTATCTTTTTTTGTTTATGTTGGATGATTGTATATTGCCATGTTAGGGCTCATTTTGCATACTCTGATTTGCTTTGTATATTTTAGCAAGTGATAATCCATTACTTAGTTGTTGATCAACCCTTAAATCAGTGATTATGTTAAGTAAAATGGAAGGATATTATAGATAGGTCGGCACCGAGCTGCATTTTGCAGCCCGGTGATCTTTCGGCAGGCATCGGGCAAGGATCTTGCCCTGCCCAGCCCATAAACACCCCTAATAACAACTATTAAAAGGACGTAATTTAAAATATTATTTAATAGTAATAAAGTTGTAAGATATGTGTATATTTTATAACAATAATACACACACACCCTTCTTACCCTGAAAAAGTAGGGGCACCTTGTGTCCTTGAACTGATAACCATCTTTCGGCTAACCTAGCCTCCTCCGTCCCTCGGGACCAACAAAGGGTAGCACAGAAATATTCACCTGTTGTCCATCGACTATGCCTTTCGGCTTGATCTTAGGCTCTGACTCACTCTCCGTGGACGAACCTTGCGGAGGAACCCTTCGGTTTTCAGGGCATTGGATTCTCACCAATGTTTGCGTTACTCAAGCTGACATTCTCACGCGGGTCCTTCCCTCTATGGCGGAATGCTCCTCTACCGATGAATTTTTACATCCCCCTCTGTGTGTGTGTGTGTGTGGTATGTATGTATGTATGTTACTGCAGAAAAACTTCCCAAACCACATCGTTTCAATTTTCTTTTTTTAGCCTCTTTCTTCCCAACACAAACAACATCGAAGCCCACACATCCCTCACCAATATCACAAACGCCAATGCCGAGAATCCCAGAAAAAAACTAATACAGAACTCAACAAAGGCAGCGATTTTCGCTCTCTGAGGATTGGCATTTACTCTTACCCAGAGTATCAGTTGGCGCAACAGTTATTCCAACGGGATGCACAGACAATCACGCCCGAGGCTCTCGAGAATGTCAAACCAACCATTGCTAACAGTGAGATCAAGCACAAGGCAGAGACCAAAAAGAAAGCAATTCCTCGCAAAGTCAGCAGGCAATCATGGGCAGATCCTTTGTTGACAGAATGGCCGAGAATGATTACGAATGTTCGTGGTGATCTTGGAAATGAGGTAATGACGATGTCCTTTCGAAAGCTTTTTCACGATTTCCTTCATTTAACATGGCCAGAGTTGTGAGGGATAAGCGGAGTGGAAAAACAAAAGGCTACGGATTTGTTAGCTTTGCGGATCCTTCATTTAACATGACGATGTTGTTCGTGTTGGGAAGAAAGAGGCCAAAAAAATTTGAAACGACGTGGTTGGGGCTCTTTGTAGAAATTTTTTTCTCATTGTAAATGCGAAATGATTTTCCCATATATATATGTATGTATGTATGTAGATGTGTGTGTGTGTATATATATATATATATGGGGTTATCGTTTGTCATGTCACTTGACATAAGGTTATGTCAAGTTACTCATAAACTACGTCGTTTTGAGGATAGAAGAATTAATGAACTCTCAAAACGACGTAGTTTTGTGATTAGGGGATTTAATGGAGGATCTTTTAGTAAAATTCATATGATAAATACAACAACAAAAAATACAAAAACACCCTTTATTAACTCCGTTAACTCCTAAAACGATGTAGTTTTGGAGTGACTTGACATAAGCTTATGTCAAGTGACATGATAAACGATAAACCTTATATATATATATATAGATATATATATATATACTTGTTATTGAAAATAGTAAGGAGAGAGAATGAATAATAAGGAACCATGATAGAAAATGTGTAAAAATGGGTGGGATACAAAAACAAAGTATAACTTATATTAAAAAGCAACCTTATCCAAAAAATTATTAAGTATTATTTTTTTAGACCAAGTTTCATCTCAAGGAAGCGGCTAAAAGCTCAGACAAATAGGTGGGTCTACTTGTATTTCAATGAGTCCCACAAAAATTAATCATGATTCTTTCTCACTTCCTCTTTGATTATTTCAACTCTCAATTAAGTGGAATGAGGCCAATACACTAGTACTTTACTCTTAATTCTATGTTTCTCTTTTAAGTCCTACAACAGAGACCACCTGAAGTCTACTTTACTGCGGCAATAAATAAATAAAAGTGGGTGGGGAGGAGGGGAAAAATGGAATTATGATCTCACCTTGTATAAGACCTGTTTTAGTGTAGAACACAGATGTCCAGCCTGATAGACTGGTGCTTTGATATTGGATTTACGGACTCTTCCTGAATGCCTATGAAGCAAGCACCCAGGAGAAAGTAGGATCACTGTACACAACCAGACTTTTCGCTAAAGGGGTGTGGTGTGTGCACAGTGTACCGTATGTAAATCGTTCAGAGATTAGAACGTGTTTACCTTAGGGCTTGACCTCAGTATTTATAGAGTGTACCTTAGGTAGGATATTCTGGGCCTCGCGTGATCTCCGGCCCAAGCATCCTAACTGTTATATCATATCTGAAGATATTCTTTGATTATGTGTGAGTTAGGATCCTCCTTGATATTAGATAGGATCGGGTATGCCTTGTCTCTACTGTTGAGCCTCACTGCTATTAGGCCTTGTATAAGTCCGTAACAGGTTTGGGCCGTTTGGTACCGGGAAAAAGTGAGAATGGAAATGAAGATAGCGAAGTTTCCTTATTTGATATACTTTTATAGTATAATCTTACTGAGAACTCAAATTCCTGGTCCCGGATCCACCAATCTTTATTTAAAGGTGGAAGACGAGATCCCACTAGAATTGATGTCAACCCAAGTTACCAAGTGAACATTAGCAATTTCGGATATATTTTCCCCTTAAAAACTTCATATCAGATAAGCATCTTCATCTCCTCCTAGTTTCCGTTATTTGTCCCTTTTCAAATTGAAATGGAATATGACCCAAGCTGTTTCCGGAAGGGACTTTGTTGCAATTTAAGAATCGAATGTAAAAACAGTGGAAAACATTATTGCTAACTCAACTAGCTAGGATCAAGAAAAATAAAGCTAAATGAAGAGGAGAAGGGTGATGAAGAAATTAACTTAAACAGGGAGGAGATGAAGATTCTTCGTTAAGCACCGATCAAGACGAGAGAAGAAGTATGAAACTCGTGTAGACATGAAAGGTGAGAAAACCGAATGAAGCTAAATATAAAAGAAAAGGTGAAGAAATTCCCAGCAATTGAAAAAAGGGACCGAAAGCAATTGGGCTCTGTCCTTTGAGGCATAAAAGGAAGAACGCTTGAAGCTGCTGCCTACTGGAATATCATGGAGTGTAGTGAAAATCATGGAGGGCAACGAAAATTCAGATCACATTGTGATATACTATTTCCCCTGTTTTAATGCTAAAAAATAGGGAGTTTTTTTCCTCCAGAAATAAATGTTTCACCATCACATTCAAATTGGAATATTTAAATAAAATAGAAAATATCTAAATCAAATTAAATAAATACGTATTCCTAATATTTTTCTAGCTCTCGATATCATCCATTATCTCATAACCTCTATCAAATATCTTGGTCTACAATGATATTTATATTTATATAAATTATAATTTTTATTCATTATCTCATGACATTGAAGATGTAGGACTCATTCCCCCATCTCTGTTCTTGATTTTTAGAAAAGAACATTTTTCCTTTGGTTTTTAAATTAATTTCAACACAAGGTGTTCGATTGATATCTTAACTTCTTCATGATTTTATTTATATTTTTAATTTTATTTAATATTTACTGTTATCCTTATATATATATATATATATATATTTTAAAGTATAAAAGTATAATTTATTTATATAATAATTATTGAATTTATGAATTGAAATATAGATTTAATTAATAGATAATCATTTTCATTTTGAGGTAAGATGGTTATTTTCCTTTTCTTTCTCTACTACCAGCCCTCAATTTCCTTTATATCAATCAATACATTTTTATCAACCCTCACAATCTTCCCTTTACTTCCCTCCCATTCACTAAAAACAAGATGCATGATTTTCTTTTTGGGAAAAAAAAAACATTTGAACTTAAAAAACCTCAAAAGAACTAAAAAAATTTATCAAAATAGCCCTCACTTAAAAAAAAGGGTAATAACCCTTCTCTCTTATTTTCATTCCTCAAGGAGACAACCCCTTCATTAAGCTTAGCTTATCTTCAAGGCATCCATCACTCCCTTCCACTATGACATATGCCTCTCCTTCCAAGTATTTCACACACACACTCTGTCTCTCTCACGTTTGTTCATCTCGGATTCTTTTCGGTAGGGCAAGGAGACGATGCACAAATGGAAACTGCATGAACCGTGTCATGACCTGTACCCAATAGAACTTGCCAGTGGCACTCAATAGGGCTCACGTATTTGTTAAATGACTGTCAAAGAGGAAGCATAGGGGAATCGAGCTGACAAAGAGGAAGCAGAGGGGAATTAGGAATTAGTGGAAAGGATTGATAAAGAATTTAGGAAAGGAGACACATTAGGTGATGAAAAGTCGACGGAGAGGCAAGGGGACCATACGAAGGATAAGGAATTGGTAATGGTAAAAGAGGTTGAGAAGGCTAAGGAAAACATCTATTCGTTGCGTTCACATCCAAGTTATCAAAGGAACCAAAATTTCTTATAGAACCAAACTTATGGAGAAGGAAGATGAAGTGTTTTCCCAAGAATTGGAGGATCAACTGAAAGAATGGCTTTGTGAGGAGAAGGAGATTTCTCCACCTCTTACCGAGGAGGAAGGAGGGAGGGGGGAGAGAGAGAGAGAGAGAGAGAGAGAGAGAGAGAGAGAGAGAGAGAGAGAGAGAGAGAGAGAGAGAGAGAGAGAGAGAGAGAGAGAGAGAGAGAGAGAGAGAGAGAGAGAGAGAGAGAGAGAGAGAGAGATTCTTGACTTACGTCTAGTCCCCACATTCGACATTTTTACTATCATTTCAATTAGCTACACACTATGTACTAAAGGAGGAAGGAGTGAGATTTTTAGTATGTCTTAAGTATTAAAAAAAAGGATGATACTAAAATCATTTAAATTTTATAATATACAATGAATACTTTTATCTTTTTAATTAATATGTGTGCATTAATTAGAAACGTTTAATAAGAAAACACTGAAGGAGTACTTTAATTTTCACATATGCATTATATGGGCATAAAGTGAGCCTTCAAATCACCGTCCAAATATATAAAAGCACAATCTGACATGGGCTCAAATAATGAACAAACCGACACATGCATTGAATCTCCCCCTCCTTTTTTTTTTATTAATATTTTCCTGTTAAAAATAATTAAAAATTCTAAACAATCACTTAGCTATATCAATCAACTTAACATGAAGAACTCTTTTGGTCAACTGAATCCAGAAATCCAATTATCCTCCTGATCCCCTGAGCACAACTCCGCATCCATAGCTGCTTTGACCGAAGGGACTGAACAATCTACTTCCAGTTTAATAAAATTTTCTGGCACATGGTGCTGTTGTTGACTTGACTGAGCGAAATCTGTGAAATACATGTTTCCTCAACAGGTCCTAAGCTATAGGCACACCGGTCTTTTGTGAAAAATATTTCCTCCGGTCACTAATTATAAGATATAATTGACTTTTTAGAAAAATTAAGGAACCTAATTAAATTACTTTAGAGTATTTTTATTTTTATTTTTTTCTTCAAAATAATTAGTTTGACTAATAAACTAATATATAATCTAAAGATATACAACACATAAAATGATTAAATAATTTATTTAGCTTCCTTAATTTCTCCCAACAAAGTCAACTTATGATTTTGTGTAATGAATAATGAACAATTTCATTTAAAGGCAATGCAGATGGAAAGATCAAATGAAAGTGAGAAGGTGGGGTTCGAATCCATCCACCTTCATGGGGTCTAAGTGGCCCACTTGGTTCCTTTGACATATATATGCATGAAGGTGGGATGGGTTCGAACCCCACCTTCTCATTTTCATTGGATCTTTTTAAAAAAAAAAAATGATTCAACCTCACCCAAAAAAAATACCCTCGCTGGATCTCGAGTGCCGGAGGCGGAGCCAGTGCCGGCGATTGCAAGCACTGTCCGATGGTCGGCCACGGTGGCCCTCCGGCAAGAGTCATCTTTCTTTTCTTTTTTAATTTATTTAAAAAATGAGGACAAAAAGATAAATTCACCCGAATTTGAAAATCACAATTTAGTCCTTGGTACCTTTAAGTCTTTTAACAAGTTTAACAAATATTTGGGGGTTTTGCAATTTCATATGGTATTTAAATAGATTTTCCTTTGTTTTTATAACAACTATTAAAATCACATAATTTAAAATATTATTTAATAGTAATAAAGTTATAAGATATGTGTGTATCTTATGTATGTATGTATATATATATATATATATATATATATATATATATATATATATATATATATATATATATATATATATATGTATCTATATGTATGTATGTATATGTATGTATATGTATGTATGTATGTATGTATGCACATATAAAATATAAAGAGTATATATAGTTAATGTGAGTAAAAATGGAAAGGTTAGTTTAAAATTTTTGACAAATAGGATTTATTCCTTTTATTTAGGACCATCTTTATGAGTGGGTATAAGATACAAATAATCGAATTATGTAGATAAAAAAGCTAGTTAAAGCCAATAAATATATAATAATATTTTAAATATATTCTTATTTATGAAAATAGTAAGGAGAGAGAATGAGTAGGAAGGAACAATGATAGAAAATGTGTAAAAATAGGTGGGATTCATATACAAAGTATAACTTATATTAAAAAAGCAACCTTATCCAAAAGATTATAAGTACTCGTATTATTTTTTGGGAAAATTCATTTTAGGGCTCTTTTAATAAGGAAAATTGCAAAAAGTCCCAAAATTCGACAATCCCGAAAAGGTCCCAGGGCCTTTTCTCGGGATTTTCATAATCTTGGATGAGTTGTTAACGAGGTGATATAGTTGTTAACGGAGTGCTTGATATAGTTGTTAAAGATACTTGATTTAATTGTTAGCAAAAGTGTTATTAATGAGGCTGATTTAGTTGTTAAAAACCTATATGTTAACAACTATATCAATATGAATTAACAACTCACCTAAGATTCAAAAATCCCGAAAAAGCCCTGTGACATTTTCTAGGATTGTCATAATTTTAGGCTTTTTATAATTTCTCCTATTAAAAGGACCTAAAATAAATTTTCCCTTATTTTTAGACCAAGTATATTTCATCTCAAGGAAGCAGCTAAAAGCTCAGACAAATAGGTGGGTCTACTTGTATTTCAATTAGTCCCAAAAAAATCAGTCATGATTCTTTCTCACTTTCTCTTTGATTACTTCAACTCTCAATTAAGTGGAATGAAGCCAATACAGCAGTAATTTAATCTTAATTCTTTGTTTCTCTTTTAGGTCCTAAAACAGAGACCACCTGAAGTCTACTTTACTGCGGCAATAAATAAACATCTAAATAAAAAGTGGGTGGGGAAATTGGAATTATGGTCCCGCCTTATATAACGGGAGTATGCTTAGATTTACATGCTTATTATGTGCTTATAAGCACATTTTTTTTTATATATATTGTATTTATTTAGATTTAAATATCGGTATTATGAAAATTAATTAATATGAGATATTGAATGCAAAAAAAAAAAAAAAAATCTCATAAAGTATCATATAATTTAAATCTAAATAAATACAATATATAAAAAAATTAAAAAATATATTTATACCACTAAGCACATAATAAGCATGTAAATCTAAACATGCTATGTGGACTCACCCTTAGGGCCGTTTGATACGGGAAAAATGTGGGAAGGAAGGGAAAGGAAGCTAAGGATGTTTTCTTAATTGATATCACTCTCGTCTTATTTATAAGTTAACTTTGATCAAATCTCACATACCAAAGAGAGTTAGGTATCTCAATGATTAAGGAGCAAATTTTCAATTTTACCTTCATTTATGAATGGGTACCTTTTAAAATTTATTGTCAAATCTCTCTCATCTTTTTCTCTTTCCAACATAACTAGCCAATCTCTCTCATCATCATTAATATGGGCAAAATTGTCACAATCTCATTTATTTGGTCAAAATAGACTTATAAATAGGACCAAATTTTTTGATCAAAGTGGACTTATAAATAGGATCAGAGTGGTATCACTTTTATGAGAACTCAAGTTTCCGGACCCACAAATCTTCATTTAAAAGTGGGAAGATGAGATCCCACTAGAATTGGTGTTAATCCAAGTTCCCTCCATGAAGAGTGATTAATATTTATTGATTAATATTTATTGCTTGATTCAGGAATACCTTCTCGCACCACTTCCTAATATTTATTGCTTGATCCCTGTGACATATCAGAGATAGGGAGCTGCCAAACCAACATCTATTAGCCCATGGACAAATTAAAATCATGTGCTCAATTGTTTCCACTTCACTTCCATAGATTGGACAACCATCATTGTCAGCACATTTACTTTTTTCCAAGCTTCTTTAGTTGTCAGGGCTCCATTAAGCATTCTCTAAAGAAACTGCTTAATCTTTGGAGGGATGTGCAAATTCCATATACACTGCCAAAGCTGATTTGGGTCTCGTATGATGTACCTGGATCCAAATTCAAACTGGATTCTTCCTCATCCTTAGCCACATGGTAACTAGATTTGACCGTGTATTTCTCATCCCTGCATTTCAACCATATTAATAGAGTATTGTAATCTAATAAAGATTTATCCTTTTAAATTTTATCCTCTTATTCTTTTATCTTTCTAAAAAAATCATACTTTATCATTTATCATTTGGTATCAAAGCGGTTTGATCCTTAACCTAACTCTCCCACCAGCTTTCTTCCCAAATAACTCCTCTGCAATTCTAACTTGTATTGCTCTTGGAATCATAAAATACATACACAAATAACATACATCATCATATTCATAATTTTCCATATGGTTTTGAATCAAATCGTGAGATACTCGAGATTTATAGGATTCTAACTACCATAGGCACGACATTGTTTTTCAAACTTACACTTTATTGAACAAGTTGGTGTAGGAAATTCACTAGAAACGCGAGCGAATCTTACCGACACGATAGAGGAAAAGTTTAACCTTCATCGTTTGATTACGGAAAGATGCAACGATCGAAAGCCTCTCCACGAGCAGTCCAAGCTTGCTCGAACAATTCAAGCTCGCTCTATGATCGATCTTCCGGACTATCTCTCGAGTGGGATAGGATGGTTGTGTGGGCAACCGTTCGGATGATGAACGTCGCCTCTAGGGTTTGTTTCGATGAAAGCCTCCTTGTTACGTCTATATTTCACAAGGAGGAGAAAGTAGGTTTATATACTACTACATCCAAGACCTAACCCTAATCTACATGGGCCATAGGGTTCTTGGGCTTGTAGTCTCACTTAAGCCTTATTGGGCTTAAGTGACTAAAGAGCATATTAACCCAACAATCTCCCACTTGCTCTTTAAGGTACAAGCTTGGGATTGGGCTTAAGTGACTAAAGAGCACATTAACCCAACAATCTCCCACTTGCTCTTTAAGGTACAAACTTGAGTTCGTAAACCCAAGACCATGTAGCCCATAAGCCATCATCATCTGATAATATACCCCATCCGTTATCTCAAGCTAGCTCGGGGATCTACCATTTGTCATTTATCAAGGCTCATGATAATCTACGAAGATCATCTAGTTCGGTGCTACTCCACTAAAAGCCCGAATGTGAACTCCAAGAATAATGACACTTATAACATGAATATGCATTACCCCTTTATAGAATGTCTATAATTTGATTGACCGATTTTACGTAACCCAATCAATTATTTATTCCCTTGATTGTGATAGTTTCTCTAATGGATTACATGCACCGCCGGTGTCTTCAATATCCAAGTACCGAAACATATCAAGGGGACATTTCCTATAAATTCCATGTTGTTTATCTCATAAACACCGATAACCGAGATAGTCTCAATCCCAAAATACCGAGTTATTGGCCGTCATATAGATCAAACCTCACCCTTTGGTAAATCAAAGAATGAAAACTATTCGACTACCTATTTAAAATAAACTCGGGATTAAGAGCAACTATATGACTATAGTTAGTGGAGATTTGATTCCTTATGACAGAAAGAACAACCTTAATCAAATCTCTCCTTGATCCATTCAATGTAAGTATTAACTTACACCAATATTTTATAATGATTCGGACAAAACCATTTCATAAAATATTGCACCTAAATAAAGTGTCCAACTTAATTTAATAGCTGTGAACCTATTCATCAATTGTGAGAACTTATGACCATGTCCTCTATGAACGTATCCATATGATCATATACTCCACAATTGATCCGGACCTTTGAGTTTGTAAATAGTGTGCAAAATAAATGATAACAAACCTCATTTATTAACATTCAGAAAAAAATTGCAATGTCATAATGTCTTGCTCAAAAGGCACAAAATAACAAATGAAATAACAACTACCTAAAGCTATAGCAAATCTGGAATCCTCCTAAGACCCATAGATGAAACATGCCTCTCGAACGCACGTTCAGGCAAACTCTTAGTAAAAGGGTCAGCAAGGTTCTCGTCTGATGCTATCTTTGCTACCTCAGAAGCGACTACATACTCGGCCTCGTGGCGAGTCACCACACATGATTGTTTTACACTTCTCCAACAAATGGCACCGCCATTAAGGGTGTACACATATCTCGAGGTGGACTTACTTGAGTCAATATCTCCTTGGAAATCTGAGTCCGTATAACCAATGGTTTCAAGACTCCCACTAGAATAGACCAACATATAATCTCTCGTTCTCCGTAGGTACTTGAGTATATGTTTAACCGCTACCCAGTGTTCTCTCCTGGATCAGATTGGTACCGGCTTACTACTCCCACCGCATAGCATATATACGGTCCAGTACAAAGCATAGCATACATGAGACTACCTACTCTTTGAAGCATAAGGTATCCTACTCATGCGTTCTCTCTTCTCGGGAGTTTTAGGAGATTGCTCCTTAGAGATGAATCCCATGCCCGAAGGGTATAATTCCCCTCTTGGAATTCTCCATGCTAAACTGGCAAGTATTTTGTCGATGTATTTAGCCTAGGATAATGCCAAAACCCTATTCTTCCTGGTCTCGCAAGAGCTTAATACCAAGAATATAATTGGCTTCCTCGTGTCCTTCATATCAAAATGCTTGCTCATCAGGTTTTTATGCCTAACAATACCTCGTATCATTTCCGATAAGGAGTATATCATCCACATAAAGTACCGAAGCATTACCTTGGATCCTTTTATACACACACGGCTCATCGGACTTTTCTCAAAACCATAAGACTCAATGGCTTGATCAAATTTGATGTTCCATGATCTCGTACGCTTGCTTAAGTCCATAAATGGACTTTTGCAACTTGCATACCATTTCTTCTAGCCCTTTGGCTATAAACCCTTTTGGTTGCTGCATATAGATTTCCTCTTCCAAATTTCCATTTAGAAAAGCAGTTTTGACATCCATTTGCCAAATCTCATAATCAAGATTTGCTGCAACAGCTAAGAGAATCCGGATGGACTTGAGCATGGAAACCAGTGAAAAGGTTTCATCATAATCCACACCTTCTTTTTGGGAGTACCCTTTTGCCACCAATCTAGCTTTGAAGGTTTAAACCTTCCCGTCCGATCCTCTCTTTCTCTTGTAAATCCACTTACACCCAATGGGTCTTACCCCTTTAGGTGCATCTACAAGAGACCAAACGAGTTGGAATTCATAGAATCCATTTCACGATTCATAGCCTCAAGCCATTCTCGAGCATCAACATCTCCTAGTGCTTCGTCATAACTCGTGGGATCATCATCTTCATCAATGATGACATCCCGATTTGACTCACCCAATAAGAGATATCTTGCGGGTTTACGAATCAATCTCCCACTACGACTTTGTCGCACTTGATGTTGTAATCTCCCACTACGACTTTGTCGCACTTGATGTTGTGCATCTAGGGGGTCCATATTATGTGGGTTAACAATTTCTAGATGAGGACCCTCATTAAGTGGATTAACTAATTCATGATTTTGTTCTTCGATAAGTTCATCATTATGCTGAACTTCAGCATGAACTTCATCATCATGCTGAACTCCTGGTACCTGAACTTCTGGTACTACCTCTGGTTCCTGTGTATGTTCAGGTATATTTTCCCCTCTTTGAACAAACACAGGAATAAAAGCTGGAACCGCCTGAGGTTGTGGTGAAACTTGATCTGAGACTAGCTCATCAAGAATAACCTTACTCCTTGGCTTATAATTTTCCATATAGTCCTCCTCCAAGAAGGTCGTGTGAGTGCTCACTATGACCTTCTTTTCTTTTGGACTATAAAACAACCAACCTCTGGTTCCTTTAGGATAGCCTATAAACATGCATACTTCAAGATGCGAGTCCATCTTATCTGGTTTCGTTGCAAGACATGTGCCGGAGCACCCCAAATCGAATATGATTCATGGTGGGCTTACACCCTTTCCACAATTCTATTGGTGTCTTTGAAACCGACTTGGACGGAGCTAAGTTCAATAGATACATAGCAGTTTCTAAGGCATATCCCCAGAATGAGTTAGAAAGAGATGAATAACTGAGCATAGATCTTGTCATTTCTAAAAGGGTTCTATTTCTCCTTTCAAAGAACTCCATTCTGTGGGGTGTCCTTGGAGAAGATAATTGTGAAACTATCCCCTCTTTGGTCGGGTAAGACTGAACTCTCCGAGATAGGTATTCACCCCTCGATCGATCGAAGAGTCTTAATTTGAACACCAAGATGCTTTTCCGCCTCGGCCTTGAACTCTTGAAATTTTCCAAAAGCTTCGACTTGTGACGCATCAAGTACACATGTCCAAATCTAGAGTAATCATCGGTAAATGTGATGAAATACGATACCCGCCTCGGCTTGGACATTTATTGGTCCACATACATCGGTATGTACCAATTCCAAATGAAGTGTGGCACGTTTCCCTTGGCCTTGAAAGATCTCTTGGTCATTTTACCCTCTAAACAAGATTCAAATACCGATATTGGTTCAAAGTTCGGGATTTTAAAATCCCACTTTTGTCAAAACTTGTATCTGTTAGAGTTAATATGACCCAATCTCAAATGCCAAAGATAAGTTTCATTGGAAACTTTTCTTTTCTTTGATGAATTAATATGCTCAACATCTGTTAATTCAACATGATTAACTTCACGAGGAACAGATTAAGGAAATAAAGACCATTAAATTTTACACTGAACAAATAAAAGAAGATGAACTTCTTATTGAAACGAGGAATCAAACTGAACTGTCAAACCATGTTTATACAAACAACTAACGAAATTAAATTCCTCTTAAAATGCGGAATAAATAAACAGTCTTCTAAAACCAAAGTTCGCAATTATCAAAAGATAAAACAACTTGTCCCTACTGCTTTTGCGAGACAAGCTCCCGATTCCAAGCTTCAAATCTCTTTGTCCTTTACTCACGGCAAGCTATGTTTGAACCACTTCAAAGAGTAACAAACATGGTTAGTGGCTCTGAATCAACGATCCATTTATCATCGTGATTCTCCACTAAACAAGCCTCAATCACATGTAAATTGCCCATACCTGGTTTATTCAAACGTGGGCAATTTTTCTTCCAATGCCCTGTCTGTCGCACTTGAAGCACTTGCCTTTCTACCGCTTCATTGCAACTGTTTTGGCAACTGGAATACCTGATTTCTTCTTTTTCTTGTTCTTTCCCTTGGGTTTCCCCTTAGGTTTCACAGAACTTTCACCAACAAATAATGCACTTCCCGCTTGACTAGAGATCTGCTCAACACTCTCAAGCTCGTGCATCGGTTGAGTGAGGTCAAGATGCATCTTATTCATATTATAATTCATCTTGAATTGATTGAAGTATTCAGGCAGTGATTGTAAGAGAATGTCAACTTTTACTTCTTGGTCAAACTTGACCCCATGGTCATCAGCCTTCTTGAAGTTTGCTATCATTGTTAGACAATGATCCCGCACACTTCCTCCAGACATCACTGTCTTGGTGACTGAATTCAGCGCATTTTGCCTAGCAGAGCTGCTAGACGTAGCAAACATGCCATCAAGAGTCTGGAGCATATTTTCTCCACTCTCAATCATGCTTACTTGCTCCTGAAGGTGACTTGCGAGATGGCCAAAATATAGCAATGACCGCCACATTCGCCTTCTCCCATCTTTCCTTCTCTGCTGAAATTGAGTCCGATTTGCATCAGACGCATCTGCAGCAGGCTGCGCTGGCATAGGGGTAGTTAGAACAAAGTTGAGTTTTTCATATTGAAGAACAATATCCAAATTAGTTTTCAATTGTTTGTAGTTTGTACCATCCATAGGTTTTTGGCTCAAGATTCTAGCTAAAGGATTGAATGAATACATTTTTCGAAAATAAGGAAAAGACCACACTAATTACAAACTATTAATTAACAACAAACAAATATAGCGCTAGTAGATTCTAATAACTACTATTTGTTTATCATTTAACAATCCATTAGTTATCTTTACAAGGCTTACGATGGGCAAGATACTTGTAAAACTAATGTTGTTATTTTGGGCCTTCAGTTCCATTGCCAGAGCCTCGATGGGAGGGTTAACAATTTCACAAAAGTTGAATGTAATTAACCATTGTTTACTTTCAAAATTATCTTTAGTGTCTAAGTGCTGCCGACGATGGGCTGTGCAAAACTTTACTAAAATTGTGAAAATATTGGGGTTTAATCTAGCGAAATCCGATTATCCTTATCCGATGGGGCTTGGCGATAACCATTTCACTAATAAACCCACAATTGGGGCCCGTAGGTTTTAAAATTAAATGATTAATTTAAAACCTTCACCCATTCAATATTTTAAAATTTAGAATTTTCAATTTCCAAGAATTTGTTCAATTTTGAGTAATAATTATAATTGAGTGAGATCAACCCATAAATTATTAGGTTTCTAAAATCTAGTCATGATTGGCAGAGTGTGCTTCTCATGACCATTTTATATAACCCACAAATTACTCTCAAAATTACAATTATCTTAGGAAATTCCTGGATTATTTGTCTAGATTTTGATTCCACAATTAATTAATCCAATTATTATTCTAGATTTTAATTTAAAATCATAATAATTGATAATTAGTTTAGTGGATAACCTAAATAATCTCACATAATAACTATCATCCTAGTCGATTCAAGACATAATAGGTACTATGCTGTTATGGCATGTGATTATGCAACAATATGGCATCTTCCTATTCTATATGGCATGTTATTTCAAACATCATGTTAATCGCTCATATAATTCATACAATTCAATACAGAAAATCATTAATAATTAAAAATAAATAAATAAATAACTTTAATCACTTTAATCCATGACTTTCCTATTTAAAATAAAAATAAAAATTACAACTTTGGAATTCCTCTTTCGTCCAGCCCTTAGTATCTGTCTCAAGCCTCTTTAGGGTATTCATGGGCCCAAAAGCCCAAAGACCCACTCCTTGGCTAGAAACCCTAGAACACAAAGAGGAACCCTAGCCTTCACGCCACGCCGTCGGCCGAAGTCATCTCGGCACGAAACTCCGGGGAAGGACCACCACCGAGAGACTACCACACGGCCGCGGAATCACCCGAAATGGTCTCTTACGCGCCCTCACGCGCTTCTTCTTTGAAGGCGCGTGAAGGACAATCGCAGACTCTTGTGGCGGCGCGTGAAGGCGCGTTCATGGTCCTCTCAGTGTCGTTCCACCTACCATTTTGTTCGGCTTTCCGTCCTCTTTCCAACTACATATGTTTCGTCCAAATCGGAGGTCAAGAGGTCTACGAAAAGTGTCCGACAGTGTTGAATGCTCATCTTCTTGCAGTTTCTTGATCTCCAAATTTTACGAAATTCGAAAAATACATAGAAATTCCAAAAAAAAAAAAAAACAGCAAGGAGGAAACCTAATCATATGGGATTAGCCTCCTTGTTACAAATCAAGAAATACACGAGAGCGTCTAACCATGGATTAAAGCGATTAACCGATTATTAGCTAATATCAAAATGTGAATTATAAACGAATAATTATCATGAAACAAATAACAAATATAGAAAGAGATGCCATATTTTTCAAAAACAATTTTTGAAAAATTAATCACATGAAAAGAAAATCAAAACTGGTTCTTTTCCTCATCGCGACTCGGCTCTGATACCACTTGTAGGAAATTCACCAGAAACGCGGAAGCGAATCTTACCGACACGATAGAGGAAAAGTTTAACCTTCATCGTTTGATTACCTGGAAAGATGCAGCGATCTGAAAGCCTCTCCACGAACAGTCCAAGCTTGCTCGAACAATCCAAGCTCGCTCTATGATCGATCTTCCAGACTATCTCTCGAGTGGGATAGGATGGTTGTGTGGGCAACCATTCAGATGATGAACGTCTGCCTCTAGGGTTTGTTTCTGATGAAAGCCTCCTTGTTATGTCTATATTTCACAAGGAGGAGAAAGTAGGTTTATATACTACTACATCCAAGACCTAACCCTAATTCACATGGGCCATAGGGTTCTTGGGCTTGTAGTCTCACTTAAGCCTTATTGGGCTTAAGTGACTAAAGAGCATATTAACCCAACAGTTGGATGATCCAACACATTACTTTTCAAATTTCACATAACCGATTTCATTTTAAAACAACTTGTAGACTAGAAACATCCAAGCGCATAAGAAAAATTGAATCGTGGTTACCTCAACGCTAAACTCAAGCTGACCAAACTTTGGTGGTCTTCCAGACAGCACTTCAATCCAGTTCAATCCACACATTTACAAATAATGACTTGTGAACATCATAGTTTAACTTTTGCCCCCTTTTCCATTAATTGTAAAGTTCATCTTGAAAAAAATCGAAATGTACATAATCTATTTTGATTTTATTAAAGTCTTAAAACCCTATTTAAAAAACAAAATTTAGATTATAATTAGACATAGATCTCATGTATTACATTGATTTTTATTTATTTAGAGTAGACACTAATAACATTGAGATTAGAAGTAGAATTGAATCCACGATTTTCTACTTATAAAAATGTTTTTATATCACTAGATGATTAATTAGGTCATTGTTATGAATATAATATATGTGTAGATGTCTATATTATCTCCATTATCTCTATTATCTCCAGTATCTCACATTTATCTCTTGTTGTCATAAAATCTGTAGACATTGATTTTATTGAGATTGTAAAGTTATGCCTATAAATAAAGGGCATGTGTTATATATGTAGTATATACACCTTGATAGTAAATAAGAATTATCCTCTTTCGCTCTCATATACTATCTTTCTCTCATCATTTTTCCTCTTTCCTTTTATTTATAACATATTATCAGCATGAGACTCCACAAAATTGTTTTTCCTTTCCGTATAGCCTTAAAAAATGGTTCCATCAAAGGCAAAGCCACCTATGTATTCATAATTCTCTCCAAACATTTACGGTGGAGCTTAGTGGCGGAGATAGGATTTTTGTTTGTATCCGCACAATTAGTGGGAGGGAATCGGGGTTCGAGGCCCCTAAATTTTTTTAATGAAAGTTTTAAATACATTAACAAACAAACGAATATAAACAAGAAAAGAAAAGAAAATTTCAACTTAACATAGAAAAATAATAATCAACAATCAATTAAGCAATATCAAATGCAAGAATGAAATATACTCCGGAAGATACGAGACATGACGTCTCACTGAAGGAAAATTAGGAAACATTTGTGTGTGTGAGGCTGCTAGTTTGCCAAACCCAGTTTTCATTCTCAAAAACCAATTTCCTAGAAGCAACACTCTTACCATTTGGAAAACCCAATTTTAGGTTAATATTCCATTTTTAAAAGTCACTTTTGAGTTACTCAAATAAGCATTACCAAAACTGAGTTTTGCAAAGTCCGGCTGAACTTTCAAAACCAGTAGCCACATATATACTATGATGTTTTACTAATTTATTTTTATTAGGTTTTCTTAGGTTGTTTCCTATTTTATTAAAAATCCTAAGCATGTATATTTATGATTGTGCGAATGTATGTCTACATTCAAGAGACCTTGTATGTTTTTTAGAGTTCATATTCTTTCGGAAATAAAGCAATCAGTATTTACCTAGCTATCCATAAACATGGTCCACTGGAATATCAAAATAGTCCATAGACTGTCCAGAATGAAGGTCACAAGCAAGGACACGATTGGCACCTGCTTCAGTAATCAAATTGGCTACAAGCTTGGCGGCAATGGATTCAAATCGGCAAAGTTGAGACATCTTCAAGTTTTTAAAAATGGGTTGCAAATCATGTCGTGTGAGTAGAGGAAAACCAAAGAAAGTCAAGGGAAAATAGGCTGAACATCATACTAACCTGCGCTAAAGTTGGATTTGCCGTGCCTGAAAAAATTCGAAGTCGAGTATCATTTCCGTAAACTAAATCCTGAGCACGAGCATTTGGTGTTAAGAAACTAGGAATTGAATTTCCACCACTGAGAAACCAATCGAAGAAGGAAGTGACCTAACAGAACATAATAGAGAAAAAAAAACAGCAGCAAACTTTTGACCGGAGGAGACGAACGCCGACGGTGAACGGAAAGCGATGGCGGCGGCACACAAACAGAAAGAATGAAGGAACAGAGATGAACGAAGGAGGCTAGGGTTTGGTTCAAAATCATGGAGCTTACCGTGAGATGAGAAAAAAAAATCTGATATATATTTTTTTTTACAATTAAGGGTATCTTTTATGTTTGAACTTGCACACAGGAGCAACACGTGGCTCCGCCACTGACTGGAGCTATACAAATTTTCCGACAGCATTTGATTTGTACTATAATGAAGGGGCTTCGTCTATTTTCTCCTTTTTGATGGGCGTGTTGCAGTGACGGAACCAAAAAAAAATTTAGCCCGACTCAAAAAATAAATATATTGAACTACTCTCTTTAGTTCTTATTATAAAGCACCAACTAACATGTATATTTGGTCCTTTTTATAAAGCATTTGCTTGTTTCCAAATTGCATTAAATATTTTTTCCCATGTATACCCACAATTATAAAGGTAGTGAGTGAAAGTAATAATTAATAAAAATTAATTATTACTCTTTTTTTCGAGAAAAAAGAGAGTAATAATTAATATAATATTAGAGTTTAGTGTAATTAATAGGGATAATAGTGAAAAATACTTAAATTTTAGGATAATTTTAATGACTTGTGAAAATTGTTAGTTGGTTTCTTAAATAAGGATCAAATGGAGTATTTACTAAATAGTATTAAATAACCTTGAAAATACAAATAAATAATAACTGATAATTATAAATCAAAACAATATATAAGATGATATTGACCTTTTCGATATCTTAAACAAGAATTTTATTTTCCTCTCATGGCCCAATGAGTAATGAAACAAACATTATCCTTACAGAGAAGATAAAAAATTCGCTGGGGCCAAATTTGTGGCCAAATAAAATATCATATAATAAATACATAAATATACTAACGTATTTTATAAGATTAGTCGGCCCCAACTGGCCATAAAGGCGTTCCGCCATTGCGTGTTGCCGCGGGGGATGAAAATTAAAATGAAGCAGCAGAATCTTACCAAGGTACGCCTACTAATTGCTTTATCATCTTCAATTATAGATCTTTTATTTCAAACAATCTTCTTTTCGTGCAAATGTCTGTGGTAGGTATATCATGTTTAACTCTGTCTTTAAGAGTTGATCGCTCTGCATATTCTAAATGATGAGTCTTTGATTATTTTAATATGAATTATCTATGTTTATTGAATTAATCTAAATTGATTGCATTATTGGCTCCCTTTATCATATAGTACCCTAAAGCAAGTGAAATAGAATTTAACAGGGAAAATTACGCACGAGTCCCAAGGAACAAAAATAATTATTAAAAAGTCCATTGAAATCACCAAATTATACAGAAAGGCCCAAGAGACTTTTTTTGATATTATTTGTATGGAAATAAAATCCAGGTTTTTAAATGTTGTAAATATATGCATTTCATGTTGTAAATATGGTTTTTTCTGCTGTAAATTGTCAGATTTTAAATTTTGTTGTAGATACAGCACTTCATGTTGTAAATCTAGACTTTTTCTGTTGTAAATGACCTCTCTACGTTCAAAATCTAGATGTTTAAATGTTGTTGTAAATATATACATTTCTGTTGCAAATATGGTTTTTTCGTTGTAAATAGTTTGGTGTTTAAATGTTGTTGTAAGGGTTAAGGAGCAAAAATACACATGAGCTTTACCTTGAGGAGCGTCTAACACCATATGCTTTTTTCAGTGCAAAAATACACGTGAACTTGTAAAATCGGAGCGAAAATACCATGACAGCTTAAATTGCCTTAACTTCTGTTAAATACATTATGAAAATACCAAAATACCCCTCACCAATAACCTCTCCCTTCCAACCTTCATCTCTCATATCTGCAACTCTTTCGAACAATGATGATTCCCAAATCTAGATCTAAAAATGAAAATCACAATCACACAATAACCAAACCCAGCAAAATTTTCCTAAATATTTGCACTATCTACAAAAGATTCGTAATACTCACCAATTCTACAGTGAAAACACCAATTATTCTGATCATGCAAGCGCTAGAGTTCCATATTTCTGCTGTCTTCGTGAACCCAAGAAATGGAGCTTTAAACTGTGGTTGTACTTTAGGGAATTCTACCCGAAGAGACCCCAAGTTCGTGTTATTCAACAATGTTTCATATAAAACACGAGATATTGCTAATTTCCACCATGTTAAGCAAGCAAATCTAAGGTAGTTCAGTTTTTATGAATAACCTAATTGGGAATTGGGGGAATCATTGTTCTCAAAATAATAGCACAGAAACGAAAAAAATGGCAGCAAGAATGAGAGAGATGAAGAGCATACACCGGCGGGGCTCCACCGCTTGGACTCGAAGGAATTTCGAGGTTTCTTGATGTGGAAATTCCGATTATGATGCCAATTTGGGAGGAAGAGCTTCTGGAGAAGACAATTATTAGTGAGTTGTGCTTGTCGGTGGAGCTGAGGTTGCATCTGATTTTTTTTTAACGTTGGTCAAGCGCAAGGTTGTCGTCCTCGTCGGTTGAGTGTGACATAACCTATGCGAGCCTCTGAACGGCGGCTTTGGCCGCATTGTTCGGCCCTCCCTCTCCGCATATTGAACAACGCAGCGGAACCTGCTTGAGCATGATGGTTCATCGGCGACATCGTCGGTGATGTAGGTGCTCTCGGCAACCCTGTGTTGTTCCAATGCCTGTCATTCATCCTCGTTCGAATCATCTAGGATACAAAAACAGAGATTTCATGCTGCGGAGAAGATGAAGGAGGAAGGAGAGAAAGGTAAGGTCGGGGCGAAAATGGAGAAGATGAAGGAGGGAGGAGAGAAGGTAAAGTCAAGGGGTAGAAAAGGAATTTCAAAATTGTAAACATTTTTATTTTTTTAAAAATGTGGGTCCCACTAACGAAGGTTAACATTTTTTTACGGCATGTGTATTTTTGCTCGGTTTTACAAGCTCATATGCATTTTGCTCCCAAAAAAGCATATGGTGTTGAAGGCCCTCCGAGGGTAAAATACATGTGTATTTTGCTCGTTTACCCTTGTTGTAAATATGACTTTCTCTGTTGTTAATACAAATAATATCAAAAAGTCCCTTGCGACTTTTGTGTAATTTTGTGATTTTAAGGATTTTTTTGTAATTGTTTTTGTTCTTTGGGACATGTGCGTAATTTTCCCAATTTAATATGTATTTGAATATGAATTTATGTTTTGTTCTAAGTTGATTTGAAAATCCTTTCAAACACAATTGAGACTTTATTGTTTTCCCTCCTACTATAGATTTTCCTGGTGATGAGATTTTGATTTTTGATTTTTATAGTTTTATTTAATTTTATAATAAATATTTGACTGAAATATAGATAACTCTTTTAATTGCTCCGAGAATCCATTGCATTCTTCTCTGCCAATCGATTGATAGCGAAACATTGGGGTCCATAAATCTATTTTTGGACACAGATTTGCATTTCTTATAACCATCTAACACCCCAGATTGCATGGAGATCTAAATTGTTTGCGTGCGAAGGTTGTCAAACTCACGAGTCTAAGTAAATTCGTGACAAATGACATAAACTCGTATTGTGAACTCGAATCAGTAAACTCGTAAGCGTTTACTTTTATCATTAAATATATATTAAAAGTGTAAAATTAAATTAATTAAATATAAAAATGAGAATAATTTGATTTAAATATATTTTAAATTTAAATAATTGAAATTAAATATATTAAAATTCATAATTTATTATATTTAATAAAGAAATTTCTAAAAATTCATATATAAAGTCTTTGAGGATGACAAAATTGAAAAAGTTAACACAATTTTGTAAGCTACAAATGTAAAAACGGTAAATTCAGTGTGTAAACTGGTGAGTTTACAGCTGACATGATTTTACTAGAGACTTAACTCGATTTAGTAAGGTAAGAACGTAAAAACGGTAAAATCGGAGAATCAACTCGCGAGTTTGACAACAATGTTTGCGTGCGTTAAACCTCAACCTCAGGCTTGGCAAGGCTGTGCTCTACCATTAAGCTATTTCCGCCAGCAACGGTAGTGACGAGGCACTACTGAGCAATTCACGTATCACTTGATACGGACGACTTCTTTTAGTACAAAGCGAAAAATAAGAGCAAAGCCAAAACAAGAACCAAGAACCAAGAACAAGAGGAGAAACGACAGGATGGAAAAGTCTTCGTCTGATCTTAGAAAATGTCCGGATCCGAAAAACCTGCTACGAGAAACCACTGAAAAGGGTTAAAAAATTTCGGAACTTGAAAAACATAAAACATGTTTTAGGTGTCGATAGTACAACCTGCGCGGCTGTTCTTATTTCATTTTCTTTCGTAGAAAGCACTCACTGAGTTACTTACGGATCAGAAAGATTGAGGCTGACTATGGCCTCTGATGATTACGCAGGGACAAGATTATATTCAAACATGCAATCTTCAGGTCATGAGCATGATGAGTTGACCAATTCCTCAACCTCTCTTTTAGGCTTAGAAAAGAGGAGGTGGATGAGCGACAAGTTGTCATTTTGATGGAAAGGCAAGAGCAACCAAGAGATAGGATGGGAATGGGTTAGAAAGAAGGAAAGAGCGGAGAACAACTGGGAGGACAAACGAGTAGATGTCCTCCAAAGTGATGACTCTTCAACTTCACATGAGCATTTACGAATTTCAACAAGAAGAGCACAAACTAAAAAGATTTAAAGAAGCATTAGTCGGGCTAGTTCAAGAGACTTTCACAAAGCAAATCGCAAATGAATCAACAAATCTGAATAAAAATACTGAAAACGTAACTTATTTCACATGGGCTAAAAATGAAGATGCAGATCATATTTTAAACTTGGAGACTTCAAATTAAAGAGCTTGGACCAAGTACTACACATGATGAGAGGACTCATTTGGGCCTAAATAAGCACATCTTGAGCTTTAAATGCTTATTATATGTTATTTATTTTATGTGTGTGAAAATTACGAGGTAGTTGGCAGATTTAACTTTGGGTTCCCTAGTTCAATGTATTAAGTGTTTGTTTTTATTTTCTAGGTTAAATTTAATCCAATTTGGTCAGATTTTTCAAAATATCCTTTAATTACATTGTAACCCTAATTTGTAGGGAAGACTGGAGACTTGATTTTTGGAATAAAAAGTTGCATTTATGCACTTTGCATCTTGAGAATGGATTCTCTCTAGGTTCTTTTTATAACTAGTAGACTTATTAAGACTTGATCAACCTTGTGGCATCTTCCAACACTTCGGGTCCTTGTTCTTTCATGTTAAAAGGTTCAATAATTGGATCATCAATCTTTGTTTAGCTTTCTGGGTAAGTATATTTTCGATTGGTTGTGGGTTTGTAGGATCTTTTCCTTATGGGTTCACACTAGGATGCTCCAAATGCATTTATTATTTACGCAATTTAAGAAGAAAAATCTTTCAATTATGTCATACAGTGTAAAAGTACTTAAAATAAGTCAATCCAAACAAGCATTTGACAAATCAAGGGTGTTTGGATTAACAATATGTAAAAGTGTCTTTTATTTCATTTAACTTTTACCAACTTAAGCTTGAGTCAAAGTTACATAGTGTAATGTGATTTATGTTTAGATTAACTTTTAGAAAAAGTCACTTTGATAAACTGAAACTTGTTTGGATGTTTAATAGGAAAACAAGTTTAAATGAAAATGATATAAATTTTATCATATAATACGTATTTATATTATATGTTTATAATGCGATAATTTTAATAAATATATAAAAATAAAATGGTTAATGTATTATTGGAAAAATTTGTAAAATACTTAAATTTTAGTTAAAATTGGGTGAATGTTCCCCTTTTGGTGAGGAGGGTCTAAATCAAATATTGGTCCTTTGTATGTGTTACGGATTTTATATAAGGCCTATTAGTGATGCGGCCCAATAACAGGCAGATCTATCATGATCACTAACGGATCAGATAAGATCATAACCAACCTACAATCAAGGAGATAATCAAGGGAAATCCCTATCGCAAATAGAGGGCCCATGAGCCCAAGACCAACAGGTACACTCTATAAATAGGAGTTAAACCCTAAAGGTACACATCTTCTACTCTCTGGCTATTTACATACTGCCTACACAGAGCACACACACCACCCCCTTTGGCTAAACGCCTCCAGTATCTTCGAACTACGTGGACTTTGATCCCTCTTCAGGGTACGTAGGCCCTAGGCTTTGCGCCTAGGTTAAGTCCCAATCAATATCAACATACTAGCCCTTTAGGGCTAGACATCTGTGTTCTACACCAGAACAGTGGTGCCGACCGTGGGCACCGTAAATTTCGATCCCCGTGACCAATGAGGGTTAATACAAGAAGTACTAGCCAAAGGCAGCCAGAGACTAGACCTCCGCCTAACCAGCCGTCGCAGCCGCAACACCATGCAGAGGAATTGGTCGACCCTGTCCACAACAACTGACACGATGGGGAAGACCAACCCTCACCGCCACGGCAAGACGAACCAATCAATTCCGCTCTCAATAATGGGCATCTAGCCGACGACCCGTCAGATACTGAGTCCTCGGCAGCACGAAACCCTAAACGGATAGACGTCCATCAAGAACACCAGGACGACATCCCCGAAGCTTTCCTAATCGGACACCCTAAGATCCGATGCATGCAGGTCATACTCTGGCTTCATTGCTGAGACGCATAGAGACCACAGACACCGAAACTCCCTGCATATGCAGCGATTCGAGGAACGACTAAGGCGGAGGGAGTCCGCGTCGAGGGGGTCCGCGACAAAGGAATCCGCAACCAAGGAATCTGTCACAAGGGAATCCGCATCAAGGGAAACTGCGTCTTCCAAAGGAGTCTGGGGTAACAGGAACCGAGAAAAGGGTTCGACATGGAGAAACTTCCTATGACGGGCAGGACAGGACCAGGTTGGAAAACGGCCGAGGTCGCGACTCGAGGTATACTGGCAGAAAGCCGGACTGAGAGGACGAGAACCGAGGAGGTAGACCTCCACGGCATCCACCAAAAAAGATTCCACGGAGGAGATACATCGGGGAAGAGAACGACAGTCCCTTCCCGTGATCGAAAATTTAGGAAGACTGCCGTGTTTTTTTGTTAGGAAGACTGCTGTGATCTGGAACGATTTTTTGGAGTGAAGAAAAAAGGAAGAGAAAAAATGAAAAAAGAGGAAGAGAGGAGGATAGCGACTTCGAACCAGGGACCTCTAACTAGAGGTGTATACGCTTATGACCACCAGACCACCAAGGCAAATTGATATGGGTTCCCTTCAAAATATATATATATTATTAAAATTTTACTGTCTGCACCTACCCATACGATATTAGCTGAGGCACCTTCATGTTGCTTTTAAAAAAGCCCCACCCATTGGCCATTGGTTAAAGAGAGAAGAGGGTACCATTGGGTAGTCGCAATGTCTTGCTAGAGGCCGCTTGCGACTTATGGACTGGTACAGTATTGGTCCGCTGTCAATCTCATGTGGGCCTACAGGTCGCACACATGAATAGCCCAATACGAGCAATAGTGTCCAGATTCATTGAATCTTAGATATGTCTAAGATTTAATGAATACAACATTTAATCTAGGATGGATATATATATATAATTAAAAATAATGATATTATTATTGGGTTAAATACCTAATTTGCCACGGAAGTATTGCTAAGGAGCGCCAAAGACCCGAAAGTTTTTTGCTACCAAATTTGCCCTAAGTTTACAAAAGGTAGCAAATTTACCCAAAAGTGACTAAGTCCACGTAGATCGTTAAAATGTGAGGTGGCATGCCACCTCAGCACACGTGGCATGCCACCTCATCAATCAAAAGTATCATTTTTGCCCTGGAAGTTTTCATTAAGGAGCAATTTTACCCCGGAAGTTTTCATTGAGGAGCAAATTTGCCCCAGAAGTTTACAAAAGTAGCAATTTTGCCCTTCTTTCTCCTAATATTAAATTTGACTATTAAATCGCTTAAAGACCACACATGTCATACCTTGAAAAGGTCGAACTTGGAGTCAGAGAAGGAGATCCTTGACATGTTGAGCTCAAGGTGGCCAGAATTAATGAAGTCGAACTGGTCACAGGTGTGGCGGATCCAAAAATTTAAGGAAGGGGACACTATTTGGGGAGGTGCGGGGTTCGGGGCAACCATATTAATTGGTCTCAAATATTAATGCAACACTCATTTAATCATATTATCAAAAGTATAAGCATGTAGGGGAACAAGGAAGAGAAAGCTAACATCTTTTGTTTGACCCAACCGGTGAGCTTTGTCCATTGCCTGCTGATCCCATGAGGGATTCCAAAGTTAGCCATAAAATGCCCATAGCAGAAAATTAACAACCTACATGCTCCAAGCAATTTTTTGTGCTGGGAATATCCACCTAAAATATAGAGAAAATGCAACAAAATGCTAGGAAAGTATATCAAAGAAGTAAGCAACCACTCATTAGAAATGAACTTTACCTAATAATTATAATTAAATACATTAAAAAATAAAAGAATATAAAGGGAAAAGTAAGACCAAGTGCGGTTAGAAATAGCAAGTTTGGACATAAAGAGGAAGAAGGAAGGAGAGAGTGAGCTTCGAGGTTCTATCTCGCTAGTGCTAGGTCATAAAGAGGAAGGAGATCGAAGAGTGAGAGCTGTCTGCGTGAATAATGAATGAGGATGGAAGGGCAATTGGGAAAAATTTAAATTAAAAAAAAATGTAAAACGAGAAATGAATTGTTCCAAAATTGGTTCAAGAAAACAAATCAATAGTGATAATATTTACGTTTGTATAGACCGATCATTTGCTTAGATCATAAGTGATGCTTCTGTGACCGATTCGGCTTCACAAATTCGGTCGCCTTGAGCTCAACATCTCAAGGATCTCTTTCTCTGACTCCAAGTTCGACCTTTTCAAGGCATGGCATGTGTGGTCTTTGACTGATTTAATAGTCAAATTTAATATTGGGAGAAAGAAGGGCAAAATTGCTACTTTTGT
The DNA here is from genome assembly GCA_025563575.1 of Acacia pycnantha. Lineage (NCBI taxonomy): Eukaryota > Viridiplantae > Streptophyta > Magnoliopsida > Fabales > Fabaceae > Acacia > Acacia pycnantha. The sequence goes on along the minus strand of JAMWYP010000186.1, from coordinate 1,853,821 downwards.
AAACTTCCGGGGCAAATTTGCTCCTCAATGAAAACTTCCGGGGTAAAATTGCTCCTTAATGAAAACTTCCAGGGCAAAAATGATACTTAACTCTTATTGGGTTGATGAGGTGGCATGCCACGTGGACGCTTAGTCAAAATTAACGGATAGGCAAATTTGCTACATTTTTCATACTTAGGGGCAAATTTGCTACCTTTTGTAAACTTCCGGTCTTTGGGCACTCCTTAGCAATACTTCCGTGGCAAATTAGGTATTTAACCCTATTATTATTTATAGATAATAATATTATTATATAGTATTTAATTTATTTGATAAATTAAATAACTAAAATAAATAGAGATATCATATATCTGATTTAATTTGAGTTGAGATATAGTATCTCAGATTTAATTAAATAGACAAATATCATATCTCATATTTAATTTTCGAATAGAGATATCATATATCTGATTTAATTTAAATTGAGATATAGTATCTCAGATTTAATTAAATAGACAGATATCATATCTTAGATTTGATTTATAAAGATAAATTAAATCAAAGAGCTTTTAATTTGGATTAATTGAATAGATTAGATTAGATCTGTTGGACAAATTTAATTAATATCCAAATTCGAATTTCAAGATTAATTTTGAATATTTTAATACGGCCCAATTAGGGTTTTAGAAACTCTATATAAGATGAAGATCTAGTCGTATTAAGATATGAGACAAGCCGTTAAAGAAATCCTAGAGAGAAAAGACGTGAGACACAAAGTAAGAAGGCGCTAGCACGCTACCGTACGTGTTGGAGAGTTGTTCGGTGTGGATACCGGTAGAGGGAGTGGATTCGTAGAGTCGGCTCCTAGAGATTGATCGAGCAAGAAGGCGTTAGCCCACGAGTTCGCAAAGGACGCATACAAGTTCATATAAGTACGGTTCTTAACTAACCCAATTTAAACACCGTTGATAGATCATCTCTGTGGGATTCGTAAATTTTAATGAATGAAATTCCTTCCGCTGTGTGTACGAATCTCAACACCTTGAGTGTGGGTAGAGCGGAAATCGGGTCGAGCCCATCGGGCCAGCCGTTTAGGCCCCTGTCCCATCAAGGGCCGGGCTTGAAAAATAGACGAGATATTTGAAATTGGCCGGTCCTGTAGGGCCAGCCCAGAAGGCCTCGAGTTTAAACGGGCCGGCCACTGGAGGCCTCGGGCCACCTCCTGAGCTCTTTTCACTGTAGCCTTTTCTTTTTCTCCTTTTTTAATTTATTAATTTATATATATATTGTCTTTGTTATAGAGTTATTTATCCATTTAACTACAAATACATAATAACTATACTCTAATTTTATGATTTGGTTTATTGTTTGTTGCAAATAAAATTACTCTTATGTTTAACAGATTAAATTATTTGTTACCATAATAGTCATCGTACTAATGTCGCTTAGTGGTATATTTCTTATGTTTTATGTGAGTTATTTGTGAACATAGTTTGCTTTTGATTATGAATTAGTGATTGTGCTTATTTGTTGGATGATTTGTGATGTAATTTACTAATTATATTTCTTTTAAAAAAACATAGGAAAATTAATTAAAATTTGGAATAGTAATTTTCGGGCCCTGGAGGGCCGGCCCTGGCCCTGGTGCTCTCGGGCCGGGCTTTGAAAAACAAGTGTTTTTCTTACCACGGGCCCTGGAGGGCCGGCCCTGATTCTCGGCTCTAAGTGTGGGTGTACGATTACAACTTGTAATGGGGAGTGAATCCTAGTGTGAAAGGATTACTTCGAACACAGAATGTGTAATTGTGATTGTGAATTAGTGAAAATCCCAGAATGTATGGGACTGGACGTAAGTCAAAGAGTTGGACCGAACTGGTATAACTTGTTTATGGTCATATTCTCTTCTCTTTACTCTGTCTCTGTTAATTTTTCTTCGGGCAAATCGCAAAAAGAATTTGAAATCTCATATTCGCCCCCTTTAGGTGATATTCCACTTTCAGAATAGTCTCGATTGTAGCAATTGCAACCTCATCAACGACCGCTTTAGATACGCCTTCCAATGGCAGCGTCCAGAAGGTATATACATATTATTTACCAATGACTATAATATTAAATTGAAACACACATATAGTTTATATATATGATTGATTGACAAACATGATCAGTGATTGTAGGTACTGCGTGATGCAGTACATGAAGGACATAATCATACATGTTCCTAAAAATATTGATACAAATAAAATATATTATATGCTCAATTTATTCACATATACACTCAATCAACTATATATTGCAATATCTAACTTTCATCTATTGTTTCCTTTTCGCACAATATTTTAATGCCTCCTGCACGATGTTTACCAACTTACAAATGGAAGAAGTGGTTGAAGAGTTGGCGGCATATGTGCAATGTCAGTTGGAGAGTAAACAATACATAGTATGACTAAATTTATAGATATTGATTATTTGTTTAATTGGTTTTCATATTTTGGTTTTAATAGTATAGACATGTACATGAATGACTGTAAATATATTCTGATTTATTTTATTGTTTTTGTATATGAATGAAAATGTAAATATATATTATGATTCATTCTGTAAATGTATATGCAGAGGGGATCTCGAAAGCCTAATACCCCCTTATTTAAAAAATAATAATTAGCTTCTATAAATTACAGTTGTAACCTAATAACCGTTATTATGTCAACTATATATAACAATTGTTTGGAAAGAATCGTGATAGAGTATATGTTAGTATATATATAACGGTTGTTCAATTGGAGCATTTATGTACTATGCAAGCATTACTATATATTATGATTGTTGTTTATGTGTACCCATTTATTATTATCAAAACAATGAGCATATCATGGCATGTCGAGTCTCAATACATAATGAGTGTTATATTATAACCGTTATAATAGGTTCGAAATAAATAACGGTTCAAAATCATAATGTATCTGCATTGAGCTTTTATAACACCCGCATATATGATGATTCATAACCATTATGTATGGTATTTAATAACTGTCATATATTGTGATTTCTATAGTAGTGATGTTTGCTATTTATAGACATAGGTTTACAATTTCAATAAAATCTATATATATTATCTACATATTTAATGAAAATAAAGATAACTATAACATACTAGAGATAATATTAGATAACTGAGATAAATAAACCTCCACACAAATATTATATATTCATAACAAAAAAATATTAAATAGTCATTTTTAATTAATCTCTTAAGCAAGATTCATATTTGGCAATTTGTTTGAGAAATAATAGGGAAAAGTTGAATAACAAATTATATTGATAATTAAATTGGGAAAATGACGATTAAATACCATTTGAAATTCATAAACCCCAAAAAGTTGTTAACACTTTGAAATGACATAAAAGTGACAATGATCAAATTGATATTTTAAAATATTGGTAAATTTACAATTTTGCCCTTAATTTTTAAATAAATAAAAAAGAAAAAGAGTAAATACCTTTTTTTGGTCCTTTACAAAAAATGCAATCCCTATTTTAGTCACTGACAAAAAAAAAAATAGTCTCATAGTCCCTCACAAATTCAAAATACACTCAATTGGTTGACATTTTGATCCTTCACAAATTTCCAAAAGATCTTTTTTAGTCTTATAAAAGGACGAATAAATGTAGGTTTTTTTGTAAGGGACCAAAATGGGATCGCGTTTTTGTAAAGGACCAAAAATGGTATTTACTCAAAGAAAAATGAGCCTCGCGAGCACCAACGTGGACGGCCGCGAGCTTCGACACTAGGCGGCTTGCAAGGTATATATACACAAAGGTGTTCGTCAGGTGAAAACATGTCAGCCTAGGTTCACCAACATTTGAGCACTAAGAACAAAAGTTATAATGAGATTAACAAGTTCATCAATTGTATTCACAATACTTGTAATAGGATTCACAAGAGCATTACCTAATGAAGAAATGTTAACCAAATATATATATATATATATCAAAGGAGCTTTGGTGGCCCAATGGCCACTAGCTCTGTAATATAATATGAGGGTGGGGTGGGTTTGAATCTCACCCCTTACACATTCATTCAATTTAAAAAAAAAAAAATCAACCCTAACCAAAAAAAAAAAAAAAACCCATCGTCGGAGCTAAGGCCGTAGGCAGTTGCAGGCCGGCCAATGCCGAAGCTCCAGCGGCCGACTGCGGTGGTGCTCTAGCGAGGCTCATTTTTCTTTTTTGTTTTATTTATTTAAAAACTGAGGGCAACATGATAAATTCACCAACATTTTAAAATCCTAATTTGATCCTTGTCGCCTTTATGTCTTTTCAAAATGTTAACAAACTTTTTGGGGTTTAGGAATTTCAAATGATATTTAATCATTTTCCCTATTAAATTATTAACAAAATTAAGGGCTTAGCCCTACTTTCACCAAAAAAAAAAAATTATTATTAACAAGATTTAAATTTGGGGATTTGTTTTGAAAAATAATAGGAAAAGACAAATATCAGTAATTAGGGAAAATAATTTTGTATATAATATTTAATAAGATTCATATCATTTTTATTTATTTTCCATCTAAACTTGCTTTTTAAATAATTATCCAAATACGTTTCAGTTTGAAAAATATTCACTTATATTACCATCAATCTAAACATCAATCACATTATACGAGTACTATCTAGCTTATATCCTAACTTAAGTTTCCAAAAGCCATATTAAAAAAAAAAAAAAAATCGCATCTACCACTTTAATCCAAATAGGCACAGACTCGTTGGACAAATGAAAAACAATTCTTTTTTTTTTTTTGGTAAAAAAAAACAATTCATTTTGACTTATGTTTATAAGTAACTTTTGGCTAAAAAGTCAAATTGATCAAAAGCTTATCCAAACAAAATAATTAAATCGCGTTTGGGCAACACAAACGCAAGTGAGGTTTGTGAGGTTCATTAATATGTTTGTCATGGTGTGGACTAACTCATAACATAATTATTGTCTCTCCAATTTGTGAGGTTCATTAATATGTTTGTCATGGAGTTGACTAACTCATAACATAATCATTGTCTCGCCAATCTCCATACCTTGACTCGCAAGTGCAGTAGTTGAAAATACAGTGCAGTGCCAGCAACCTAACTCCATTATTTTTTTCCAACTGAAGGCGGCAGGACTTTAACGTAAATATTGATATCATACAGTGGCGTTTCTGGAATTTGAATCCCGCCATATTCATCTCGCGGTCTCGCCCAATGCTCCAAACCTCCAATCGCAGCAAAGGTTCCACAAGACATCTGATTGGTCCACTCTGAAACTAATTAAACTCCGTCCGTACCTGATCGCTTCCCGGGCCCACCTATGACACGTGGCAGGAAGTTGTTAGTTCTCGATGTTCTTACACAGTCGTTATAAATATACATAGGAGTATCTGACATGAATATATATATATATATATATAAACTATTACTCTGGCCAAAGGACGTCGCGCATCTCTCAATCCCAGAGACTTCGGCGACTTTAATAATGGCCGACGAAGAGAAGAGAGAAAATCTTTACCAGGCAGTGTTGGATTTGTGTGAAGGTTTGGAGGCAAAGCAAGCGAAGCTACAAGAGCAGTTCAGTGAGCTGATACAGTAAAGGAATTTGAAGGTGAAAGATATTGAGGAAGACGTCATCGTAGATTCTAAGATGAGTTTGATTTCTGGATTCTTCTCGTCTGGTAGTCCGTACAAAAGCGTGTTGGAATGTATGGGTAACGCTGTTTTTGTATACGACGCGTCGCTTGGAGAGATCATATACTGGTATGATTCTTGGTTTTTTAATAACCCTGAATTTTTTGAATTTCCACTAGGTTGACTTGACTGTTTGTGAGAATTTTCTTTTTCGAAATAAGAAAATTCTTTAAGAAGATTCATGATGTTGCAGTTTTCAATGAAACAGTGGTGTACTGTGGGGGGAAAACATTATCGTATTTTAAATTTGATTCGGAGTCATTGAGAACGCTCCATTGTATACGTTTCAAATGAAGATGTGGTGTTTGGTAAATGGTCAGTGAGAAACAAATTTCAAGCTTAGGCTAATCTACACCAGTGAGAGCATTTCTCAATGAAATAGGGGAAGGGAAGATTTTCATGATGCGTCATTGTTCATAGATATGCCTAAGATTAATGCTCAGCCTTCTGTATTAGGTTTTGAGTTAGAGATATTGGAGAGAGTAGGCTTTACTTAGGATCGAGGGTCTTGCGGAGAAACTGCTCCTTCTTATTGGTCATACGTTCTGGCAAAAAGCAAGGATCATTTGGTTTTCTGAACCTTTTCTTCCTTTTTTTTTTGTTGGTGAAATTTCTGAACCATTTATATTTCCTGACATATGATGTTGGTCTAACGTACAAATTTTCTTGGGAAGTTTTCACTCAGGAAGGATGAAACCCCATAAGTTTTTTCGAGTTTAATGTTGTCCCGGAAATGTTAAAATAGAACAATGTTGCTCCTCACTATTAAAAATTTATCAGTTAACATCAATTTTTTAATGGTATGGGGTAACATTATTAAGTTTTGAAACTTTCAAGGTAACACTTAACCCCCAAAAAACTTATGACGCAACATTGCTCTCAGCGGAAACTTCCCGGGGCATATTTACACTTTAGCATTGATAAACATGTCAAAGTTAAACTTATGGTAATTAGCCTTTGATACTGTTGGATCTGCTGGAAATCAACACATATAGTATGAACACTCAAACCCACTGAGGAAAGATTAACAAAAAAACTTAAAAGGGTCGGTTTAATATTTAAGCTGAGGGCCTAAGCTTGGATACCTATTGTGCTCCTCAATGAGAGGGCATGCTGGGGTGGAAGCATGAATAGTGACGAATTCACATCCACTTCAGGCTTAACATCATGCCAAAGAAGCATTGGACCAGAGAGATTAAGTTGTTAGGTGGGGACCAAAAGTGGCCTTTTTGTCTTACCTTGAAAACTTTCATCTGCCCTTCACTTTCCAATTCAACAGCAATATTTTTTTTTTTTTTTCGTTTAAAAGTTCGAACAATTACCTGTGAAATTTAAAATTTTCCAGAATGCTCTTGGACTGAGACTGATCTTCATTTCAGGAATCATTCAGCGGAAACTCTGTACGGTTGGAAGAAGCACGAAATTATTGGTCAAAGAGTTGCTGAGCTCTTAATCACTGAAGAATATCATGCACCTTTACAGAAAATTCTGAAAAGGTTGATCTCTGGTTCGCCATGGTCAGGGCAGTTTCCTTTTAAGAAGAAGGCCGGTGAATTATTTATGGCCATGGTGACAAAATCTCCTCTTTTTGAGGATGGTGAACTCACTGGTGTCATCACAGTTTCAAGTGATGCAGCCTTATTTAATTGTATAGGTTCTGAAAATATGAGAACTAACTGCGAGAAATCCGGTGTTAATGGAGCATCTGGAGTACAGAGGTTAAACTTCAAGAGGATACAGTGGCATCCACCGCCATTGATTGCACCAGTGCCACAGATTGCATCATCTGTTTCCAATTTGGTTCTTACAAGTTTCATTTACAATTTCTAATTGTTTTTTCTTTACGGCTCTTTCTTATTTACATTTCATCTCATTTGCTTAATTTATTGATAGAACACTTTCTTAAATTGTTAGGAACTAACCAAATAGCACCCCCAAAACCTTTTGAATCAAATATATATTACTGATAAATAGGTTATAATAATCTGCTAAGAGCAAGGTTGCCCCTTCACAACTAATCCGATAGGAGCACACTTCTCCTTATTAGCCAAGAAAAGACTCAGGTCGTCCCTGATTCCCTCTCCTATTACACTCTCACCAAAATATTAGATACCCTTCCCTCATGCTCCTCACAGCTAATATAGTAAAAGTAAACACCTTTCATAGAACCCAACAGCCACCCCTATCAGATAGCTAATAACCTAGTATTACATCAAAATGGAAAGTCAACCTGGTGACCTTAAAAGTATGTTGGTCCTTTGCTGATGCTACTTTGTCTTCCTAAATTTCCTAGCATAGATCTAGTTGTTGAATTGGGTCCTTTCATTACCTTCCCCTAAAGCTTCACCTCTTCCTCAAGGTGAAATTCGGGTAAAGTCCTTGTCAGCTTCAGAAAATTCCTCCGTTCCCTCCCCTGTTTCGCCGGCGTTCTTGTCCTTGTTCTCAGCATCGACGTCGATTAAGAATACCTGGAGGTGTTTGTCTCGGCACGTATGCGTAGGACTGTATCGCTCGCCACACTTAAAACATAGCCCCATCTCCCGCCGGCGTGCCATCTCTGAGTCCGGTAACCGGTGACTCCACTCCGGTTTGCGAATTGTCGAGATCATCGATGAAGAGGAGCTGCCTGTCTTGGTCTCAGTTGTTTTCATGTCGGGTTTGAAAAGCTGGGTTGTAGGAGTAGTAGTGGGTGTTGGACGGGTGTTTTCAGCGAACTGGGTTACCCAAGAGTAAATGGGTTGGGTCGGGTATTTTTTGTACCCGCTTATGTTTGGAGCCTTAGGGGTCCGATCTGTTTTATCAATGTCCAGCAACCTATTCTTACCGTCCACTCGAATTGCCATTTTGATTAGCTCCTCCAAGTCGGTAGCGTCGGCCACTTCAAGTTCCGCCTGAATTTCAGTCTTCAAGTCATGCAGGAAAGCCCCCATCAAACACTCCTCCGGCGCCTCATTCAACGAGAAGGAGAGTCTTTCGAAAACCTCCACATACTCAAGCACAGATCCCTCCTGATTGTTGGAGAAAAGCTCCTTATATTCGCCCCCTCGTTGGAAAGTGTGAAATTGCTCCAGCAACTTGAGTTTGAACTCCGGCCAGCTCTTCAACATGCCTCGTCCTTCCTTCCATTGGTACCAATGGAGAGCTCGGCTTTCGAGGCATACAACGGCGGCTTCTAGTTTCTCCGATTCTGGCACGTGGTTAATGTGGAAATATCTTTCCACTCGGTAAAACCATCCGATTGGGTCGTCTCCATCGAAGACAGGTAACTCTAGTTTCCGGTACCTGGTCGCTCTCTTATCTGTTTCATCGTTACTTTCTGTTTCTGTATCTGAATGGGTGTCATCGGTGTCTCTCTTCCCCTTACTCTTCTTGCTCGAACCTTGGTCCATCCGCAAGAGCATCTCCTTCATCAAGTTCATCCCTTCTGTCAGTTCTGCAACTTGCTTTTGCAGTCCTGAAAGTCCGTCCACCTTCCTTGTTAGACTTGCCACCAACTCTCTTAAGTCCCTGATTTCGTCTGCCATCTCCCTAGGATACTACGATACCAATTGTTAGGAACTAACCAAATAGCACCCCCAAAACCTACTGAATCAAATATATATTATTGATAAATAGGTTACAATAATCTGCTAAGAGCAAGGTTGCCCCTTCACAGCCAATCCGATAGGAGCACACTACTCCTTATCAGCCAAGAAAAGACTCAGGTCGTCCCTGATTCCCTCTCCTATTACACTCTCACCAAAATATTAGATACCCTTCCCTCATGCTCCTCACAGCTAATATAGTAAAAGTAAACACCTTTCACAGAACCCAACAGCCACCCCTATCAGATAGCTAATAACCTAGTATTACATCAAAATGGAAAGTCAACCTGGTGACCTTAAAAAGTATGTTGGTCCTTTGCTGATGCTACTTTGTCTTCCTAAATTTCCTAGCATAGATCTAGTTGCTGAATTGGGTCCTTTCATAAATCTACCAGGCATCTAAACTTCTTGGCCGACATACAGATGATACATGCAATGTTCGTATGGTTTCCAGGGGTACGTCAACACATGAGGAAGTTGATAAACTTGAGAAGTGCGGTATATTTGTATGTTTCTGTGATCTGCCTAAACATATATTCAATATGCTACTTTTAGTACGCGAATCTTTTTTCTAAGATGTGCCTCCACATTTTGATTTTTAGGAAAGAAAATCAAATTCCAGTCATCACCATGGAGAAAGAGGATTAGTAGGGAGGGCCTCAGAGAAGGATGAACCAACTGCTGAATCTTCAAGACCTTCCAAAATTGTAAAATATCCTTCTATTTAGCCATTTTAGAGTTAATCTATATGCTTACTACATTTCATTAAAGACATGGTTGGGAATAAAAAACTTGAATCAGCCACGTTTTTGTTCAAGTCCACATGAATAAATAAAATTTTATCGAGGCATGCATTAGTTTCATGTTATCTCCCTCGCTTGGTTTATGAATCTTAGGAAGGACTAAATAGCTGGATGGTAAGTTGTGGAATTGAAGAAAATAATCTGTATTAATAAAGCGAATATTCTTGATGAGCCATAGAGTGCAATAATTTTAGTCATTTATAGTTAGTGTCTTGTTATGATCCGTAGTGTGCAATACTCATTTCAGAATTGTATCCTATTGAACCACTTAGGCTACTCTTTTCTATTTAAGATGTCTGATAAGCTGTCTGTTTAAAATTTGTCAGGCGGCCAGTGTCTTAGCTAAGCTGCAGATGAGAAGGAGTGAAAAATGTGGGAAAGATAATGTAAGTGTAAAAAATAATTGCTCAATTGATGATTTAGCAAGCAAGGAAATGAAGAACAAAAATGAATTGGCTGGAGGTTCACAGGCATTAAGCTCACACCAGAATGCTCCTAACAAAGAGGAGAAAGGAGAAAGCCTTAATAGAACTAATTCTTCTTCTACTAAAGAGACAGCATACTCGAAAGCTCCTGGATATACATCTTTTCATGTTTCCCAGGATCATTCTGTTGCTGCTTCATTAGGAGAGTGCCATGAATGTCATGGTTCTTCTGTTCATGAACACTCATTGTTAAGATTTGGCTCTTCTTGTGACCCAAAGAATTTGGAGCCAGAAGCAACAAATTCAGTGACAGAAGATCATGTGCAAAAGCAGCAAGAAAGAGTGCAATTACCAAGCTCCAGGGATAGTACTGGGAGCCATGGAAGTTCATTAAGCAAAGGGGATAATGAGTCAAATGTAGCTGTAGAGTGTGAAATCCAATGGGAAGATCTTCAATTAGGAGAGGAGATTGGACAAGGTAAGCTGGAATTCTAAAATGATTTTATTTGAAGTTTGCTAGGCTGAAGTTCTGCTCATAAAGATTCACACCATGTCATAAATAAGTTGCCAATAACGTTAGTTTAAGGAGCAGTCTCAGAAAACTTAATGTAGACCACTGGTATCACTTTTCAGTTTTCTCTGTTCAAACAAATACCTTATACCACAAGTAAGCCCAGTTCAAAGGAAAATACTAGGTTGAGTGGATGGTTATTTGATTATATTACAAGCTAAAAGGAAATATTTGATTTATATTTTTGTGGAGGTAAGGAAGCCAAAGAAAATTCTGATGCAAGAGTCTTAAAGTATTTATATTGATCTTATCTCCGCCTTGCAGGGTCTTATGCTACTGTTCACCGAGGAATTTGGAATGGATCGGTATAACTTCATGTTTACATATCGTCTATTATTACAGTACGTAAGAGCATTAACATTTGCCCTGAAATTTCTCTTTTCATTAGGATGTTGCTGTTAAGGTTTACTTTGGCAATGGATACACTGAAGATGCATTAAAAAACTACACAAAAGAGGTATCTCAAAAATATGTTCTTTATTTTTCATACTTGTGAAAAAACAAACTGGATACTGATCCTCATGTATGCATATTTCAGATTGCTATAATGAAGAGATTGAGACATCCTAATGTTTTGCTGTTCATGGGAGCTGTATATTCACAGGAAAGGGTTGCCATAGTCACAGAGTTTTTACCAAGGTAAGATAGGACATCTTCAGCTTAAGGCTGATTGTATATCAAATTTAGTCAATGAGCTTGCATTTAGGTGCACATAAATTTGTATTCATGCCTACATTCTGTTGAGTTTTTTTGTTATATGATGATGGTGTGGGTAACAGTAGGTGGATCTTGTTATTGATCTATTTCAATTATGGTTCACCAGAAAAGCCATTTCCAGGATTAACTAATATTAAACAGTAAAATATCCGTTACTCATTCCATTTTGTATCTTACATTGATGTTTATTATGCATGATAGGGGAAGCCTCTTCAAAACTCTTCACATGAACAACAATCAGACATTAGACCTTAGAAGGCGTCTACGGATGGCCCTTGATGTTGTGTGTTCCATCTCTCTCTCTTTCTAAAATTTATTTAGTGTAAGCTAGTAGCTTTCTGGACCATCACTTTTGAAGTGTTCGTGTGTAAACCAGTCTGTTCTCTTTTTCAGGCCAAAGGCATGAATTACCTTCATCACAGAAATCCACCAATTGTACATAGAGACTTGAAGTCTTCTAACCTTCTTGTCGATAAAAACTGGACAGTTAAGGTAATGCGTTCTTGCTAATGCCTTTGTTAGATTCAGGCAGGCTGGATTTGTCTATGTATCAATTAAGAAACGAATCTTAATTTTTGTCTCTCAGGTTGGAGACTTTGGCTTGTCAAGGTTGAAAGATGGAACTTTCTTGAATACAATATCTGGAAGAGGCACTGTAATGACGCACTCACTTTTGCTCTTTCTACATAGAACATCTGATTTGAAACTGTTGAAACAAGAAAAAAGGAACTTTCCTCTTATTTTTTTCATGTTACAGTATATTGCAATTTGCCCGCAGTGTGCTCTCTTTTGCTAACAAGGCTTTTTTTTTTTTGTTATCAATATGCACAGCCTCAGTGGATGGCTCCTGAAGTCCTTCGAAACGAACCTTCAAATGAGAAGTAATTTCTACAAACTAAATACTTCAATGATCACTTAAAAGCTTAAAATTTACTGACAAAATAGGTTAAATTAAGAAAAAACTTATATAATCCCAGACAGAAGTCACCCCCACAACTTTGAAATATCATAAATGGGATGGATAGTGCTTTTTTTTTTTTTGGTAAAATGGATAGTGCTTTATTATATGATGATTTCACTTCTTTCTTGAAACAGGTGTGATGTGTTCAGTTTTGGCGTCATCCTTTGGGAGCTAATGACCCAATCTGTTCCATGGAACAATTTGAACTCCTTGCAGGTCTCTCTCTCTCATTATTGCTCAGAAAACTCAAATGTGTGGAGAATTAGGGTCCGATTCTACAGTTAATTTTGCATAACCATTTCGTTGCATGCTGAAGGTTGTTGGAGTGGTGGGCTTTATGGATAGAAGACTGAACCTGCCGGAGGGGATTGATCCCCACGTAGCAAATATCATCCGTGACTGCTGGCACAGGTGCTTCTTCTACACATACGCTCACCCACATACATGGGTTAATACCAATTTTACTCCTAATAATTTGACCGGATTTTTGTTTTGGTCCATATATTTTTAAATCAATGGTTTTAGTCCCTATAGTTTCATTTGATTTAGTTGAAAACTAATGACGGGTCCTTGAATTTGTAAAAGTTTTAGTTTTTATTTTTATACTTGGACTAAATCCTTATAAAACTAACTATAGGAATCAAAACCAACTATTTGAAACGATAAGGACCAAAATAAAAATTCCATCAATATGTAAAAGCTAACAATAATATTAACTTTGTGTGTATTCCCTCTTACGTAACTAAAACTAAAACTACAATCTGTCACTGAAATGAATATGAACAGTGATCCAGAGCAACGCCCCTCATTTGAAGAGCTAATACAGAGAATGATTTCACTTATCAGCAGAGTAACAGCCATGTCCGTTAAGAGGATTTCAGCATCCTAAGCATGTATGTAACACACACACACACACACACATGTACTTGTATAAATTTGAGATTGTTGTAGCAGTGAAAAGTTGAACTCTAAAACTTGGGCAGCAATAATACTTCCTGCCTTCTCAAATGGGAAAGAGGGAATAGAAACAAAAGGGAATCAGTTTTAGTAGGGACAATAGATGATTATTTATTGTATAATTAAATATTATTACTCTAATAAAATAATAATAATATTATGGTATATTTTTGTGGTGTCATTTATGTTCCCATCTCATCTTTTGGGATAACGACAAGACAAACTTGTGGGATGGTATTGTCACTGTCCCATGGTGTAGTTCTGCTTCTGCTGTTAAAGATCCAAAGGGGCTTGTGGTCCTCCCTCTTCACCGACTTTACAAGATTCTAGTTCACTGTACTTACATTTTTTTGTTTACCAGGTCAAAGATATTCATAGATCTCTCTTTGTTTTTTCCCATCTATTCCTAGATCCCGCTTACTCACAAGTCACAAGTCCAAGTCAACTCAAGAGAAAGCCTAATTAAATTGCCAACTTGTATTCATTAACCTCATTTTTCATATTGGGAAACAAATTGTAGTTTGTGAATTTTTTTTGTTTTTTGGGGTAAAAGTGTTAAAATTAACATAAATTTTTGGGATAAAGATCAATTTTGTCACGAAAGTTTTGGGTTTGGAGCACTCAAAGACCCGAAAGGTTTTGATATCATTTTTGCCCAAAAGTTTACAAAACTTTCATGGCAAAAACGATATTAAACCTAAATTTTTACCTAAAGTACGCTTCCTAATATTTAAACTTGTATTCTCATTTTTACTAAATAAAATCGCTTATTATCTCAACCAAAAACTTTTTGTAGGTTGACCTGTGTTTTACTCAGGGCATTTACATGCCTCCTCAATGCCAGATTGTACATCACTTACAATTTAGGCGCATGTGAAGTTCAAGGAACAACATGAGAAGATCTTTGTCCCCATGAGAAAAGATTATGTTTTCTACTTTTTTAAAACAAATAAATATATTTTTATTTCTTAAAAATATTTATAAACACTTTGTTTAGAAACTATTTGTTACGGTGTAGAACATGAGATGTCCACGCGTGTATGGGTGGTGATTTGATGTAGGATCTAGGGTCTCGTGCAGGTACCAATGTGATAGCACACGAGCAGAGAGAGGATCACCGAACACAACCTCGGCGCTTGGCCGATGGAGTGGGGTGTGTGCTCAATGTGACGATATGTAGATTAGTCTAGGTTTAGAGCGTGTGTACCTTAGGGTGTTGCTTGGGTATTTATAGGACCTACGGAGCGGCTTTGGCGTGATTCCGGGCCTATTATCCGAACCGCCTATCCTTATGCGGATGTGTTCCTAGATACCGGGGTAGTTGAGATATTCCGGGGTTACGGATATGGCGGATCGATGTGCCTACCCTTGGTTGGGCCTTCATGTGATTGGGTTTGGCATGGCTTCAGGTCCTCTGGTCAAGATTCATTCTCTTGAAGGCATCCCATATGATGATGTCTGCCGAGCTCCCTGAGTCTATAAATATCCTCTTGACTCGGCAGTTGACCAGGGTTCCAGTGATTACGAGGCCGTCTTGATGGCCGGGGAGTACGTCGGCCAAGTCCTCTTTTGTGAACATGCTGAGGTCGTTCAATTTTGTCGGTCATGTGTGATTCTTCTTTAAACTTTGGTCGGTCCCTTATTGAAAGAACTTCCCTTAGATATTTTCTCCGTTGGCTCGGCGTATCTCCTCCTCCTCCAGAAGGCTCCGCTAATAACGTTGCAATCGAACTCCGTGTCGGAAATCCGGCTGTCTTGAATCGGCTTCTTCCTCTTGCCCTCTCTTCTATTCTCGGGGTCCTGGATTGTTTGATCGGTCATTACGCTTTCGCTTTTCTTTTGTGCGTCCTGTGTTTTTATTACGTATTGACGCAATTTTCCTTCTCGAACGAATTTCTCGATGGCTTCGCGAAGTTCATAGCATTGATCCGTAGTATGCCCTTTACAATCGTGAAAAGAACAATAACGGGAGCGGTCCGTGTTGGACCGTTTCTGAGGGATGAGGTTTTCGACCTTCGCATCTCGGTCGACGCTACTTCCCTCCATAGTGGGGCCGGGAACATTGAGGGGGTATAATAGTCAAATTTATTCTTCAAGTCTGTCCTTGGTTTATATTGCTTATTATCAGTTCCTTTCCGCGGCGGTCTTGCTTGCGGCCAGTCGGATGGATTTTATCCCTTGGCGGGGTGTTCTTGTCCGGTCCCTTCGCGCATTCGCTTGGCGCATTTGTTCCACCTCAAGATATTTCTTCGGCCGTGTCATGAAGTCCTTTAAGCTCTTAGCCGGCTCTTTGAAAAATGATTCGGCGAGTCGGCTCGAAGCTGTCCGGGCCATCGGCCGGAGGTGGGCGTGCACTTCCTCCTTTAATTTACGGACTTGCGGGCCGCATGATTAAAGCGATCCAAATAGCTTTGGAGTAATTCGCCGAGCCATTGCTGATTTTGGATAAGGTATATTGAGACTTGGTGTTTCTTACTAGTTGCGAATTGTAACTCGAAAACCTTTGCCAAGTCATCAAATTTAGTTATCGAACACGGAGGCGGGGTTAGTAACCACTTTAGGGCTGGTCCCTTTAGTGTTGTGGCGAAAACCCTACTTATGATTGGTTCTCAGAGGCCTCTACACATCATGATCATCGAAAGTCGTCCACATGAGTTGTGGGATCCTGCGAACCGTCGTACTTACCGAACTCGGTGAGGTTCGGCTTTCACGGGAACCGTGCTCGAGGATCTTGGGTGAAAAGGGGCATGCGCTTTAGCCTCGGCATATCTTCCTTGACGAGAATCGTGTGGGGATGTCGGGTCGACCCTTCGCTCGGGAGGACTTCCCCTTTGTGATTCTTTGGTAGAGGAGGCCGCCCTTTTAGTATTGTCTATTGTCTTCCTGCCGTGGGAACTATGACCTTCTGGTCGGGTTCCCACGTTTTGTCATCCCGATCATAGTGGTGCTTTTAGGTTCCCTTCTCGGTTCCGCTCGTCGATGCGATGAAATTGAAGAGTATAACGTTTGTCCATATTCTCGATGCGTTTCATCATGGCGAGTGTCCGTTATGGAGTGTAAGGAAGTCGGATTACGGGCCGGGGTCTCTTGACTTACAAGCTGGATTGGATCTCTGTGGCTCACGGCGATGTCCCCTGGCTGCCGATGAACCCGTCTCGGACTCGTTCCCCTTTTCGAGTTGATCTTGATTCGGGCCACGAGGTTCCTCAAGGCGCTCTTAAGTTGTGATAACCGGTCTTCATTGTCTGCTCATTGCCACCGATAGGGTTGGTCGATTGCTCGGTGTCTTTGTGGTTGCGGGGTGGTTGACGTTGCTCTCGGTTGTTCGAACCATCTCCATTTTACGCTACGGCTTGTCTGCGGGTGTTAACCCTCATTGGTCAAGGAATCGAAATTTATCGTTCCCCACGGACGGCGCCATTGTTGCAGTGTAGAACACGGATGTCCGGCCGCGTGTATGGGTGGGTGATTTGATGTAGGATCTAGGGTCTCGGTGCAGGTACCAATGTGATAGCACACGAGACAGAGAGAGGATCACCGAACACAACTTTGGCGCTTGGCCGATGGAGTGGGGTGTGTGCTCGGTGTGACGGTATGTAGATTAGTCTAGGTTTAGAGCGTGTGTACCTTAGGGCATTTGCTTGGGTATTTATAGGACCTACGGAGCGGTTTTGGCGTGATTCCGGGCCTATTATCAAGCTGCCTATCCTTATGCGGATGTGTTCCTAGATACAGGGGTAGTTGAGATATTCCAGGGTTACGGATATGGCGGATCGATGTGCCTACCCTTGGTTGGGCCTTCATGTGA
Source organism: Acacia pycnantha (assembly GCA_025563575.1). NCBI lineage: Eukaryota > Viridiplantae > Streptophyta > Magnoliopsida > Fabales > Fabaceae > Acacia > Acacia pycnantha. The sequence goes on along the minus strand of JAMWYP010000186.1, from coordinate 1,836,301 downwards.
TTGGGCCTTATCTAGGTCAGTAACACTATTTATTGTTAAAAATTTTGTGTGTTAAATACTTTTAACAATTTAAACTCAGTCTTTGAAAATAATTAGATTGTTATGAATAATTTTTCCTTTTATTTTATTATAATTTTTTATGTCTAAAATTTTAGTCGATTTAAGTAAAGATTATTATAATTTATTAATTTAAAAAATAAATTTATGAAGAAATCTATTCTTTAAATTATGGTTGTTTAGTTAAGATTCTTAGATATGATATGTTGCTGATGTAGTAATTATGTTCTGTTATTCATAAATATTTTAACTAAATTGACTATAATTTTAAATATTAAAAACTATGGCTTGTTTGATTCAACTCTGTTACATTTCTACAATGTTAATCAAGATTGCATCACTAAGATAAAAATGTTTCGATGCTTTTAGTCTGTTAATAGGATTTATAACGATAATAATGATTAAAAATGGGGTTTAAACTTCTCATGTTGGATGAGAGGAAGAAGATTCCTACACATATATGAAATGGTGGGACCCACATATATATATAATGCTAATTATATATACATGTGGGTCTGTATTTCATGTATGTATGACGATTTAATACACTTCTCCTACAACATAAGTGTTTTTCCCTTAAAAATATTCAATAATAGGCATTTACTTCCGTTATAATTTTTTTTTTTTTTTGAACACTCGTTATAAATATTTGTTATTACTCATTTTAGTTTTTAAATTTTAAGAGTTGTATTTGCCTCCCATTCATTTTTCATTTTCCACGTCATTTCTCTCCACCTCCCCAACCAGATCTCCACCCTTATTGTTGTTGATGTACCATGATCCTATTTATAAGTCCCTTTTAATCAAAAAAATTTAGTCCTATTTATAAGTCATCTTTCGGGCAATAAATGAAATCGTAACAATTTTACTCATACTAATTGTACCAATGAAATTAGAGAGAGAGAGAAAAAAAAAGAGTCGAAAAATACTCATTCATAAATGAAGGTAAAATTGAAAATTTACTTGATAATATAACTCATTCTTGATAAAGGATTAAGTTTCTCTCATCATCCTTTTTCTTATTATCTTTCATAATCTTTAAATCATGTCCGTCCAATCAATCTGAGAAATCACGATACTACTTTGACTTTCCTCTTATCTTTTCAATCAATGGCCTAAATGGTGATGAAAGATAATGGAAAAAAGAAGAATGAGGAGAGGATCTGTTTCTCTTGGTGAACCAACACACCTAGCATCCAACACCATAATAAATGAGAGATAAGATTATACATTTAAGTGAAAAATCTAATTTTTTTTTTAAAAATGACATGTTCTCTATACTTTATAAATATGTATTCCCATTACATTGCATTGTACTGGAGGGTACATGTCATCGAACCAAACAGGTCCTATATTTCTTTGTATCATATTAAATTATTTTTTAACCAGAAAATCATATTAAAATAGTTTAAATTCAAGGACATCATATAAAAATAAATACAGTTGGGAATAAATTGGGAAGGGAGCATGCGCATGGTCGGTGGAGAGCAGAGTAGAGGATTATTCATTGAGGTGGCAGACGACGACGTTTTTTGACCATTTTTGAGTCCACAAAAGATGCCAAGCATGCAGGCGGCAGCTGCCCCTGCACGTGTTGAAGCCGAAGTGTGAAATCTGACGTACAGATTCGGTAGTTTCATGGGTCTTCCATTCCTACCAACTACCTCACCTACTTCATTCATTTTAAAATACTCTCTTTATAAATATAAGATAAAGTTAATTACTAAATTAATTAAATTACTTTAGAGTTTTTGTATTTTGATTTTTTTTTTTCTTTTAAACTAATTAATTTGACTAATAAACTGATATATAATATAATGATACAAAACATATAATATGATTAAATAACTTATTTAACTTCATTAATCTCTAAAAAAAGTCAAATATATCTTATATTTAAGACCGAAATGAATACTAGTTTCATTTTATAAACCAATAATTGATGGTTTGTTTGAATTAACAATAACAAACAAACTTTTATTTCAATTGATTTTCATATACTAAGTTGGAATAGAATTTAAGGGAAAATCAATTTCAGGGCCCTTTTAACGGAGAAATTTCAAAAAGGTCTCAAGATTCTGAACATCCCGAGAAAAGGCCACAGGGTTGTCGAATCTTGAGGCCTTTTTGAAATTTCCCTATTAAAAGGGCCACAAATAAATTTTCTCAAAATTTAATTAGTATGTTGGTTGTTCGTATATGCTTTTTTTATAAAAAAAAAGTTGTTTAGTATAAAATTATTTGTATGATACCTCAAAAAATCAATTTCACAAGGTTCAAATATAAAGAAAAACTAAAAAAAATGAAAATTAGAAAAAGTTGTTTCATTTTTAACTTCACTTTTGGCCAAAAAAATTCAATTCACTATAAGTCATCTAGTTAGTTTGGTATCACATGAAGTGATGCCAAAAAATCATGTGAACAAAAATAGTTCCTCACAAGTCACAATTAAGTGCTACCTCTTACTCTATAAAGGGTAAAGGAGCAAAAATACATATGTGCTTTACTTTCGGAAGCGCCCAGCACCATATGCTTTTTTTGGGAGCAAAAATATACATGTGGTTACATTTTAGGAGAAAAAATCACACCACCGTTAAAATCTAACTTAACGGTACATTTGCAACAGAAAATGTCATATTTACAACAACATTTAAACACCTGGATTTTGAACATAGAAAGGTCATTTACAAAAAAAAAAAAAAATGTTATATTTATAACAGGAAGTGCTGTATTTATAACAAAATTTAAAATATGGTCATATTTATAATAGAAAATGTCATATTTACAACAACATTTAAACACCTGGATTTTGAACATAGAAATGTCATTTACAACAGAAAAATGTTAAATTTACAACAAGAAGTGTTGTATGTACAACAAAATTTAAAATCTGGTCATTTACAACAGAAAAAGTTATATGTACAACAGGCAAGATTTTAACGGTGGTGTGACTTTTGCTCCTAAAATGTAACCACATGTGTATTTTTTCTCCCAAAAAAAATATATGGTGTTGGGCGCTCCCAAAGATAAAAGCACATGTGTATTTTTGCTCCTAAACCCCTCTATAAATATAGGATAAAATTTATAGTGCAATTTACACTACAAACTTTGTCCTATATTTAAAATCGGAGAAGTATAAAGTTTGAATTCCTATTCATATTAATACTTGTTAGTTCTCATATTATTATGTTTGGATGATAACAAATATTGATATACAAAGTGAACTTGATAATTCAAGTCACTCGATTGAATTTTTAGATAGAACTGTATTTGAATTCAAACTTGAATTAGCAAGACATCGAGTGAAGTTTATTCACTAAAAGTGATATGAGATGATCACTCGAGTGGCAATTAATGCACTCAAGTGATGCATCATAACCTCCAGAGATTTTGCCAATCACTCGCTGAATTTTTAGAAGTGATGCAAGATCACTCAAGTGATTGACTAAGCACTCGAGTGATTCTCCATTACTCACAAGATTCAGCAAGTCACTTGCATTGTCTCCTGGAAGTTAAAACAGATCACTCAAATGATGATTTGCATTACTCGAGTGCATAAGTGATCACTCGAGGGATATGGTTAACTTGCAGATTTTCAGTAAGTCACTCGCAGTGTTCCTTGGAAGTTATGACTGGTCACTCAAGTGGGTAACTGATTTCTCGAGTGATAGTGTCAACTCATAGGCTTTCAGCAAGTCACTCGCAGATAGACCAAAAGTGATGTGATCTTTTATTGAAGACCACTCGAATGATCCAAGATTACTTGCAAACAAGTGCAAGTGATCCAAATATTCACTCGAATCACTGGTAGTGTTGAAACATTTTCCAATCAAACAAAAGATTACTCGAGCTACATTTTAAAGCACTCGAGTGATATATCTTTCTAAAACACTTTACTACTAAAACTCAAATTCATCTAGCACTCGAGTTACATTACAAGAACTAGAGTGATATGTGCTCACTTGAGTGATTCTGATTCCCACTTAAGTGCAAGTTCATCGTCTTTTGAAAATCAACGTCTTAATAAATTTGAAACTTACAATGAACACATGTTTAAGCTTAATTATTACTTGTACAACTTCTCAATGTTACTAATATTGTTTATGTACAAGTTTTAAATTATTAAACCATGGATTAACTCCAAAAGCAACAAAAGAAAATTTACTGTCAGAACATTAAATGTGAAGCGGAAAATAGAGCAAACCAGAGGGATTGCATCTGAAGCCTTTGTTGAAGTGAAGACGTAAGCAAGTGAACATTGAATTCCTTCAACGGCTCCAATCTGTCTCTAACGACAAATTTGAATGCTTACAATGGCCATTAATGGCGAATGACTATAAATAGCTAAGCATTCAATACAGAACAACCAACTAAGCCAACGACAAATCTTCTACTTATTTATTGCTCAATCCATTCTCTGTAAAATCTTATGATATTTATTTTGTTCATTAGTGATTATCTATTTACTTTATAAGAGAATTTTTACCAACCGTATTCAATTCTATAAAATCTCAAGGTAATGGGACATTGAATGTGGTTGTAAAATTACATAGTGTAAATGAGATGAGTTGTTGAGGATCTCTCTTTTGTACTGTGGTACAGAAAACTTGTGGAATCTTGAAGAAATAGTGAAAATCTCAAAGACGCTCTAAGCATTAAACGTAGGTTAAAAGGTTAAGGCCGAACCAATATAATCCTTTGTATACACTTCGGTGATATTTCTTTAACTCTTATCTTTTAATTTAATTGTTGTTTACTTTCGTTTCAAATTTTTTATATCACTCAATTCACCTCCCTCTTGGGTGAAGCGTTAAAAGTAACAATACTTATATTTAACGTTTGATAATGTTATTAAAAGAATTATCTTCAATAAAAAGATACCTATAAGCTAGTGTGTTGTCATACGGCAATTCACACACACACTATAAGAAAAATAGTTACATTAGTTATTTATTTGGAAAAATCCTTGGAAAAAAAAAACCTTAAAAATGCTAAAGGACAAAAAAGTGTTTTGAATATTCATAATACCATAGAAGTGTGAGAGACTTATTTATCATTTTCAAAATTAAATGAAAATGGCAGAAATATCCCTAGGAATTTAAGAAAACATAACGGAGAATTCTAATTAGGGCCTAACAAATTAAGATAAGATTTTCACAAATTTCAATTTAAAAATCACCATTTGCCGAAGACGTGGGGGGGGGGGGTCAAAAGACGTGGCTTTGAGTTTCTCGATCCTCTTCCCCCATCCAATTCTTCTCCACCGTCGTTGAAGCCTCGTCGTGAACTGACTTGACCCAAGGAAAGAGTGAAATTCCAGATCTAACACCATCGCCAAAAATAAGTGGGTGATAAAGCTCTTCTCAAATAGATCTAGTAAAAACATTGAATGAATGAATGAAACAATCAAAAAAGAACCTGGGATCAACAGATATAATAGTCATTACCATAGTTGGAGACTGAAGCAGAGGTGTTGGTATCATTGGTATAAATGTAGCCACAAAGATTAGGATTGAAACATGGTCATTGTTGGGGGAGGACACCATCCTCGCCGACATATGAAAAGGAAACAGAGCAATGAAAAGAGGAAGGGAGGGAGTCACCGTCGCCACCGACATCTGAGAAGGGAACATGGAGATGAAAAGAGGAAGGGGGGAGTCAGATCAATCAGGAGGGCAACTAAGGAAATTAGAAAATTAAGACATTTTTATTTTTTTTAAATAACACGGATCCCACAAATAGATTTAGTCTCTTTTAACGGTGTGAAATTTGTTCCAATTTTGCAAATTTATGAGTATTTTTGTACCACTAAAAAGTATTTAGTGTTGAATGTACTTTAAGTAAAAGCTTATGTATATTTTTACACCATTACCCCATTCAATAAAGAAAAAAAAAAAACCAACCCTTTGGATACAGTGATAGAGATTTAAGTAAGGGAGAGAATAAGATTTTGTGGATGGATGAGAATATATAAGGGTATATGCATTCCTTTCCTTTTTATCTTAAAAAAGGATAAATCAGATTCTTATACATTTAGTATTATGAATATTGAGAATACATTTATCTGTTTTAATATTTTTAAAATTCTTTAGAAAATATTTTTCCTATTTATAAACCATTTTTAAACATACTATCTCTGATCCTAATTATAGAAATATTTTTATAATGTAATTTATATTATAAAAGTGTTCCTATAATTAGAATCGAAAAAAAGGAATATCAATTTTGAATTTTTTTTATAGGAGAGATAATTCTTATGTACTACTCCCTCTGGTCCTTATTATAAGGCACCAACTAACTTTTCTCACAAACCAATAAAAGTAGTTAAAGTCAATAAAGTTGTCCTAAAATCTAAATAATTTCCAATATTACCCCTACTAATTGCATTCAACTCTAATATTATATTGATTATTACTTTCACCCATTACTTTTATTAATTAGAGGCAGACATGAGAAAAAATAATAAATGTTTATTGGAAATAAGCAAGTGACTTATAAAAAGTACTAAATAAACTTGTTAGTTGGTGCCTTATAATAAGGACGAGTAATAAGGAAATGGGATCTGCATTGGATTGACTGGTGAAGGAAAAGGTGTGGAAAATGGATGTGAATCCGTACTATCACCGATATTTTTGAGGTCGCAGTCACAGTCAGGCGTCCGCCGTCTTGTTTTGCAAATATACACAACTCAACAATTAAATTTTAAATTTATATTTTAAGCTTTTTGACGTGATTTGATGGATTTGATGGGAACAAGCCAAGCGCCCATACCTCCCTTCTTACTTTTTACAGTTTTTTCTGTCTCTTCTTCTGATCAACTTGGTTTACCAATGCACAATGATGTTTACGTATGAAAGTATAAATCCTCCCTATGTGGTAAATTTTCAAAATGGTTTTATTTCAGTAAAAAAGGTCATATACTTGGGTATGTTTAGTTTGAGGGGAGGAAATGGAAGGGGAGGGGAAAAAAAGGAAGGGAGAAGAAAATATATGGGCCTTAATACACTCAATTTTCAAACAAAATTTCCCTCCTCTCATTTTTTTCTTCCTCCCCTCCCCTCCCCTCAAACCAAACATTACACATTTTGTTATAGAAGTTTTGGTTTAGAGCACTCAATACTTGAAAGTTTTTTTGGTATCATTTTTAGTTTGAAAATTTACAAACATAGCAATCTTATCCATCGGTTGATCTTGACTGTTGGTTTGATCATTTTGGTATCATTTTTGCTCCAGAAGTTTACAAAATTTTGCTCCTAAAAAACTTCTAGGACAAATTTGCTACCGTGATGAGAGAGAAAGAGCTGAAGTGAATAGTAACATAACGATGGGATGTGACTTTTGCTCCAAAATGGTAACCACGTGTGTATTTTTGCTAAAAAAAAAACATATGGTGCTGGATGCTCTCAGAGGTAAAGCACATGTGTATTTTTACTCCTTTACCCAATAACTTAAGTCAATTCATATGAGCTACCTTAATCTTTATACTTTCAACTCTCTTAATATCTAATATTCTTCCTACTTCTTGTTTTCTTTTGTTTCCCCTTTTTCCTAGACTTGTATCTAATAGAAGTGGTCATATTCTCATTTTTTTTCCTTCATGTCAACAATGTTGTTTTTTTAAAACCCTATGAAGTATATCTTTTTCTTTTAATATGTCATGTTTTGAAGTTAGGAATTAACAATTGCATATTTTAAATTAAATAAGCTTATATTATGGATATATTAGATCATATCTATAAATATTATTTTTATTTAATTTATTTATGTATTTCCTTTAAATTTAATTACCATGTAAAGAGTAGTAATCTTTCTATAAAATCTAATTATATTTGATATTTTTCCGGAAATAAAAAGGAAAATTGAAAAAAAGTTTTATTGAAGGGACGAGGTACCAATTATAATTTCTCTAACACTATATTTGGTTTGAGGGGAGAGGGAGGAGAGATAAATTTTTTTCTCTCGCCTTTACTAAATAGTCCATGAAAATGTTTTAATATTCCAAAAATACACTCTCAACAAAAAAATAATAATTATTTTTATTAATGATAATTTGATCAATATTCTCCTTATGTTCTATTCCCCTCCCCTTAAACCAAACACACCCTGAAACTTAGAAGGAAAGAGAAAAAAGAGGGAAAATTAATGAATTAAGCATTTACTAATAATTTTTGTTGAAGAATTAGTTGTGCTATACTAAAATCATTCTTAGGTGAACGATTTCAATCTTTTATTTCGTTTCAAAAAAGGTTTTCAGACTCTGAACTAGAGCTGAGAATTAGAGCTGGCCCGTGAAGGGTCAGGGTTTAACAGGGCCAGCCCTCTAGAACTCGGGGTAAGAAAAACATCTGTTTTTTAAAGCTCGACCCGAGAGCATCAAGGCTAGGGCCCGGAAGTTACTATTTCAAATTTTAACTATTTTTTCTTAGTTTTTTTTCAAAGAAATATAATTAGTAAATTATAACAATTAAAGTTTTAATTTATCAAATAAATGTTGTCAACATTAATATCAAAACAATACGAATCATTCAACAAATAAGTACAATCACTAATTTATAATCAAAAGCAAACTATGTTCAAAAATAACTCATAAAACATAAGAAGTATACCACTAAGCGACATTAGTACGGTGACTATTATTATCATCATCTTCGTCATTATCATCAATTTCAACGACATTTGATTGTGCTTCGCTTTGAGTAGGCTCTAGTTCATGAGTAAGAATATCATGAATTTCTTCTCCCACATCATGAACACATCCATAATCTTTATCTGCAACAAATAATAAATCAAATCATAAAATTAGAGTATAATTATTGTGTATTTGTGTATTTGTACTTAAATGGATAAATAACTCTATAACAAATACAAAATACATATAAATTAGTAAATTACCATCATATGTGAATCCATAGATCTAAAAAATAATAATAATAAATTAGAAGGGCCTGTAAGGCCGGCCCGAGGCCCTCCAGGACCCGCTCTTTTAAGCCCAAGGCCCTATAGGATCAGGTTTGCAAGGCTTATTTCATTAAGCTCCTCTAATTTTCTAACCCGACCCTTGAAGGGCCAGAGCTTAAAAGGGTCCAACCCGATTTCTTGACTCTAGTTTGAACTCATTTTTCACGTGAACGATTTCTTTGAAAACATTCTTAAGAAGAACGATTTCTGGTATAGCATTTTGGTAAATACTTCTCATCCTATAGCATTTTGATAATTTTTTTTTACTGTTTATAGTGTTTTGATAAAATATTAAAATTGCCGTGATCTGGTATTGATATCCTATTGGGAAAAAATTCCATTTAATTTAATACATTAAAAATCATGTAAAATTATAAATAGCAGGTAAAAAGAAAAAAATATATAAGAACAAAATTCAGGTGGAATTATAAAAAACAGATAAAAACTACAACAATTTGATTAAAATTTAGGTAAAATTATAATGATTTATGAATTAATTTTCTCTAAAAAGTTTAGTAATAAATTAACTTGGCATCACCTACACCATTATTGTCAAAAACTAGTTTACTAGAAATATGTATTAAGATGCAAGTAAAAACCGTCTTGAGTAGAAACTGATAAAAATTAGGCTTAAAAACTTACGTTTCTGCTGCTTTTTTTTTTTTTTTACTTAAAACAAAAACCCTATTTTTCATTTCCCCAAAATCAAAAGACTATGATTAATATTGGTTTTGTGATGGTCCATTCAAGATTGAGCAAGAAAAAGAAAGCTCAAAACTCTTATGTATATAATTTTGATGGTCTTCCATCTGATGATGATTAGATAGTGGAAAATGAAAAAGACTGGGAAGATGTAGACAACTTAGATGTTGATGCCCATGATGAGAAAAGCTTGATTGAAGTTGAAATGAGGGAACCTATAAATGATCATAATTTGAACATTCCAAGTTTTGCAAATGAATTTTTTATAAGAGCAAGGGAAGAGTACATTGAAGATATGCAAGTTGATATGTGTTTGATTTGAATCAACTGATATAATTTAGGAATTATTTAATTTTATTCTTTTGATGTTTTAAAATTTGGTTGTAAGAGTTGTTAAACTCTTTGTGTTTTTTGATTTATGTTTTATATAGTTATGTGACTTATATCTTTTAAATATGAAGTTGTTCATTAAATTTTAAGTAGTGATTTAAGTTTTTTTACATATGCACACGTGTGCGCACACATACACACATAATTTTATATTTTAACTTTAAGTAGTAGAAACTTTACATTTCATATCTTTTCTACGATTTACGTTTGAACCACCCTTTTCCTTTTCTAGGAGATTTTGATAACATTGCCCTACACTTCTATTTTAATTTTGGAAAATTTCATTCAGGTCTCACAGAATCAAGGAAATATCAAAAAAGTTTTAAACGAAATTTAGATATAAAAAAAGTTCTAAAGAATTGTTAATCCCACCATAGATAGAGTTGTTAATCCCACAGATGAAAGTTATTAATCCCACTGAAGGGGTTGTTAACAGGACTTTTTTGACATCTGAATTTTCCTTAAATTTTTTTTATATTTTCTTTTTTTTTGAACCAGAAATGAATTTTGCCTTTAATTTTTACCTCCACTAGGATTGGCCCGAAATCCATTTTGTATCCTTCCCCTATGGCCTACGTGATGCATTATTCAGTTCATAACTTCACACTGCGTTTATCTAGGCATCTTAACTCCTAGGTATCTAGGTAAACGCTTGAGGGTAATAGATGATTTGTCCTGCCTAATATTGGTATCACTTAGGAGAAAGAGAGACTTCACTCTACCCTTAGATCGTGAGTGTCCAACCCTTTCCTAAAATTTTAGTATAAAAAAGAAAAATCACACTTCGCAATTATTGCAGGAAAAACTAATAAACTATTAATAGAGATATAAAAAAAATTACAAATTCAGATGTCAGGAGCACGGTTAGTAAGAATAGCGAAAACCTTTTTACCGACAGAGAAAGAGGGCAAACATTTGATGAAATAAAAAAAAAAAAAATACTACTACGTAAAAAATATAATATTCGGATTTTTTATTCTGTTTCAATATAATAAAAAATCCGGATGATGTGAGTTTGGCTTCACAGGGCTTTTTGACCTATTTATTTTTTTTTAAAAAAAAATTTATCAAACTAAGGCTTCACAGTCCACAATGTCAGCGTGTCCATATCCATATAAAGCGAAATTTCCTTGCACGGAGCTCTACTCTGAAGTCTGTACCCTCCTCCCTTCCCTCTCTCCATATTTCTCTCTCTCTTTCTCCTTACCCCACGCATTCCCTTCTTCGTCCAGTACAATTCTCTTTCCGACTTCCACGTCTCTCACCTTTTTCGCTCTCAAATGCTTCCTCCTCCTTCAACGTTCACGCTAAAATCTTCACTCTAAGCTCAGAAAGCATTGTTCACTCCTCAGTGAGCATGGGCAGGGCATCCAAATGGTTTCGCTCTGTTTTTGGTCTCAAGAAGTCGTCAGAGTCTTCATCTTCACCATCGCCGTCGACTCTACCAGCTGGCTCAGCTTCAAAGCCGCTCAAAGACAAACGCCGGTGGAGCTTCGTCAAGTCTTACAGAGAATCCGGTACTGCTAAAACCTCCGACGTCCACCACACAGCGTTCAGAGATGAGGCAGTTCCGTCGTCCGGACACATCCACGGCGTGTGCCCTGAGAAGCACGCAATGACGGTTGCTGCTGCCAAGGTTGCTGTGGCGGAAGCCGCAGTCGCTGCTGCTCAGGCCGCTGCCGCCGTCGTCAGGCTTACAAGCAGCGGCAGTTGCCCTGGGAGCGTCGGGGCTCGTGAGGAATGGGCGGCCATCAAGATTCAGGCGGCTTTCCGAGGCTGTTTGGTTAGTACCTTGTATCCATTATTGTTCCACTATCCGTTCTTGTTTGTTTTCAATACCTTCCACCGGGGTTGGGTCGAATGAGACAAACTAATGTTTGAATCCATTTTCTGTTCAACAACGAAAATCATGTCGAATTTATAGGGATTGGTATAGAATCAATATTTTACGTTTTGTGTTCCTTAAAATCACGCCAACCATGGACAGTTTATTTACGTTTTCCAATAATGCAATTTTTTTTTCCCTCCTTCATTTGGATCTGAGAAAGGTCAATAAGGAACAACGGTACTTAAAAAATAATAGCAGCAAACGTTTATTACGGCATTGTAATTTTGCATATAAATTAGAACTTAGAGATGGTTCTATCTCTATCTTTGGATTTTATAAGCTTGTATTATTCACGAATTAGAATCCAGCCTTAGAAATGGAAGATATTGAACAGTGACCAGCTACTTTTTACTTCCCTGAAAGGTTATGACTGGGCTGGTTGCCTTGCAGATTTGGATTATTTGCAGGACTCGTTGTCTTTTGTTGTGTTTTCATTGGGTTGTTGAGAAGTGAGAAGGCCAATTTTCCTTCCATTTTTAATTCCTTTTTTTCGAGCTGTCTTCTTTAATATGTCGTCTGGCTCAAAACTCATTGCCTGAAAAGTTTTGCTACAGAGTTTTCCTGTTCTATACTGAGCCAACAATTAATTGCAACAGTAATGTTTTGCGGGGACCTTTTTGCTTGGTGAACTGTGCTCATAGCTTCCATTTCCTCTGTGAAAACGTTTTCATAATTAATAACGACATTAATGGTGCATTTTCTGTTTATGTTTGGTGTTATGTTTCATTTGATTATTATTTTAGGAGAAAATATTTATATATTTACTACTTGAGTTGTTTTGATTTTCACAGAAGCAAACATTTTCTGTATGTCATGGGTTCTCTAGGGGCAAATCAATATTGAATAGAAAAGAATACAACCACTCAACTATGAGCTAACATTCAAAACAATTCAAATAGGGTAGGATTGAAAGGTCCACCTCTTAAATGAACTTTATTAATGTTATTTTCTTGTCTTCTTTAGATGTGGATTAGATTGGAGAGGAGAATTTTATGAATAACGCAGTGGACGGCGGTCTTCTGCATGTGTGGTTGCTTGCTTGATTATAATAATTCCTTCCCACTCTGGTGGGACCTATTGGGTTGTGGGGCCAAATGTGGAGCATTAACCTTAAGTCTTGGCCTTTGAGTACTTTGGGATTTATTGGGCAGACGCAAGTGTGTAAAAGAGCCATGGTTTGAGGGTGTCCCCCATTGTGGACCCCAATGGCTTTTCCAATAGTCCATCCAATCCCTCATAAAAGTCACTTGAAGAGTAATTAATACTTCCTCCGGTTCTAAATATAGAACAAAGTTTGTAGTGTAAATTGCACTACAAACTTTGTCCTGTATTTAGGAATGGAGGGAGTTTGTCAATTTTGCCCATATCATTAATGCTTAAATGTGAGATTTTTATTTCTCTCATTTTAAATCTAATTTAATATGGATAAAGTTGGAAAAAAATTTCAATTTATGACTTATTTAACGAGTTAACTACCATTCTTTGTTCTGATGAATTCGTCGAAGTGACTTATATTGTGGACCAGAAGGAGGAGTATTAAAATTGGGGGCATTATATTGTGGACAAGAAGGAATATTAAAATCGGGGCATTTGGATGACTTCACATTGCTGTAAATTTAGATATAGACATACTATAATGTTGGTTTGAATTTTTATATATATGGTGGCGATCTTGTTCAAAATTTGCTCAAGTGTTGTCTCTTTGTGGGGACGGTTGGTATGAAGTCCTTGTCTTATTGCTATGCTATTTATTTCCTGCTTAATCTCTATGTCAAAGCTCTTTAATAAATAATGAATGTCCTAACTGCTTCATCTAACTTAAGTTTGATCAACAAAGGTCACTGATTGTGATGAATTAAGAGTTAAGACATGTTTGGAAGGAACTAAGTGACCTTTTCATTTATAAGGAACTTTGTGAATCAATTGCAATACTGTTTTAAGTTCTGCTGACCATACTTTTCCATGTTGAAACTGTGTAGGCAAGGAGGGCATTACGGGCATTAAGAGGATTGGTGAAGCTTCAGGCATTGGTGAGAGGTCATATTGATAGGAAGCGAACAGCAGAATGGTTGCATAGAGTACATGCTCTTGTTCGAGTACAGGCACGTGTCCGTGCCGGGCGAGCTCAAATTCTGCAGACACCATTTTCAAATTCCAAGTCATTTAAAGCAGATTTCCATGTAAGCTAAATTAGCTGTTTTTTCCTCAAGTTTCCCAGATCATATTTGCAGTTTTCTTAGTATAGCTTTACGCGAATTGAACACCTTAGATTTATAAACTGCTTTAATATTTACAATGCCTAAAAAACTAGTGGTTTTATGTTCATGCCATTCAATAAAATAGTGATAATGTAGCATACAACAAATTTATTATTACTTCCGGTTCTTATATAAGAGCTATCTGACTACTCTGGGTAGATTTAGGAAGTTAGTTAGAGAAGTTATTTGTAACAAATATATGTTGATTTTTCTAAAATATCATTTTTTTCATCATGAGTACCCTTGGATAGAAACTCCTTAATTTTGTACAATCATAGGGATACTTTGGGTTAGACTTATAAATTTGGGAGGCAAAATGGATTGGGATATTATATTTATGACCAAATTCAATTCCTAACTAACATTTAGATTAAAGCCTCGAAGTAGTATTTTGCTTTATCCTTGTATGATCATCAATTGATTATTAGTAATTCCCCAAATGTCTTGCAATTTATAGGGTCCAGCAACGCCAGACCAATTTGAAAGTCCGATCAGATCCAAGAGCATGAAATTTGATCATTCATCATCACTCAAGGTATTTTCTTGCCAGGAGATTCTCCATTTTCGTTCGCTTTCACATAAATCTTTTGAAGAATCTAGATTCTATTTTCTTGCAACCCCTTCCTCAGTAGGTGGGGATATAGCTGGATTATCTAATATAATTTGCCTAATTGTTGTAAACTTCTTTGCATTGCAGAGAAATGTATCCAAGTCCCATTTTCAGGTACATGGGAATCAAGACAAAAGTTGGGACGATGATAAAAGCGACAGGATTCTCGAGATTGATTCTGGGAAACAACACTTCACGCCGAAACGTCGGAACCTCTTTCACACCATTAGCTATCCTTCAGTATGTGATAATCACAGCCAAAGTTTCTCTACTGCTAAGGACTCAGTAAGTCATCAATCAGGTCACAGCATGTCTTCATTCGACGAAGGCGTCGTCGATAGTCCTCAACTCTTGTCTGTCTTCTCAAAAGACTATGGCCTCAAAACTAGTCCTTTGACTCCGAGCAAAAGCGATGACTCAAGAAGCCATCTGAGTTCTTGTTCGGACTACCCAAGCTACATGGCTTACACTGAATCTTCAAAGGCAAAAGTCAGGTCACTGAGTGCTCCAAAGCAAAGGCCTCAACATTATGAGAGGTCTAGTTCATCTAATGGGTACTCAGTTCAAGGATTTGGTGAATCAAGATTGGCCACCCAGAAAGCGAATGCATTGCATGCAAACTTCACTACCAAAGCCTATCCAGGTTCTGGTCGTTTGGACAAGTATGGTATGCCTGTGGGATATAAATACTGACCGTTTATGTTTTTGTGTTGAAGGGTTTTGTATCTATCTGGCTTTGGTAGTAGTGTAGAAGTTGATAATGCTAACCTGTTTTTAGCTGTTTCCCAGGTCTGTTTACTTTTGAACACGTAGTAGGAATCTGTGATAATATCAAGTGTGATGATTTGACCTGTTTTGTTATTTTGGTTGCAAAGCTTCCTCATTTCCACCGTTTGCGTCTGAAGTTTTGAAAATTGATGGCATATTCTTCGAAAGAAAAAAAACTTGAGAGGATTTTAGCGAGTATTTGACATTGTGCACAAGATCCAGTGGCAAAATAAATTTGACTTTAAAATTTTAAATCTTAAACTCCAAAACAAAACCAAATTCCAATGGTGGCATTACCCCCGTTACAATTAAGTTACTATTTTAAATGTTTTTTTTTTATCAAGAGGGTATGTATTAATATGATGATTGGTGAGAATAATAAGAGTTAATTGAATTTTATGAAATTTTAATTTATAAATGAAACATTGGTTGAAAAAAAGTTTATACTCGAAATAGTTGAAAATGATCTATATTCAAGATGACAATATTATTTAATAGTCAAGAGCGTATCCAAGTGAAGTTACATGAGATGTAGTGGTCGTCATGTGTAAAACTATAACATTGTCGCATTTCATCATCAAGGTGTCGTGGTGTAGTTGGTTATCACGTCAGTCTAACACACTGAAGGTCTCCGGTTCAAGTCCGGGCGACGCCATCAATTTGCTTTTAATCATTTTGCCCATTGTTTTTGAATAGCAACTTTGAGGGGCCCGTTAAGCAATAAAAAAACCTTTGGGGCCCATGGATTCTAAGTTTCTAACACTCTTGAGGTTATTTCCGATGGAAAAAGCATTCTCTTCCAAGTGGGCAATTCAAAAAAAAAACTTCGAATGCTATGCATTTTCTTAATTTTTGTACGAGTTTTAACATCTTTTTTTTTTTTTTGTCGGAGTGGTTATGCCGTTATGTCGCATGCTATAAATATTGAGGTGCCCTCCGGATTTGTGCTCGCATTCTATGTCTTCACTTATGATTTTCGTAGTAAATTTTTGAATATCTACAAATGATAAGTTTGTATGTAAGAAAGTCAAGTAGGCCATTTTTAAATATTGTTTATCTAGAGTGAATTTCATAAGAACACAAATTATACCCATGTGATGCAAACGCATTCGATTCAATTATCCAATTGATTCTGCAATCGATCATAACACTAATCTATATTTGGGAGCACATTTTGTGATCATCACTTTTAGGAGCATAGTGTGCTCATCACCATTTTGGATAGTATAAATTAATTTTGGACAGTCCAAATTTAATTTAGGGAAATTATGCTGAGAAGAGGCACTTGGATTGCCAAAAACTCATCCCCATCATCCATCTCCAGTCCTGAGTTACTCTTCATTTTCCTCTTGATGTTTAGAATACTCGCATTAGACTACATTCATTCATATCTAGATATTACACATAAAACAGATTTATGACTCAAGCTACATTAGTATTTTTTAGGCTGACGCATTACTAATAATTGACACAAGCATCTGAATATTAGGAACATTTTCACCATCCGAAAGTGTAGATGGCAAAATGATGACAATCATTTATACAAAGGACATTCTTAAACAGCTTTAGCTGTTTCACGAACCAGATAAAACTTAGCCAACAGACCACACATCTGGAGATAAGAACCAACTCCATCACAAATTCTCATATGAGCAAACCCAGTTTCCTGCAAATTTAAGAAATCCAAGGCAATCAGATACTTCTTTTCAAAATGCAAAAAAAAAAAAAAAAAAAAAGGCCAATTGATGGTGTCTACCTTCATGAATTCCAGTTTCAGGTACTCAGCCATGTCATAATTTTTTATTACACGAAAAAGTGTTGTGATTATATCAGTGGGCGAGTATCCCAAATCATAAAGTTGCTTGAGGCCCACACAAGCTTCATCGAAGTTTCCTTCAATCACATTACGCACCATATTTTTCACATGCAACGGATGCGGTTGATCA
This sequence comes from Acacia pycnantha, assembly GCA_025563575.1. Taxonomy (NCBI): domain Eukaryota; kingdom Viridiplantae; phylum Streptophyta; class Magnoliopsida; order Fabales; family Fabaceae; genus Acacia; species Acacia pycnantha. Next base: position 1,818,724 of record JAMWYP010000186.1, on the reverse strand, counting down.
CAGACCTGCAACCAACCACAGTTGTCAATGAATTCCAAGGTATAATTACTCTCAAAGATCACAAACCATTGCTGATTCTAACCTTGAATACATTTTCTTGGCTAACAAATCGGAACCCACTGTGTGTTGCCTGCAAGTTATTCAATGCCTGCCTCATATCACCATCCGCGGTGAAAATGATGGCTTCAAGGCCCTCAGGGACATAGGGGACCTTCAACAATAGCCCACTTCAGTCATGCATTTCCTCCAATAGTAGAATAAGGGGCCACTAATAAACTCTATCATAATAATATAGATACATAACCGGAAACCAATATAGTTGTGATAAACAGGGTATTTCTAACCAGTTTATCTCAAAGTGGACAGAAACATTAAGAAAACTTGTCTATGATATTTAAACAACAATGTCAAACCAAAGAATGCGCACACAAAATAATGCATTTTTAACTGCAGTGGAAGTCAGATAAATTCAGTAACATCAAAAAATTCATGACAATACCACTCATAACAGCAACATTCAAATCAGTTCATGTATTCCAGAAGAAAGTAGATTAAGACATAAATTGGTGTCGGTGAAATACTACAACATATCTCATACCCAAAATTTTACTACAAACTGATCAGAAAGTACAGCAAACCACTTCAAATGAAGAAATTTAAACATAAAGTACTCAAGTAGCTTACAAACAGATTAAAGGTCAGAAAAAACTAGGAATGTTAAAGCGTGTCAACATTACCATAATGTAATCGTTAGGTTTGATTTGTAATGAAAAAATAAAGCATGTTAACAGAAGTCAGATAATTCAAAATTTCTCAAACAGCATTAAACCATGATGTTGGTCAGTTGTCACCATGAGTCAAATTTATGTGTTCAAATATCAAATAAAACTTCCAAAAAAATTCAAACCTTTAAGGACAATGAGAATAAACAGGTAAGTATAACATACATGCATGTCACTTTTTCTATAAATATAGAAGTCAAATCCAAGCAAAGAGTGCATTTCTAATCATGAAAAAATTATTTTAGGATTTCCAGAAAGCAACTTGATAAAAAGAGGAATTATACATCTTGAATGCCCTTCAGCCCATTGCTCTAGTGACATGGTAGTATGGTACGGCTCAAAAAACTAAACTAAAGAAGGACCAACAAGAGATGTGTGGAAGTAATAAAAGGATTATAATAATGCAAAATAAAAGAGAAGGAAGGGAGGAGGAGAACTGATAGAGATAAAAAAAATTATAAATAAGTAGCATTAATCAACAGTTCCATGATAACATGGGCATGAAACTTCAGCAGCACCACTGAATATAAATAACCAATATAGAAACATAATCAAGAACATTTTCAAACACAAGCTGGCAAAAATAAGAGGGGCTAGATCTAATACCCCTTAACATACAATTCCACAAAAGAAACTTACAATGATCCAACGCAGAAAATTTATGTACCTTTTCAGCTTCAATTACTACCATGAGACGACCAAGTATTTCTTGATCAGATAATCGAGAAAAACGCACAATAGCACATCTACTTTGAATCGGTTCAATAATTTTAGATGATGTATTGCATGCAAGAGCAAAACGAGTGGAATTTGAATATATTTCCATAGTCCTTCTCAAAGCTTGCTGAGCTCCTGATGTCATGCTGAATCCCCCAACGGAAAACATAGAAAAAGAAATGACAGAAAGTGAGAAAGGGAAAGTAAAACAATTGCTGACTGAGTTTATAAACAAGCTCTTCAGTGAAAAACTCCAGCATTAAATTACCATCCCTATTTACCTGTCAGCTTCATCCAGTATCACTAATTTGTGTCGTCCTGGAGGCAGAGTCACTTTCTTTTGTGCAAACATCTTGATCTTGTTCCTCACAACATCAATTCCTCTACAGTAAAAAATGACTAGATTAGCGGTTTGGAGACAAATGAAGCATAATAACTGCCATCAATTAACCAAATGACGAACCTATCATCTGATGCATTTAGCTCAAGAACAGCTTCCCTGAAAATTTGTCCCAGAAGTTCATGTGCAAGCGCTAGAACACTTGTAGTTTTCCCAGTTCCAGGAGGGCCCTAAAATATCAGTGTACATAGTTTAAAAACGGAGTGGCTCTTCAGGTAAACAGAAGAGGAAGGAAGCAACATAAAAATGATTCATTTAATTGAGATCAGCAAGCATGGTCGTTGATTCCAGTCACTCAACGCCAATCCTCATCCTTTCAATTTTATAATTTATGAGAAAATAAAGCACAACTGAACTAAATGTATTGATTTAATTCATTCCTCAACAACCACTCGCAGCAAGCAAATATTTAACGTTCAAATGTGCGTATGTTAGACTCAACCAAAGAATATGAAGATAAACTAGGGTTCGATTAGCAAAAGTCGCAAATTGATTTTGCTAGTTCGAAGTAATTTTGAGTTAAACCTTTGAAGGCCACAGAAAGAATAGATAAGAAATCAAATTATAGGAGGCCACGATTACACTTCAAATGAACTCACCAAGTGCGAAAGAGAAAAAGCTTAAGAAGGGCTCATACCGCTAATATCAAATTGGGCATATTGCCTTCACGAGCAATAACTTGGAGCCTGGATACGGCATCTTCATTACCGACGATGTCGGCGACCTTGGAGGGTCGATACTTCTCAACCCAAGGGATGTCATAGGCGTTGCTTCCATTGTTATTGGACGAAGAAGCAGCCATTGATGAGTTGTGCTGAGAGTGAGGGAAATTTTCCCACGGTGTAACCCCTTTATGAAACACGTGACCAGAGGCTTCAGCAATATGCTCTATCAGAAATGCTAATAATTCATCCAACAGTGTCCCGAAGCCTCTATTGAGCCCCTTGCATAATGTTTCCCCTGAAAACCCATCAACTCGCAACAATAATTAATCATCCGAAGCTAGCAATTATTCAGTTATGAGTTAGATGAGTCACTGCTTGAAAAGCCCATACATTATTATAAAGTTCCTTAAACTAATTAACCGCAAACCAGAAGGATCATGGCAAAGAGAATGTGTCCGCCACAGATTCTTCCTACAAATTGTACTGGGAAAATTAAAGTAGTATATATAGAGTTGAAGAAGCTATGCTTTATTCATGACATGGCTATTAACAGTTGTCAAAACAAAGTACACACATTCAATGATATCATCGTTATGGACAGAATTCACCAACATATCACAACATGGACCTAGAAAGACAATAACCAAAATACATTTTATAAGACAGGAGATGACAACAATAATGGCAAGATGGAGGCTGGATCCTGGATATGCATAAAGAAAGAGTAGTGTGGTGACAACGAAGTAGAGACAACAAAACAAAAAAGGAACACAAAGAAGAAACAAAGTTAACTGATAGATAAGCGTATAGAGTTAATGGAGATGATGAAGTATAAAATGCAATAAGGTCTCTGTGTGATCATATTGCTTCATGTTTCTAAATGGAATTCAAACAATTTTGAATTCAACAATATCCTACGGGGTTTCCAAAAATATACAATGCAGCAACTAGCTAGTGGCAACATTTTGACTGAAGATCAACAAATTCATAGATAAGATGACATTGAAACTGATAAACAATGATAGATAAATTGAGAAAGGTTCAGTAATTCAGCAGGCATTCTGTAAGTCAACAGGCTGAAGTAGATAGAGAGAACGTTGAATAATAGTAGCAATTTCTTCCGTTTTATATAGTATATTGATTGATGATTGGACTGAACAGTGTAATGTCCTTCCATTCCTACCAGGACTAGATTATGATTCTGAATTCTGGAAGTTCAAAGAAGTTGAACTTCCCATGTTCTGAATACAAATCTGGTAAGTCTTGCTTGCCTTTTATATATTTTTTTATCTCAATGAACATTTAAACTCATGCAAAAACTTTGAGAAGATTAAAGGGAACCAATAATTGGCGACTAATTAATTAGACAGGAAAATATTAGAATAGTTGGTGAATTTATCTTGACAACCAACAGCAATAGGGGATATGTTCAGACATTAGCTCCAAGTTTTGCTGAGGCTCCCAGCAAAAAGACAAGATGATGGTTTCTAATGAGCACAAGACCTTCAATCATCTAAAAATACTTTAACTTCTTTAGAAGAAATTTTTTAGTTTGTTGTACAAGGATATCATATTTATATTTTGTTTGTGGGTGTGCCTGTATGCTATATATACCCCTAACGTTGGATCCATCGAAGCAATATAACTTATAAATATCACTGATATACAGTAATATGATTGGTCATGTACATCACAAGAGCATCCAAAGAGAGACAAGCGTAGAAGAACCTCAAGAAAATTCCAATTCCATATATCTTTTTAACTCCAGAAAAGGGAGGAGAAAAAGGACGAAAAAACGAAAAAAAGGTCACACACGAGACAAATTAATGTCCACTAGCTAACAATCATATACAAGGCATATATATGAACTAAATTAAGAATCTGCAGCTTATAATTGTTTATTAGTGGAATAACAAGTCCATGCAGAAGCAGTATACAAGCTAGTGTTCTTCCATCCAATCCTGAGAGTACCATCAGCTTGAGCAAGAGTATAGCCATGGCCATGAGAAGGAGAAAACATGTTCAATATCAATTGAGCTTGAGCCATAGAATTAGCGCTCATCGGAAAACCCTCAAACCACAAATGACAAGAAAATCCTCAAAACAGAACAAAGAGCAAAAGCCTAATGAAACTTAAGAGCACTAGATCTCTCCTATTCAGGTTAAGTGACTCATATAAAAAAACCCCAAGTGCAAAGAACTAAAGTAGTTACTATATCTGATACATACCTGTGATTCTCTCACCGAGAACGAGAATCGGAGGCCGAGAAGCAGGGAAGGAGAGGCCGACGACGGCGCAAACGGCGAGGGAGGAAGAGCCGAGACAAGACGAGATCGAGACTTGAGGCGGCTCCGACGGCGAGGAAGGGAGAGGCGAAATCCAGGGAAGGCGAGGCCGGAAGCGATGAGGCGAGAGGGACGGATAGGACCGAGGAGGCTGCGACCTACGAGCCGAGGGGGTTTGGTTGGCGGGTATTTGGAAGGGAAGTGGGGGGATTAGGAGATTTGGGTGTTTGTTTCAAAAAAATGGGGGGAAAGGGAGGAGATAATTTTTGTCTTTTCTACTCCCTTTCCCTCCTCTTTGGTGTGGTGAGAAACTTTTCTCCAACCCTGACAAAATTGTCTATAATGTCATAAAACTGGGACCCGTTTGATATAGGGAACATATGAGGAAAAAAAGGAAATGAAGTGAATGGAAATGAAAGGAAGATTAAGAGAGAACTTAAAATGATGAGTTGTTTGACACACATGAAAATGGAACTTAGATTGAGGGAAAATAAAATGTTTAGTAAGAAAAAAAATGCAGCGGGTTAAGTGGGAAGGATTAGTAAAATACCCACAATACCCTTGATATAAATTAATGATGAAAAAGGGCTTGACTGAATTTTTTGATGCACAAAAGAAGCTTTAGTTTACTAGTACTGTTATTATCATCATCGTTTTGCCTTTTAGAAAAGCATACGAACGTTTCCAGCAAACAAAAAAAAAAGCATACAAATGAACTTGAATCGGGAAACAGGGAACTGGAAAATCATGATAAAAGCAAGAACTTGACAGGCAAGATCAAAGAAAATCAGATCACACTACTGTCATCTTCCTCGTTTCCCTTCGCTTGAAACAGAGCATATCGCACAAAAACCAAACAAGTCAGATAGAGGCAGAAATCAGCACCTTCATCTTCATTCAATCGAGAAGAAACGCGAACAAACAGATTGTTGGAGAGAGACCAACAACCACTGCATTTCTCAGACGATGATGGGGCTTTGATGGGAAGAGAGAGGGCAAAGTTGTTCCAAATATTTTCTTTCTTGGGTTGACGCCAGTTTTTGTGGGAACCCAGGTTCCCATATTTAAAGGAAGATTGACACTGCCAAGAATTTAAGCGGTGGGATTTTTGCTCACCAAACACATTTTGGGTGTGGGAAGATCTTTATCTTCATTTTCCCTCCCAAACTTTTTGCTTACCAAACGAGCCCTAAAAGAAATATGGGATAAAAGAGCAAGAGATTGGATGAGCGAAGATTCAAGAGAAATTGGAAACACTTCTCATTCAATTTCTTGTGTGTTCTATCTATTTCTAATGTTTTGTGCAAGGTCAGTATTTTTAGGCCTTGAAGAGTCACTGACTCACCGCCAAAGGTCACACTAAGATATAATGAATGGTACGATTAATACAGATGAATGCACACTATATGACCCTTCAAATCATTCATGTATCTGAATGTACATTAAATAGCCTTTTAGTTTCCTAACTACTATTCATGAATTGTGACTAGAATATGAGAGGTTAAGAGTTAATAGACATCCACATAATTAATATATTCATAACACTTTCTCTTGGATGTCCATTATGAATGTGCCTCATTAAAAACTTTAACTAGTAATGACCCTGGCAGCCAATCAGCATGTGTTTGATAATTGTTGCTTGGTTGAGTTCCTCGCTTTCTATGCAACATAATGCTGGATTACACTTTATTACCTTCTTAGCCGTCATTTATAAGATAAAACAAGTCCTGGAAAATGAGGAACTTGAATTCGAGATTCTTGCTTCGATGTGCTTGTTTAATTTCCGCAAAGTATTAGAATGCAAAGCACTTTTGTCATCTATGGCAGAAGATATTGATGGTCCTCTTCATGAACTACTTAATGTGACATGGACTGCAAAGCAGCTATATGTGATTTTTTTTCTGACGTGGATTCTTAACGTTGTTGGGAAATGAAATTGGAAGCTACATGACTATGGGGGAATATGACAAAGCTGTGTGCTTGTATAATTCTGTGAAGAAGAAAAAAGTTAAGGCTGATTCTATTACTTCCACGGTGCTCATTAGTGGTTGTTGGAGGATATCAAGATATAGTGAGGCACTCTCTTTCTGGGAGAAAAAGGATGCATCTAAAACTTCCTTTGTCCAACGAGGCCTATTCATCTGTCATATATGCTCATAGCAAACAGGTGTTGCAGGTCATTGGGAAAAAGCATGTGTACTTTTTGAAGAAATGGTCAAAAATGGCATTCACCACAAGGAAGTTACTCCAATAAGTAATGGTCAGGTAATACATTGAAAGCATTGGTATATTGGCTCATTTATCCATGAGTTTCATGAGTCTGAAAAGGTCAAGAGCTATAGGATTTTTGTTGCAGAAAAATTGTCGAACTGTTGTCTCTTGATGATACTACAATGCCTTTTCCACTCAAATTGGAACCATTATCTAATGCTACGAGCCTACAAAGGAGATCATGATGAATTGAATTTTCAACTGCAAGAGAAAATTTGATTGTTGCATCTGAGAAGGTAAGATGATCATGGAAATATTTATTAAAGGTCACCATAGAATTGATCTTGCAGCTTTTTACTCTCTATTATTTTGACGATGCCATTGGAGATGTGAGTCTTTTCTTGTATTTGGTGGCTTGTCCTTTAATATCTTAATAATTGCCTGCGTGGTGAATTATTATTGAGGTTCAAATTCATACTAAAGCAACATTCATTATGAGGAAGAAATCTGTCTTCAACAAGCTTTCATTTATGCGTTGTTGTGATGAAGTTTGTGCAAGTGCGGCATTTATGTATGCGTACACACAGTTGATATTATGCAGAAAGAAATCTTTACAATTAAAGAAGAAGCACACAACTTTGTTGATTTCCTGAGTGCTTCCTTTTTGTTGGAATCACCGGAAAAAGATTACCTTCTATCAGAATTAACTGATTTGAGATGCAAATGTGATGAGATTATTGAGATGAATCTTTGAGCTCTCGGGATTATTCTTGCTTTGTTAGAACGTTGGCTCTCTACCTTCAGGAACGCTTAGATGGCTTTCTCGCAGGAAAGCTTCAATGTCTATTCATGATCCAAAAGAAGAGCTTGACACAAAGTAAGATGTCTCGTGAATTTGGGATTAAAGATAACTTCTTTCATTTGCCACTTAAGGCATGTGTCATGGCCTTCGAAGTTAGTGGTAAATCTTCCACACAATTTGTTGAGCTGTCTAGATTCTATGCTTTGTGTGTAAGCCTTCGAATTGGGAAATTTGAAAAAGAAAACATATGTGGCGAGTACTCTTGCCAAATATTATTGGAGCAGACTATTGATGCATGTATCAGATTGTGTGAGATATTAATAACATATTTCTTTTTGATCTTCTTCACCACAAGGAAGTTACTCCAAGAAGTAATGCAATATTGTTGCTTACCAAACTGTTAGCATTAAAAAGAAAGAAGGAGGTTACTTCATTCTTAAATCACTTGAAGTTGCGGAAGATACAGATTTCTATTGCCTCTAAGCTGAAATATATCTTTGGCCAATGTAGCAAATGAAGATAAATTATTTTACTTGAACAGTGCCAAGATGGCGTTTCCTCATCTCGAAGAAATAGAATTTGAAAGTCTTCCAAATCTTCTTGGGATTTTCTCGGAAAATTATCATTTGAGTTGGGAATGTCTTAAGAAGCTAACATGGAGAAATTGTCCCAGATTGAGCACAAATTCATCTCCTAATAATTCAAACTTTGCTTTGGAGAATCAACAGTTTCTTTCAATTAAACAAGTTGTAATACACTAAAATTTGTATTAGGGAAAATATCATAATGATCTTATTTTTTAAGGAAAGTACTGTGGGAATTAAAGGAAAAATCTCTTGGAAATTAGGAGGAAAATAATAATGTGCCAAAATGACGAAAATACCCTTGTATGACATAAATAACTTAGGAAAATTGTGAAAAATCTTGAAATGTAATAAAATAATTATTAAAATTTAGAGAATCTATTGTCTCTAATTTTGGTAATTTAATAAATTATAAGCTTGGAAGAATTGTAGAATAACAATTATAAAGTATTTGGAGATTATAACTAACTCCATAATTATTGATATTTTACATGGGAGATAAAATAGCAATGTTAGTTCAGATTCGAGAGGAACTAATTAGTTCTAGATAAGAAAATTATCAACAAATAATAAGTGATTGATTAAATAATTGTTGGTTAATTATTTAAGCTTGAACAATGGAATAATTGTGATAAATTATGTAGAACTCTATAATTAGTGATTTATGGCTAGAAAATTAGCATAAATATATTTTCTAATTAATTGGAAGATATTGAGAAAAATATTTGAGATTAAGTAATTTTAGGCCTAAATCAAAGAGTGAACCAATAGGAAAAATGTTGTAAAAAATTATATAAAAATAATTATTAAATTATATAATAATTAATTAAAAAATAAAATAAAAATATATATAAAATATGTGTGTGAGGGCCGACATCTTTGGGAGAAAAAAGAAAGAAAAATGAAAATGAATAAAGGAAGAGTGTTATATTAAAACTCTTAATTAATAATTAATTAAAGTAAAAAATAGAAAAGGTAAATAAACACCGATAGGAATTGGATCCTATCTAGAGAACCAGTAACAGGATTTCTAAAGTCAGTAAAGAATATGAATGAGTGGATTTTTCTCTTGAAATAGACTGTTCCAGGTGTTAATTCCGAGATCGGTGGAGCATTTTGATAATAAGACGAAATAGGGTAATCTGTGAAAAAGGCAGATAGTCACAGATTTAGAATTTGAAGAAAATAAATCATAACTCAACATCTGGGAATGAGTTGAGAATTTCCTGGACATATTTGGAATCAGTGGATTTTTGTCCGGAGGTTGATGTTTTCGAAAGTTCGTTCCGTAACCGAGCACGTTTTCGAGAAACTTCTACCGAACCGTTGGAACCCCGAATGGAATCAAAAATTAAGTTAACCTAGATACTTTTAAGAGAAAGAGAAGGTCTTCAAAGTTGTGATTTCAGATTTCTTGGATAAAGCTCATAAAGCAATAGCATGACATCATCTTTGATGATGCAAAATTTGTGCCAACTAAGGGGGGAGGTCAGCATGCAGGTTTGAGGGTGGAGAATGAAGTAAAAATTCCATGGTTTAAAATGGAAGGAAAATTACCAAGTTTGCAAGGAAAATTACTAAGTTGGACCCAAAATTCTTCTATAAATAGAGGCCTTTGCCTCTTCATTCTTCACACCATTCTCTCTTGAGAATTTCAAAATTAGAGAGATGTTTTAGAGAGAGAAGCTCTGGGGAAATTCTGCAATAAGCTCGAGTAAGTTTTTCGGTGCTTAAGCTTTCGTAGTTCTTTCTGTAGATAGAGTAGAAATGCTAGAATAGTCTCTAATCTTCCAAGTATGATTAGATATCATATGATAGGGGCATTTTAGTCATTATTTTGAAAATCATGATGGGGTCGGAGTTATGGCAAAATTTTGGAAGATTAGAGTTAAAATAGCGAAGCTCTAGTGAAATTACGGCGATTAGGGGCATCAGGGGCAAAATGGTAATTTGTACCTAAAATGCCTGTTATGATGTAAATCATTAATTGATATGATTTATATTTCGAAAATCATGTTGGAGTAGGAGTTATGTTGAAATTTTGGAAGATTAGGGTCAAAGTAACGAAGTGCTGGCGAAATTCCGCCGATTAGGGGTCAGGTAAAATGGTCATTTTGACTAAAAATGTCCGTCGTAATGATAGATCCTTAACAAATACGTTGTTATGTTGATAGGATATCCCTGATTACGTTCTGACCTACTGTCGTGCCGTATACCGACAGAAATACCGTCAATCGTCAACGAAGGTACGTCCGCGTACTGTAACGCTAATCTGATGTTTATTGTATGCGTGTATGTGCTATGTGTATGGTATGCTTATGTGAGGTAGTTGTTAGCTCTGTGTTATGTTCACGTACTGTTGATTATACCTGTTGGATATTGGGATACGTTTCAAGGGGGCCTATGTGCTGTCGGAGGCCTATGTGCTGTCAGGGGGGGCCTACGTGCTGTCAGAGGCCTATGTGCTGTCGGGATACGTTGCAGGGGTAGGGCCTATATGCTGTCAGGATATGTTTATCGGTGCTATATCTGCTGAATGAATTTGTGCTGTTAATGTTGTGATTGTTTGTAGTCCATATACTGCTATATGTAAATATGAGGTTAACCGTTACCTGGGGTCCGATTGCAATGGACCTCAGCTCTCCATATAGCTTCAGGGTCAGGAGGACCAAGGACCGTAGATAAAGACAAGCAGGCCGCGTAGAGACTCGGCTGAAGACTTCCTTTCGATGTTCCGGCGGAAGCCTTCCTTTTGTTGTTGTACATCTCTTTGAACCACGCGATTCTTGTGCATTGTTGTAACCAAATGACCTATGGCATTTGGAATACAAGTATCAGTTACTCAATCGCTCCGGTGCTCTACTCTGATGATTTTGAAATGATGTTTGATAAAAAAAATATACTGCTTTTGAAAATGAGATGTTACAATTATGGTATCAGAGCAGTAGTCCTGGCATGAATTTAACTATGTTATTACGGACAGTTTGGTGCCAAAGGCAATGCTAGTCTACGTGGGTGTGCCAATCAGTCGCCGTGAACTCGGTGAGCCCCCATGGTAGACACTTACCTGGCCATTCTGTTCGGTTAACGGAGTTAGGTTCAAAGCCTTTTCAAAAATTTGGAGCATATTTTGAAAATGAGTACTGATATAAGCCTAGGTCGGTGTACCACTTCATCTGGGTATACCAGCCTGAACCGGTATACTATCCTGAACCGGTGTACCATCCTTTGTCGGTGCATCACTCTAACCCGAAGCCGGTGAATTCATCACTTGTGATTATATCGGTATCAGTCTCCGATACCTCTGATAACTCTGATAATCTCCGGTTGTACTAGGAGGTGAATCTATCTTAGTGCATGCGATATTTGACTCATGTAGAGAAACTTCGCTTTAGTACTGTACCCGTTTTTGAATATAGAGAACCAACGATAATTTGACGAAGGAAACGTTGCAAGTGTCTATTTGTTTATGGTATGAAAACCTCATACAGCAAAGCCTATGTGTAGAAAATACTAGGTGCAATAAAGTCTATAAGTACGATAAAGTCTATGTGCGATATAGACACTAGTGTGATACAATCTACGATATGCGAAATGTTTCCCCTGTATCTAACGTTTCCCTAATAAAGGAAAAAGGAACAAGACATGGCAAATCTAAGAGGAGCCGGAGCTCCCAGAGGCCAAGGAAGGGGCCGAGGCAGAGGACGAGGCGACAACCCTGGACAAATCTAGTAGTAGATCCGGAACAACCAGCTTCAAGAACCAACGCACTGCATCGCTTTGCAAGAGACTCGGCTGTAATACATGGACAAGGAGAGATGCTAGATGAACAAAGAGCGATGATAGAGGAATTTCGGGCAGAAAGGCAAGCTGAAAGGAAGGCAAGACATGAGGAAGAGGAACAAAACGCTGAAAATGAAGAAGATGATAGACAGACCGAGGAAGCTGAGGAATCAGAAAGATCCCAGTCACCACCACCTCGACCACCCAGAGATACCAATACTTCACAGTATTGGGTTACTCAGTTCTGTAAGCTGAAACCCCCAGCTTTCCAAGGTAAGCTGGAAACGGCGGAGGATTGGTTGATGAAGTTAGAGAAGATCTTCGGAGTAATGGAGTGCCTGGACAATCGCAAGGCTCAGCTGGCCATATACAAACTTGAAGGAGATGCTGATCGTTGGTGGAGAGTCATGGCGGAAACACTACAAACACGCTACTGTCCCGTTACCTGGGAGAAATTTCTGGAGAAGTTCAACAAGCAGTACTTTCCTCCCTCGATACAAGTGACCAAGGAGGCAGAATTCCTTCGCATCCGTCAGGATCACGAGGAGGCTTTTGATGATTACTTTGCCTGTTTTACCAATTTATCGCGTTATTCATCACACCTGAGGCGTAATGGTGATGAAAGCAGTATGGTAAACATACTAATTCACGGGCTGAAGTACGAAATTAAGGAAAGACTGATGTCTCAAAGGTTTACAGAGTTGATTCAGGTCGTGGAATCATGCCGGCTAGTCGAGCGAAACCTGAGGGAGTTGCGTAGATCCCGACATTCCGGCACCAGCAGTGCGAGGCGTAGCGAGAGCAACCGTGGAAGTTCTTCGCGAAAGAGAAAGGCATCATGGAGTGACTCCCAAAGAGAGATCAAGAGGCCATTCCAGCCTAGACAGCCGAGCAACCCAAGAATGCTAGAGACCCGACCATGTCCAAAATGCAGGGATTACCATCCAGGTGTTTCCTGTGAAAGGAGACGGGTTTGTTACCGATGTCGGAAGCCATGACACTTTATCGCAGACTGTCCTGAGAAACCTATGGAGTTGAGGCCACAGAACTCAGGTCGAATGTACACGTTGACCAATGCGATGGACATGGAACTTCCGAAGAGGGTCCAAGGTACTATCTCTCTTAGACGGAATTTTCTCTAGACGATATATGAATTAGATGTTAGACACGTGTTCTATGTTACTCGTTGTTACAATTTGACCGTGACCATGTCATTAAGTAGGAGGTATTTTGTGTTATCATGGTGTATGGGAGCCATGGAAACATTTAAAGTATCTTGTGTTGCCATGGTGTATTCCATGGAGACATTTTGGTATTTGTGGTGTTGACCGCGGTATATGAGCCACGGGAGACACTATATATCAAGGTACGATATGACAAGATCTTTATGGTCAAAACCAAAGCGAATTCTCGATCATCAAGAGGAGCGGTTGGCAGACAAAGTAAAGATCTGACGCGTATAGTCCAAAGTCCGAATAGGGCGGAGTTTAGGTCGTACAAAGTTTAGTTGGTTGAGTACAAATTTCGAGGACGAAATTTTATTTAACGGGGGGAGAAATGTAATACCCTAAAATTTGAATTAGGGAAAAATATCATAATGATCTTATTTTCTAAGGAAAGTACTGTGGGAATTAAAGGAAAAATCTCTTGGAAATTAGGAAGAAAATAATAATGTGCCAAAATGACGAAAATACCCTTGTATGACATAAATAACTTAGGAAAATTGTGAAAAATCTTGAAATGTAGTAAAATAATTATTAAAATTGAGAGAATCTATTGTCTCTAATTTTGGTAATTTAATAAATTATAAGCTTGGAAGAATTGTAGAATAACAATTATAAAGTATTTGGAGATTATAACTAACTCCATAATTATTGATATTTTACATGGGAGATAAAATAACAATGTTAGTTCGATTCGAGAGGAACTAATTAGTTCTAGATAAGAAAATTATCAACAAATAATAAGTGATTGATTAAATAATTGTTGGTTAATTATTTAAGCTTGAACAATGGAATAATTGTGATAAATTATGTAGAACTCTATAATTAGTGATTTATGGCTAGAAAATTAGCATAAATATATTTGCTAATTAATTGGAAAATATTGAGAAAAATATTTGAGATTAAGTAATTTTAGGCCAAAATCAAAGAATGAACCAATAGGAAAAATGTTGTAAAAATTATGTAAAAATAATTATTAAATTATATAATAATTAATTAAAAAATAAAATAAAAATATATATAAAATATGTGTGTGAGGGCCGACATCTTTGGGAGAAAAAAGAAAGAAAAATGAAAATGAATAAAGGAAGAGTGTTATATTAAAACTCTTAATTAATAATTAATTAAAGTAAAAAATAGAAAAGGTAAATAAACACAAATAGGAATTGGATCCTATCTAGAGAACCAGAACATGATTTCTAAAGTCAAGAAAGAATATGAATGAGTGGATTTTTATCTTGAAATAGACTGTTCCAGAGTTAATTCCGAGATCGTGGAGCATTTTGATAATAAGACGAAATAGGGTAATCTGTGAAAAGGCAGATAGTCACGATTTAGGATTTGAAGGAAATAAATCATAACTCAACATCCTGGGAATGAGTTGAGAATTTCCCGACATATTTGGAATCGCTGCATTTTTGTCCGAGAGGTTGATGTTTTCGAAAGTTCGTTCCGTAACCGAGCACGTTTTCGAGAAACTTCTACTGAACCGTTGGAACCCCGAATGGAATCAAAAATTAAGTTAACCTAGATATTTTTGAAGAGAAAGAGAAGGTCTTCAAAGTTTTGATTCCGATTTCTAAGATTTTACAAGAACTACCGAAAGAGATTTGCCGTGCCTCTCAAAATAACCGATTCAATAAAAGATTTGCGGTAATAGGGAACCCGGATCGTTGCCCAACGAACTTGCAATGGCTTGATTAACAACAACGACGAAACCCTAACGGTGAAAAAAAGGGGGATTTTTGTGATTCAACGAGACTAAAACGAAATGAAGCAGAGATAAACGAAATATTGAGAAACAGATAGAAAACGTTAATAAACCGAAATAGATTAAAACGACCAACCCAACGTTTAGATTCCCGAAACGTCCATCCTGAGCGAAATATTAACGAACTCGCGTTTGGTTCTAGACGAACCGAGATCTCTCGCATCCGTCCGTAAATTCCTCGACTAGACGATCGCCTAGCATTTATTCGAACAAAGGCGTCTCATTGTACGATCGCACAAAGAACACTTTAAACCTAGTCCGAACTCGGTCCTTGGGACGAACCAAACCGAATATTAAATCTAATATTCGAACTATTTTCGTAAATCGATCGATAAGATGAAAACAATCGAGAAACCCTAATCCGATTAAGCCTAGGCTCTGGACGAATCATGGAATCCTCACGTTGGATTAATCATAGAAGTTTAGCCGAGCATGGTTGGAATAGAAGAAGAAAAGACGAAGAACATGAAGAACATTTGAGAGAAAACTAAAACTTCGTCTTTAATCCAAAAGCGTGTAAAACGTGAATGAATTAATGCGTAGAATGAATGTGTGACGGCTGCCTCACTTAAAGATAACCTAAAACGAATTAGGTCTAATGGTTCAGCCCAAAACGAAAATAAAATAAAGATGGGCTTTAATTACAAAATTCGAGCCCAATTAAAATCCAGAATTGTTCATCTGACTTTGGCTCCAAAATTGACCGCCTTCTTGTCCGAATTGGCTCTTTATGTCTTCATAACAATTGTAGCTCTCGACAAAAATGAGGCAAATCCGATGTCTAGTTCAAGAGTTATGGTAAAAATAGTGAAGCAATACAAAACTGGAATTTTATCGATAAAAATGGCTAAAATTACAATCTAAGGCCCAAAGCCTAAATGCACATAAAAAGCCATTATTTATTAACTAAAGAGTCCTAAATATTGATCAAGAGATAAAAATAAGTGTATTAAATATTCAATTATCAAATACGCGATTAAGACACTAAACAGGAGCTTTATCGGATAAAGCTCATAAAGCAATAGCATGACATCATCTTTGATGATGCAAAATTTGTGCCAACTAAGGGGGAGGTCGGCATGCAGGTTTGAGGGGGAGAGAGGTTTTAGAGAGAGAAGCTCTGGGGGAAATTCTGCAGCGAAGCTCTGAGTAAGTTTTTCGGTGCTTAAGCTTTCGTAGTTCTTTCGGTAGATAGAGTAGAAATGCTAGAATAGTCTCTAATCTTCCAAGTATGATTAGATATCATATGATAGGGGCATTTTAGTCATTATTTCAAAAATCATGATGGGGTCGGAGTTATGGCAAAATTTTGGAAGATTAGAGTTAAAATAGCGAAGCTCTGGTGAAATTACGGCGATTAGGGGCATCAGGGGCAAAATGGTAATTTTTACCTAAAATGCCTGTTATGATGTAAATCATTAATTGATATGATTTATATTTCGAAAACTATGTTGGAGTAGTAGTTATGTTGAAATTTTGGAAGAGATGTGCTATGTGTATGGTATGCTTATGTGAGGTAGTTGTTAGCTCTGTGTTATGTTCACGTACTGTTGATTATACCTGTTGGATATTGGGATACGTTTCAAGGGGCCTATGTGCTGTCAGGGGGGCCTACGTGCTTGCTATATGTAAATATGAGGTTAACCGTTACCTGGGGTCCGATTGCAATGGATAGATAAAGACAAGCAAAATGTAGAGACTCTACCAAGACTTCCTTTCGATGTTCCGGCGGAAGCCTTCCTTTTGTTGTTGTACATCTCTTTTGAACCACGCGGTTACTGTACCGCTGTTGTAACCAGCCAGACCTACGGCATTTGGAATACAAGTATCAATTACTCAATCGCTCCGGTGCTCTACTTTGATGATTTTGAAATGATGTTTGATAAAAAAATATACTGCTTTTGAAAATGTGATGTTACACTAGTGGCATGTTGTCAAAAAATTTCAAATCTGCATATGATGAAACTATATCATAAACTGAGAATTATACAGCTAAATTTGTGCTCCATGTTTGGAACCCGATAAAGCTGAGTTTGAAGATCATATGTGACGGTTATGCCGCCGAGTCTATTTTAAATTTCTTCTTGGAAAATATAAAGACGACTATGTCGCCAAGCATATTTTAAAATCCACACTCCTTAATTTGACCCCGGATGCAGACTCCGGTTAAACTAAATCTAGTTAAAATCCGGGATCCGTGTAAAGGCGATAATGTTGCAAGTCTATTTGAAAGTCCTTGATTGTATTATTTGTGACGACAATGCCGCTAAGTCTATTTGAAAGTCCTTGATTGGATTATTTGCGACGGCAATGCCGCCAAGTCTATTTTATACAGTTAAATCCGCGCTCCTTAATTGGACCCCAGATGCGGACCCCAGTTATATCGAATCTAGTTAAAATATGGGATCCGTGTAAAGTTTTGAAGGTGGACCCGATTTAATTGAATCTAGTTAAAATCTAGGCTCCGTGTGCAACACCAATGCCGCCAAGTCTATTTACATGTATGAATCCGAGGTAAACAAACTTCTTTTCATAAATCATGTTGTAGCGGCAGTGCCGCCTAATCCATTTACATGTATGAATCCGAGGTAAACAAACTTGTTTTCATAAATCATGTTGTAGCGGTTGTGCCGCCTAATCCATTTACATGTATGAATCCGAGGTAAACAAACTTGTTTTCATAAATCATGTTGTAGCGGCAGTGCCGCCTAATCCATTTACATGTATGAATCCGTGGTAAAGATACATGTTTTCATAAATCATGTGGTAGCGGCAATCCCGCCAAGTCTATTTACATGTATGAATTTGTGGTAAACAAACCTGTTTTCATAAATCATGTTGCGACGGCTACGGTTACCAAGTCTATTTAAAGTCCTTTATTAGATTATTTGCAATGGCTACAGCTGCCAAGTGTAGTTAAATTCCTTTATGGGAATCATTTTGCGACGGCTACGACTACCAAGTCTATTTTATACAGTTAAATCCATGCTCTTTAATTGGACCCTGGATAAACTGTGGAGTCCGTCCCTACGAAAGGGATGAAAGTGGACCTCGGTTGAACTGAATCTGGTTAAAATCTAGGCTTTGTGGAAATAACAGTTGAAACGTGCTCCCTTTAGGACACGGTAAAGCCGAGATAAGTTCCATGTAAAGTTTTGCAGGAAACAAAGACAGAAGGCGGACCCCGGTTATATCGAATCTAGTAAAAATTCGGGCTCCTTGTAAAGTTTCGAAGGCGGACTTGATTTAACTAAATCTAGTTAAAATCCGAGTTCCGTGTGAAGATCACAGTTTAAACTGAATCTGGTTAAAATCTGAGATCCATGTAAATCCCAACTAACTGAATCTAGTTAAAATCTGGGATCCGTGTAAAGTTTTGAAGGCGGATCCGGTTAAACTGAATCTAGTTAAAAGCTGGGTTTCGTGTAAAGGCGAAAACGTCGCGAGTCTATTTTAAATTCTCGAATTCTGGGTAAACAAACCCGTTGTCAGAAATCATATTGCGACAGCTATGCCGCCAATTCTATTTAAATGATAGAATTCTGGGTAAACAAAACCAATGGACTATAGCATCCCGAGCTAAGAAATACAATCATATAACCCGGAATCTCGGTGTTAGAGTATATGAACTCGGAATCTTAGAGTTAGAGTATATGAACTCGAAATCTCATGTCAGCATGCAAGGAATCCTAACAATCACAAATACTTGGTCTGGGTTGGAAAATCAACACATCCTGGCAGCTCAAAGACCTGAACTACCAAGCTGGGGGGCAACAGAGTGGACAACGAGTTGTTAGTGGAAAAGCATGATTATCAATAATCAGGGTTAATGCAAACTCGGACAAGCATTCAAAATGAGCAAGCTAAACGATTTGCACAAACAGTAAGTATTTTCCATTTATCGTGATTTGCTTACATATTATTAAATGTAGGAATGTAAAACGGGTAATTATCCCAGGAAGAATTGCTACGAAAGCAAGTAAGGGACCCTATGTCGTCTCAAACAGCCCGGATAAGCTGGATATATCTCGACCAAATCCGTGTTTCACAATCAAACAATCAATACATCCTGGTAGCTCAAAGACCTGAACTACCGGGCTGGGGGGCAACTGTTATGGACTCAAATATGAGGCTCATCCAAGGTGTGGCCCAACAAGAGGCAACTAATGTGGCACAGATGTGATGGCACAACATTTGGGCTTGGAGGCACAAGAGGCCCACTAGTCAAAATCTAACCCTAAGGTACCCTCTATAAATGTGGTAAACCCTAAAGTACACATCTTCTAAGCTCTCTCCTTTACAATACTGCCTACACAGAGCACACACCCCACCTCTTTTGGTGAAAACCTTCATGTGTGTGAGCAGAGATCATCTATTCTCAAAGGTATCTCATCCATGGATACCTAGGAGGGAGCTATTTGATCCTATATCAACATAGTAGTCCACCTAGGGCTAGACACTTGTATTCTTATGACAGAACATTTACGCTGTGTTTGGTTGGAGGTGAGGGAGGGAGGGGAGGCGCCCCTTCCTAGTGTGAAAAGTCAGATATGTCCATGATGTGACATGCTTTCAAAGTTAATGTGCGGAAAACGATGCAAAAAGTTATGTAATTTTTAAAATTTCCCATGAGTAATTTGGTCAAAAAATTTCCTCCCCTAACCTTCCCTCAAACCAAACATAGGCTTAGGAGAGAGCTATTTGATCCTATATCAACATACTAGTCCATCTAGGGCTAGACACTTGTGTTCTTATGACAGAACAATAAGTCACTTGTAGAAAATTTAATACATGTCACTTGGAGGGTTATTGATGACTATGTTTCAATTTTACTCTTATTTAATTTTTGTTAGAAAGAGAAATAGACGTGAGAATGATTTGTAAATATATAAAGTGAGAAAAAATTTAATTTCTTAAAAAGCGGTGTGTATTGGGTTGGAACATTGTTTGCTTGTTTTGCTTTTCAGTTTTGTCTTTTAATTTCTGTTTGTTTGTCCGGTCCATGTTTGTCATCTGTGGCTTGCAAGTTGGACATGACTTATGTGATCTTTTTATCTCTATATAATGAATTTGATCTTCAGCTCAAAAAAATAAAATAAACATAGTTTAAAAAATTTTAAAATATATAAGAAAAAATGGATTGGAGTACTAGTTTTATATAAAAATATATCAGTTAAGTCAAATTTAATTAAGACTAGAAAGTACGTCTTCGGTGGGGCATTCATGGATCATTATCATATTTTTAGTGTCATAACAAAACATGATTTGATATAGAAAAAAAAAATGTATTTAGTGTCTATTGGCTATTGCTTGTCATATTAATTAGGATTGAAGATGCAAGTGGGTGGGGCATATGCGGATCATCATCTTGTCAATTAACGACGTAAGAACAACAAATTAGAAATGCATGAAAC
Organism: Acacia pycnantha; assembly: GCA_025563575.1. Lineage (NCBI taxonomy): Eukaryota > Viridiplantae > Streptophyta > Magnoliopsida > Fabales > Fabaceae > Acacia > Acacia pycnantha. The sequence continues at coordinate 1,798,086 of JAMWYP010000186.1, read as the reverse complement.
CAATTCTGTACGGACACAAAGTATATATATATATATATATATATAGTGGCCGAACCAAGATTTAATGTTTGTGGGTGTACAATTAGTTGTGGGATTCGGGGGTAGCGCTCCGGAAAATTTTTTTTTAAGGAAGATAAAAGGCAACTCACTCCTTCGTAAAGTTTAGAACCAGAAATGAGATTCAATTGAAACAGAACAATATACTCTAATCTTATGGCATACAAATACCCAGATGTTACACGATCAAATTCCAAAGCAACATGCAAGGAAAAATTATTATGGTTTGTCATATGTGATAGGATATTAAAAGGTCAAATATCAACGAATGAGCAAAGGAGCATACCAAAATGATTACAAAAGAACGAAAGAATATAAATAAGAAAAGAAAAGAAAACTTCAACTTAACATGAAAAATAATAATCAAGAATCAATTAAGGTATTACAACAGAACGATTACAAAAGCATTATTCGATGTTAAGACTTAAGAAATTATCTTTATTTTAATTCTATATACATTAAAACATTTCTTAAAAAATTAAGTTATAAAAATGTAATTTCAACAGTTCAAATATATTTTGAACGGTAAAACATGTCCAATATGTCCTGGTCTTATGTAATGGTATCTTGAGTGAAAAAAGTCTTACCTAATGGCATAATATGACAAATTATCATAAACTTGCTGCATGAAACTTGGAAAAGATAAGAAATGGAAAAGGGACAAGCCCATATTCGAACCCGTGATCTCTGTATTTGTAATCATCAGTTCTACCACTGAACTATAAACCCACTAACACTAATAGGTTACAGCTAAAAATATATATATTTCAAACTTTTATGTATGCACTTGCACACAAGGACACAAGTGTGGCTCCGCCACTGTTTTATATATATATATATATATATATGAAAATAAAAGGAACTTGAAAATGACAGAATTAGAAAATCCCAAATCAAGTATTTTTTATAAAATAAGTTGCAAATTGCTTATCAAATATAGTTATTACCTTATTAATTTTAGGCAATTAACAAACCTGATTTGAGATTTTTTTAATTTTTAGGTTTTTTTGTCATTTTCCCTATATGTATACATGTATTCCTTTCAATGAAACCTGTTGGTCCACAAACTATAATGAATCCATTTTTCTTCGTACAATGATTCTTATTTTCCTAAAAATAATTTAATTTTTAATTATTTTTAGAATGAAAAATTTAGATTTAAACAACAAAAGATCTAAGGGCACTAAATTAATATCAATATCTTTTCTATCCATCTATTTTAGATATATTTTATATCTTTTCTTGCTAAATCTAATTTAAAGAATAAAAAGTAATTTTTTTTATAAAATATATAGTGCAATGCAACAATCTTAACTGCAAATTAACTATATCGTTCCTTAAATTAATATATAAAAAAAAATTAGCTAGGAAGTCATTAGAAACTATCCCGCCCATATTTCTAGTTATTTTTGAAATATTTAATCAAATACATTTTAAATATATTTTTAGGGTTTCGTTTGATATATTTATTTTGATATATATTATTTTATACCATGGAAGATAGTGACCACATATATAGGGAGTCATGAGATTTATTTAAGATTCAGTATTCATATTTTTATTATTTAGAATAAATCATTTAGGGAGTCATGAGATTTATTTCAGGTCTATAAATCATATTTTTATTAATAAAAACCCTCTGTCGTGATTTAGTCGACTAAACCTTGTAGCTTAGTCGACTAAATCAGGGGATATTCTAAAAATTTTCCCAGCGTTTTAGTCGACTACATGCATGTAGTCGACTAAACAGGGCATATGGGTAAATAATTTCTAGACAGGGACAAATTGGTCAAAAACCCTAATGACTCCCCACTGAATTTCAATCAATTTAGTACAGGAAGACTTTCCCAAATCAATTGCCATTTACTAATCAAATCACCATCAATGACATTTATTTGGCTTAAAAATGAGATTTTTCCAAGTTAGCACAATATAAAAATCAAGAAGAATTTTTATTACTATTTTTATTTGCCCGGACAAGATAGAGTATTCACAGTTGCTTCTTTTTACTTGTTTCATAGTTGAGAGAAGAGAGTTTTTTTGTCTATGAAGTAAGTAAAGATAATAACACATATTTTGTCCGGCTAAAAGAACAAGGTGCCCCTTGAAACCTAAAGAGAGTTCAAACAAAATACAGCTAGGAGGGTTCGATCTCCTCGAAGGGAAGAGAAATAATGGAGTCGCCACCAAAGTTTTTGAATGAGGGTAATTTTGAAAACCTTTTGACAAAGACCATATAGGGTTTGAGAGTCGGTTGTGTGTGGGGAAGGTATTAGGCGCCTCACCCTAAGTCAATTATTTAAAAATTAATATGGAATTTTAATTATATTCTAAGTACCCACAAAAAGAAATTAAGAAAATACATACAAAAAATAAAAGAATAATAAGTTGAGAAATTTGTTTATTTTTTCTTGTTAGACTTGACATAGGAACAAGGCCTAAGGCTTAAGTGCCTTTTAGAAGGATCAAAGCTCACATAGTTTGAGGGTAAAAATGTGTGTCACTTGGTTGGTATTTTTTAGAAAAAATGTCTATTTGATTTATGAGATAGGATATTGTCACAACCAATTTCGGTCACTATCAATGTTACTACAACTTTTTCACCGTTAAATTATAATCTCAATAGGAGAGAGAAATGATAAAGGAAAAATTATTTGGATTTTTGTTTTGTTTTGTGTTTTTATAAAGGAAGGATAGATGCATACCGATCTTTTGGTCTACACAACACATAATGCTACTAGGTATATCATCGCAATACAAATGGAATGAGATCATCATAATGGCAACAATATAACATTCTAATAACAAGTGTAAGAGGGGCCAAAGAGAATTATAAATAATAAAAAGAATAGAACAAAGAGTGACAAGACGAAGGTGATGGAGCACAAGAGAAGAGAAACAAAATAAGAGAGGTTAGCGTTATTGATAAATCCCTAATTTTACATATTTTATCCTACCTTATTCATTTAATTTGGGGAATATTTTAGGCTAATTTGGATATATTAGATAATATTTGAATTGTTAGCCAATTTTAGGAAATAATTCAATTTCTCCCGTGGGTGAGTGCGCAAGGACCGGGAATTGGATTAATCATATCTTCTCAAATTTTCTCATGGTTGTGCTAAATTACTTAACACGTGAAGGAGGAATTTTGATAGTAGCTTAAACTCTTTGGGAGGCAACTTGGGAAGAGTATGGAGGAAGCTAAAGCCTAGGAGTTTACACTCCAAGACTATAAGAGAGTATTGTTCTTTTTATCTTTTTAATTCGAGACTTGAGATAGTTTAGTTTTAAACGGTTTCAAGTTGTATTAATTGAGAACAATCTAGTTTTAGATTGTAAACTTATTTCTTTTGAATTTGATTGATAATTTGAATTGTGCTTGAGACAATTGTTGAATTTTTGTTTGCAACTTTGGATTGTCAATTGAATTAATAATTGAGTTTTCGTTATTAATTTAATTGTCAATTAGGTTTATTGATTTAATTGTTTAATGAGGTTGATAAATTGTCTAGTTGTTTAATTGGATAATTGTAACAAGATTCCAAAATTATTTAGAAATTAACTGTGATTGGTTTTTAATGAGTTTAATTAGCCACCACTTATTTCACTATGAGTTTTCTAGTGGGATATGTGTTATTAAACTTGAGGGTTCCCATGTTTCAATTAGGTAATTAATTTCATTAATCCAATTTTTATTAATCCCCCTTTGGTCTAATTAATTAATTTGGGTTACGAAAGTGACTCCATGTGAATCCTAAGTTGTCCCCTTTATCACTCATAACTGAACTAGATCTTTAATTTGTTGTTTGATTTGCTTTTAATCAATCTTCTTCTTAGGATTTTAATTATTCTCTCATATCAAAACCCCCAAAAATTGCATTCAAATTCATATAGATTAGTCTCCTTTTCATATAGGTCTTAGAGTCAATTTTCATCTTGCATTTAGTTAGTTATTTGCATCTAGGTAGTAGTGTCTTGCATTTTAGTTAGGTTCATTCCATTACATTTTTATCACCTAAATTCAACCTAAAGAAAAACTCATAGCTTGCTCCTTGGGAAAATGACCTAGGTTGTCACTATATTGCATTATTAGTTGGTCCTAGTTTAATTGATTGCTTTTGCGACGAAAGTAGCTCATCAATAACCAGAAAAGAAAATTAGTCTCTAACGATTCTTTACCTATTTTTTCTCCCCATTTTCTTGTGTGTTTTACTCTTCAACTTCTCTTCTTTATATAGGCACAATTACAAGGAAATCATCATAAGTGACATTTATATAGTTTTGAAAAAAGATTTTTCCAAATTAATACAATGTAAGAATCAAGAAGAATTTTTCTTTCTTATTTCTTTTTCTTTTCTTTTTTGGGGGGGGGGGGTGGGCCTGGACAAAATAGAGTGTTTACAATTTCTTTTATGTCTTGCTTATATTATAAAATATTATTTGAAGAACCATTTTATTTCCGCTTGCATTATATTTTTGTCCCCATTTCGCTATTCTTGACCTCCAATAGGTGGGTCAAGTAGATAAATAATTCATTAAATTTTTTTTTATGGTTGGATTATTGTAAATAAAAAATCATTTTAAAAGAACTTTTCTGATATTATATTGATATTAATTTAGTGCCCTTAGAGCTTTTGTTGTTTAAATATAAATTTGTCATTCTAAAAAATAATTCAAAATTAAATTCCTTGTTTAGGAAAATAATAATCATTTTTTTATATATGAAAGATGGCATATAGCCTATATTAATAAGACATTACATAACAATGGGAATAACACCCAAACTCTCAAAATCCACCCACGATCTCAAATGAGAAGGGCAAGCAGATAGAACACTAGAATTAGAAAGACCTAACTTAGCAAGAGCATCAGCAATTCTATTTTCAACTCTAGGAATAGTTGACAACACAACCTGCCAATCTCTTCACATCAATTCCTAATCTGCAGCATCAACAAACTCCCAGAATTAGGACATCCCCCAATAATTCTTTGCACCACTTCATGAGCATCAGAAATAATAATCATTTTATGAAGCATAATGCATTCATTAAAGTTTGTGGCCCAACAGGTCTCACTCAGTCTTCCATTGAAAGGAATATATAGGAACTGTTTGGATCAAAGAAGAGTTAGGAATGGAATGGAAAGGAACCGGAAATATTTTGCCTTCAACGTGTTTGGTTCATACTGGAAAAGAAAATGGGTTGATAGGAAAATTTGTGTTTGGTTGACAAAATAAGGTAGGAAAAGGAAGCAAAAGACCATTTTCCCCCTAAATGGAAAATATTAATTTAATCCTCCACGAGAGTCACACACCCAAATCACTATTGCTCACCTCTTATATTTAACGGCCGAAAGAGGTGCCCCTAGTGATAGGGAAGGTGGATGAGGGCCATCAGAAAGTGAAATTCGGCGAAGAGATGGCGGAGGAGGGAGTTGTGGACTGGGGTTTCAGTGAAGGGAATGGGCGTCGATCTCACGTGCGATTCATTTGTCTGTCATAATTTGTAGAATAAACTTGATCGAAATGGTGTTGTATGGGGACGTAACAGTAGATGCGTAGGATGGATTTTAGCCTAATTTGGACACTATGAATTTGGTTATGGCTGTTCGGTATGTGTTGGTGAAGAAAGAAGGAGGTCCTTTTTTCTTCGGTAACTACAATTGTGCAACAAGAGTCTTCTAGCACCCCTGGATGAGGGAAGTTGGAGAATTGCAGGCTTTGTCATTACGTAGGTTGATGGGGGTGGATTGCTATGTAATAGTTCCTTTGTTTGTACAAGTTTGTGGGGAACCCACGAAATACATATTCATGTTTGTGTTTCATACTTACACCGAGGGGCGGAGTATAGAAGGGACTAGGCCCCCCAAAAAAAAAAATTCAGATTTTTTTTTAATATAATGAAATTTTTTTTATAACTTTTTTTCCCTGTTTTTATTTTTCATTCCCTTAGCTGAAACATTCACTGCAAATTTCATGATATCTTCTCATTTTATAATTGATATGACATTCATACTAGAGACAAGTATGATATCTTATACATTAGAATTGTTAAAATACTTTTATTTTAAATCTGAATATTTTAATTAGTTAATGAGTATACATTTGACCCCCCAAATACATTTGACAGGTATGAATATAAATGGTTTTGAGGTGTATTCTTTACTATACTTTTACCCATTTTACACTACATCTGTCGATGAAATTAATTGATTTTTCATTCTAAACCTCAGACTCTTGTCTTTCAATGTTGTGGTGTTCAATTACATGAAGTTTATGGTTGAACCAAAAATTCACAATCACATAAATTAACAAATTAAACCTCAACCTCTTACCTTCCAATATTGTGGTGTATTTTTTTATATTCTTTTTTTTTGTTTATATTCTTTTTTTTTAATGTATTTAAAACTTTCTTTAAAAAATTTCAGAGCGCCGCCCGAACCCCGAATCTCCCGCCACTATTTGGCCCCCATATTTTTGTCCCAAGCTCGCCCCTGCTTACACCATAACTATTACATAACCATTATTGATAGGGTTAAATCAACTTCATCTCAATTTACTTGTGCTTCTGAAACCATATGCACACTTTTAGTGCATCATGGTTGTTGCATTTTAAAATTTAACCCCTCTCACATGACGTGCCCAGCACATGTATGTGGCCCAATCCCCACTAAAAAATTATCCGATTAACCACAACGTAACCATGACTTGCACATGGTCGCGAATAGTGAACCATATCTTCAAAAGCATAATGTCATTATATTAGGATAACATTCTTCTATGTGGTTCCAATAGTGAAGGGGAAAGCCGCGTTAACCACGGCGTGCCCATGGGCTACAAGAAGTCTTAGTAGTTGAAATAGTGCTCTGTTTGCCCCTGTTTTGTATGCAAAAACAGAGCATATTTTTTAACAAGTGTCTTCACCACAAACATGTGCATCCCTCAAGGGGGAGTTAACTTCTATACATAACTATGCATTACATAATCAGATTCTCAAAATAATGGGGAAAGACATTTTCCGTGGTATAATTTAACTCATAGTTACGTCATGGTTACAGGCAGGGGCGGACCTATGTGGGTGCCAATGTGGGCAAGGGAACACACAAAATATATATAATTTGAAAGAAATTTTTATCAATATGTATAGATAGTACAGATGGTTAAAACTCTAACTCCTCATCTCAAGGTCCCGGTTCGATTCCTTCGTCCCTGTTTTTTCTCCTTTCCATTGCCCTCTCTCATATTTATTTTCCCCCAAATTTCCAACGCTTCTGCCCCCCAAATTTCCGACTCTCTCTGGCCTTTCCATTGTCCTCTCTCATATTTCTTTTCCCCCAAATTTCCGACGCTCCCTGCCCCCCCAAATTTCCGACGTCCTCTGCCGCCGTCGCTCGCCAACTCACGCTGCAATCGTCAATTCACTCTGGTATTTCGTGCTTCTTATGTGTTCTTGATTTTCATTGTTAAATGAGCTTTGTTGTTGCTTTTGGGATGCTAGTTTTTCTGCTACACAATAAAGTATGAACATTAACTTTATTGTTAGTTTGATTTTGACTTTAAACTAACTTCTAAGTTGGTTGCTGTGCATTATCGATACTTATGAATTTGCATCTTGTCCGGACAAAGAATTTGGTGCTACATGCGCATATTTGTATAGAAATGTTACTTAACTAACCCCTCTTATTCGGATTGGCATCAAGAACTTCATATCTTTCACTTTGTTAAAGGATAACGCAGTTAACGAGACTCAAGAACATTAGCAAACCACACGGTCTAATGTTTTTCATTTCTTATGCTTTGATTGTTATCTCAAAGAAATCATATGGTCTTTACTCTCACTCATTAGGCTCAAAACCCCGATTGATAAATTGACCATTGATGCGGATACGGCATTAAAGCGAAATTTGTTCACCCACTGTTTATAATCCCTGATTCGCTATGGGTTACCTAAATAATGTAAGACATTCCTACCCTCTCTTGCTTTTGCGAACCATTTTTCAGATTTCTCTGTTTTTAACTTTTGGTGGATGGGCAGGAGTTTGATCAAACTAATCAAGAAAATGATCATGGTATGGTGTTCTTCTTATATCTCACATGCATACGGATTCACAATTCACCATATAGTCTTTTACTGACTTAGAATTGAAACTCCCATGACATGCACAACATTACAGATCCACAAATGGTATTTTGATCAATAGTAGCAAAAATGATATTCATAAGCCGAATTTTCGTTGGCTTGTCATCGCGTCGCCTTAAGCATTGTATGCAACATGTTGATTTAAATACTCGATTGAGGATATTTCGACCCTACTAAATGTTCCTTGACATATATGACCAGGTGCACTGTAACATCCCAAATTTTGGGATTTGGAATTGGAAATATTATATGGAAATTAATTATGAACATTTAGCCTAAAATAATTATGAGAATAATTATTAGAATTTAAACTTATTTTTCCCTAATTTATTTTGGGAAAAGAATAAATTTAAGGAAGGAATAATTTAGTCCTAAAAGTATAAAATCAATATTTTATGGTTTAGGGAAAATAAATTGAATCGGAAAAATCCTTATATTAAACTAAGGATTTATTTTCCATAAATATCCATATTCCTTTGTCAAGCGCAACAGTGATTTTGAGCCAGCGTTTTATGCTTCTCGGACCAACGTGTTTCACCTCGGACAGGACCCTTGTTATATTATATAATCCATGCTTGCCTCCATCCACGTTTACTCAGCAAAAGAAAAAAACTGACCTGAGAATGAGAGTTTGAGAGTTAGTGCAAGTGAGAGAGGGAGCGTTGGGATTGTGTGTGTGCGTATTCTATTCTGAAACACAGTGGAGCCGAGAGTGAGAGACAAAAAACTAGAAGGAGAAAGAGAGAAAATGTTGAAGCCGTGACTGTGTGTGTGCTCTGTTTAAAAGCCTGAGAACAGAGGTGAGTTTTAAGCTTCCCTTCTTTTGTTTCCATTATTTCCAGCGTAAGTCTAGAGCATGAAACCGTAGGAATAAACCATAAGAGTATGCTGCTACATAAGTTTTAAAACAGGGGCAACGTTGAATGAATATAATATAGGCTCTGGTCTCATAAATATGACAACATTATATACTTATCAGCACTGTATAGATATGAAGAGAGAATGAAGACTTAAGTATATATTTATTTATATATATGAAGCTACATGTGAGCCTTAGAGAACAAAACAAAATGAAGCTTAACCATATATATATTACTGCATAAGGAGGAATGAGAAACCTTGCTTGCTGTCATGTTGTTATACGCTGCACATAGTATATAAATATATGTGGTTTGAAAACTAAAAACAGTACTAGCTTATATATATACATTGGTACCCCATATATATAAAGATAAGAAAGGAAAACACTTTTGAAGCATTTAGAGGCTACTTTACTGTCAAAGTATATACATAGATAATGTGTGGGTTTGGAAACAAATAATCATGGGTATCCTGTACAGTCTATCCATGCGTTTAACCTTTGTGGAGCACTAATACATAATTGATAAACATAAGTTATCTTACTTTAATCAGTTGAATTTGTTGTGCAGAAACTTGGCCATAATAAATCAAATTGTTTTAACGAACCAATTCTTGGCTATACTAAAGCATAAAATTTAAGAATTGAAATTCTTACTAGCATGAGTGGGGATACTAACTATTATTGAAATATATTATGTCTGAGAGTTTAAAATAATAGCTTATAAATAGTAAAACAATAATAATAATAATAAAATAAATAAATATTATTATTATTATTAGGAAAGGAAATAAGTAATAAAGGGAGTTATTAATTAATAATAAATAAAAGAGTGCTATTATAATTAATAATAATTAAAAAGGGTATAAATGGAATAACAAATCCACCATGGGTAGAAAGGTCATCATGTACTGTGGCTAAGACTCGGTCTTAGGTCACTTTGTTTATATACATTCGAACTTTGTGCGGGTTATAGTCATGATAATGCCGTAAGTATGCTTTCCTAGCGCCGAGGACACGTGATCGTGGCACGGGGTAAGGTGCGGGCTATTGTTGTGTAGGACTTTACATGCCGCTTTGTGCTTATGTCCCATGTCGTGTCACAATGTTGTTGTGTAGGACCTTACATCTTGCTCCATGCTTATGTTACATCGTGTCACAATTATCTTATGAGATCTTTGCTTGTTATGTAATGAATATCTGTCATATATATTATTTATATTTGAGCATGAGGTTAATCTGTTACCGAGATTCAATGGGTATTGAATCTCGGAATTACCCTAGCCCGGATGCGGAGGATCGGGAGCGGAGAAAAGGGTAAGCGGCACGCGTAAGGACTCTGCGGAGTATTATTTTGGGATAGTATTATGTATAATTTTTGAATAGTTGGATAATTGTACTACCAACTCGCCGACTGGATACACCACAAAGAATTTTAAGTTGTATCACGCTTATATTCCTCCAGGAATTTTAATTAACCAAGATATGCGGGCATATGTTATCGATTACTCATTCGTCCAAGCGTTAAGCATGCTCTCTGTTGTGACTCACTCGATCCGTTAACGCCTTCACTCGATAATTTCACACCAATTAGTCTAATAAGGAATTTAGAACATAAATGAACATCATAATGGATGTAGAAATTAGGGCGTTACATGCACCGATACTGAAATGGAAAGGAAATTCTTTTCCGTGTAAACTATAAATTTGAGACTCTGTGATATGCTTAGTTGCCTACCCGTAATCGGATAGATTTTGAAGACAATGTTCTGGGTTTAATTATCACATATCATCAAGCCGTTTTTGGCTACACTTTTCGAAGTATATGCTGCTTGTTTCTCTAGCTTTGGGCAGTATTTAGTATTAAATCTGTTCAATATTTAGTGCAACATAGAGGCGAAGGTTCTGCTTGTCAGTATCTGCAGTTCATCTCACTTTGAGAGTCTATTACAGGTTTGGAGTTGGTGATTATGATTGGAAGGAGTTTACTCCCCGCTTGAAACAGAAGACATATGAAGAAATCAAAGAGTATTTATATGGATATCTTTTAGTTTAGGCTTACTGATATGAATATACTTTTGGATTTGCGATGAGTTAGATCTTGTGTTTATGCTCTCCTAGGAAAAGTTTGGTTAAGTTTACTGATATATACATACAAGTATCTAGGGTCATTCTAAATCATCCGGCTCTTTTAATGTCTTGTTTGCCAAATATCTGGGGTCATTCTAAATCATCCGGCTCTTTTATTTAGTTCTATTTGTTGTTTAATCTCCCGGAATTCTCCATTGTTTGGAACTTTACCGACTGATCAATATTTTAAAAGAATGAAGAATCGAAGAATGATTTTGTAATCGTTCTGATGTAAAAGGTTAGTTGACTTTTTATTATTATTTTTCTATGTTAGTCTGCTCCCTCAATACTAACTGTAATGTTTATTCTGTTTTATGTTAGATTGGATTGCTGATTCTTGTTTTTTTATGTTCTCTTTTTGCCAGAAAAATTATTTTTCCCCTTAAAAAAAATTTTTGGGGGGAAAGCCGCGTGGTCGCCAGAAAAAGGCTTGTCGTCACCGAAATAGTCTACTCGATACCTCTGTTCTTCAGCTTTCCCTTTTCCCTAGCTCTACTATTGCTAACTCACCTCCAAAAGGCCTCACCTTTATAAAACACCACCGTCGCATCAAGGGCATTTGGGTCGTATGTCCATTTTCTAGCTCGTCAAAAAATAGGTTCCCACCATTTTTTTGGTTGGAATCCATTTTCACTTATCCGATTGAAAGTTGGGGGACATTTTTGACAGAATACTTGAACCAAACGCCCTTGAAAATCCCCAATTTCCTATCTATTCTGTCGCCCCATTTGCTTTCATCTAAACGGGTTCATATTCCTTGTGTCCGTACTTCTAAGGATTGGTTCAATGTATCTCTAATACGTCTTTAATTGACTAATTAGTTTTTTTTCCTCTGTTATGTCAAATCAAGATGATGATCCGTATATGCCACACACCCACTTGCATATTCGATCCTAATTAATATGACAAACAATAGCTGATAGACACTAAATAGATTGTTGTTTTGTAATGTCAAATCAAGATGATGAGCCGTAAATGCCCCCACACTCATCTTCGGTTTGTGATTAGGAGTACTTTTTTTCTTTTTATACAATAAATTTTAGGAAAGGGGTTGAGCTCACCCACAATTCAAGGACAAAGGCTGGAGCCTCACCAGGCGTATTGGATAGAAAGTATATATGCCTCCATCTCTACCAGCGTTTCCACTGCTTCCTAGACCCCTAGGATGCCTCCCCCAGCACTTTGACCAACGCAGGGATCGAATCCCCTCCTTTGAGGTGAGGAAGTCCGACTCCCTTACCAGTTGAACCTAAAGACGAGGGGTATTATTAGGAGTACTTTCTAGTAGTAAATTTATGAGTTGATATTTTTTTAAATATAAAATTCCAATCCATTATATCGTAAATATTTTTAAATTTTGTAAACTCTCTCTCTTTTTTCTTGAGCTGAAGATCAAATTCATTAAACAGATAAAAATATTACATGAGTCAAGCTCAACTTGCAAGTCACATATGACAAACAGAAATTAAAAGACACATTGAAAAGCAAGACAAGCAGACAATGCTCCAACCCAATACACATTTCATTGTTTAGAATGATCATTCATTCATAAACTCGTTTATATAAGTTTAGATAAAACTTCTCTTACATTTTTTTTTTCTATAAGACATACATATTTACTTATACATAATAAATCACAAATAAAAATTAAACTTAACGGTCAAAATTAACGAAGGGAAAAATTGCTACGTTTTGTTAACTTTCGATGCAATTTTCTCTAAACAAAACTTTCAGGTACGTAGTGCTCCTCAACCAAAACTTCTAGAGCAAAAATGAAACTTATCTATTTTCTTTTAATATCTTGATGGATATCTTGAGAAAAAGTTTATAAATTTTAAAGGAAAAGTTTATAAATTTTATGATCATGACAAATTTCTCAATTAACTAAGCTACTATCTCTTGTTCTAAATGTAAGACCTAACCTGTAGTGCAATTACACTACAAATTATGTACTACATTTAGCATCGGAGGAATACTAAATTTGCGACAAAAATGAGTAATAAACTTATCTTTGAAAACCAAAATTATGCAATAGTACAACACTAAAAGAACGTTTATCACACTGAATTATGCACCTTAGTTTTGGGTGAAATTACCCTTTTGCCGTAAGTTTTTTTAAAAAAAAAAACTAAAACTAAAATTACCCCGCCGGTGGGCCCCACCACCGGCCCCCCACCGCCGGCGATCGGCCCCCACCGCCGCCGGTCGTCGGCAACGGTGGGGGCGCGGACCTGCCGTCGCCCGGCCATTGAGTGTTTACTTTTTTTTACTTACCATCACATCCACGTCGGTTTCAAATCAATCACGTTAGCGTTCCATCCAAGTTGACGATCGAATTAACGGTCAACTAACGCCCGTGATCTTTGGGCAAAACGTAACCACGTGTGTACTTTTGCTCCGAAAAAACTCGTGGTGTTGGCGCCCTGAGGTAAAGCACATGTATAAAATTGCACCTTTACCCATGTTAAAAAATGTCAATTATTAAAAAACATTTATGGTTATTATAAACAATCGTTATCTATATTAACGACTCCTCCGGTCCTAATTATAAGACAACATTTGAGAGTTGATTTTGGTCCTAATTATAGGACAACATTCTAATAATTGTCAATTTTTTCCTAAAATACCCTATTTTATTCTCTCAAGTGTGTTTGATTTTTTGTGAGTATATGTATGTGGACGTGTATACTCTTCCAGTCAACGAAACTTTTAGATATATATGTGTGTGTGTGTATCTAAGTATATATGTGTGTGTCTACACACAAATATCTATAGAGACACACACATATATGTGTGTATCTACATATATGTATATTGTATGTATATATGTGTGTCTACACACATATATTTTGTGTGTGTGTGTGTGCGCCCATATATGTGTATGTCACATATATGTGTATGTCTACATATATGTATGTATGTATATATGTGTGTGTCTACACATATATGTTGTGTGTGTACACACAAATATATATGTGTGTGTGTCTACACATATATATTTTATGTGTGTGTGTGCACACAAATATATATAGTCACACACAGTGGCGGAGCCACACTGGGGCAAGGGCCTGCAAGTGCAGACACAAATTCTGAACTCTGAGAGATGGGAGTAGAGAGAGAGAGAGAGAGAGATGGGAAGAAGAACAGTGGTTCTGGAGAGAATAGAGAACAAGATCAACAGGCAAGTGACTTTCTCAAAGAGAAGGAATGGATTGCTGAAGAAAGTGTACGAGCTTTCTGTGTTGTGCGACGCTGAGATTGCTCTTATTATCTTTTCAAGCCGTGGGAAGCTTTTCCAGTGCAGCAGCTCTGAGTATATTAATATTACTTACAAACTAATTCCTTTCCTTTACTATTTTTCTGATTTCATTATTTCAATTCCTTTTCCCTCGTAATTTCCTTTTCATCATCCCGTGTTTGATTTCTGTGGTATGCTTTTGTTGCTATATCCTATGATATGAATCAGACAACGAGTAGTGGGTGCTCATCTCCTTTTTCAGTTCTGATCACAGATCTTATGCATGTAATTTTTGTAATTTCCCTGGTGAGATTGTGTTTCCCTCTCGTTTTGTTTTTGTTTCTTTCTTCTTCTTCTTCTTCTTCTTAACAGAGCATCTTGAAGTTAAAGAACCCTTTTTTGTGTGGATATTGAAGACATTATTATTTTGTATTACACTGTGTGTTCTTTCGAGAAGTTTGATGAGGTCCTTCAAGTTTAGTTATCGTGTGTGTGATAATTTTCGTTTTTAGATCTTACAATGATTCGTTAGATTAGGCAAATCAGGTTTCTGAGACTTGAGAGGGCAAGGAATTTGTTTATTTCCTATTTCCTCTTTGTCATTAAATCTCATCTAAGTCTAATTTCTTTCAGTCATATATCATAACTTTTTATTTTGCGTATTAAATGTTTTATATATTAAATTTGTGCTTTTTACCATTAATTTCCTATTAAATTCATTTAAAACTTTCCTTTTTAAAAAAAAAATCGGGGGCGCGGCCCCCGAACCCCAAATCCCCCACTAATGTGCAGACACAAACAAAAATGCTGGCTCCACCACCACACACACACATACATATATATGGGTGTGTGTGTGTGCTGTGTGTGTACATATATGTATATTTGTGTGTTTGTCAATATGTGTGTACAAATATAAACACACACACATATATACATGTATATCTTTGTGTGTGTGTATTTATATGTGTGTGGGGGCGTGGGGGCGTGGGGGCCTATATGTGTCTGTCGATATATGTACACACACATATTTATATATAGTAAGTCCATTATTTTAATTAGATAGCATATAGAAAAAAAAAAGTTAGGTTGGAGAGGCATGTGGTAGGAGTTATTGATTTACTTTCACTTAGGTCATTTTAAATTTATATAAGGACATTTTAGGAAAATGAATAAAATTAACTAATTTAACTTGTTTCTTTAATCTCCCCAAACTCGGTTAAATATGTCCTATAATTAGGACCGGAACTCAAGTTAACTATATACTTAATACATGAACTCGTTAGTATTTATGCTAGTATTACTCACATGGCCTTACTAAGCTTCAGTACATAATATGGTTTATATTAAAACCGTTAAATATGTTAATAATATAATGGTTATGAACCGTGAAGTATTTACCTAGAAAATATGTAACATTTTGTACACATAACGATTCAAAATTAGGATGCATAGACAAAATAACCATTAAGTTTGGACTTTTCTGGAGCATTGTCTCTTTACTTGTCCTAACCAATGGATGGAAGTTGATCATAATGCTCACTGAATCCGAGATAAATTTTACAAATTCTTAAATAAAATTCACACACATATGAATTCATATTTCAACTCATAATAGTAAAAAGGGATAAGGGTCTTATTTGCCATGGAAGTTTTCGCTCAGGAGCACTCAGTACTCGAAAGTTTTTTTTGGAGCAAAAATGCCCCGGAAGTTTAAAAACGTAGTAATATTGCCCTTTCGTTAATCTTGACTGTTGAATTGTTGTTCCAATTTATAAACTTCCAAGGTAAAATTGCTCCTACAAAAAACTTCCAGGGTAAAATTGCTCATAAAAAAAACTTTCGGGGCAAAATTGCTCCATTTTGTTAACTTCCAAGGCATTTTTGCTCCAAAAAAAACTTCCGGGTGCTAAGTGCTCCTGAGCGAAAACTTCCGTGGCAAATAAGACCCTTATCCCTAGTAGAAAACAAGGGACGTATCCTTATTAGCTGGATTAATACCCCCTACCACTTATGAGTATTTCCATACACATCGACATGATTCGAATCTAGGACATCATGTTTAAAGAACCTGTTATCTACCAACTGTGACAGGCTTTTGTTGGTAAATTAATTAGAATTTTGTGAAGTCATAATCATGATAATTGACCAGATACCACAAGATGACCATATATAAAGACTCTGCCCACTTGCACCTTATTAATCATAGGATCTAAAACAACAATACAAGTTGCCTTTTTCTTTGGACCACCCAAGTGATTTTCCATTGGTGGATTTGTTTTCGCTGATTTTTTGAGTCACTATTTTTGGGGATATTATTGATGTTACATCAGTTCTTGATCCAGATTCTTTTGCTGTTACTTTCAACATAATTATATGTTGGGAAAACACTAATTTAAATAAGAAATGGCCCATATATATAACCATCAATATATAATTAAATAAAATAATTTAAAGAAGTACTGCAAGGGGATGATGACAAAAACAAACTTTGAAAATTAAAATCATGAAAAAGAGTCAATGCCTTTAGAAAAGCAAAACTATATATATATTTTATCACTTTATAACCCTAAATTTGTTTTGAAATATTTCTATATATTTAAGGGTTAAGGTGTAAATTGACCAATGAAGTGTTACACTATGAGCACTTGGTACAAAAATGTTTTGAATGAAGCAAAAATACCAACGAACAATTGAAAGGGAGCAAAAATACCAATGAAGAATTAAAACTTCGGCGAATAGACCAAAACGATGATTGTGCTACTTTTACAAGTTTTAAATTCTTCATTGGCATTTTTGCTCCATTTCAATTGTTCATTGGTATTTTTGCTCCCTTCAAAACATTTTTGTGCTCGATGCTCCTAGCGTAACACTTTGTTGGCCAATCTACACCTTAACTTTATATTTTAATTAGATTATATTGTTTTAATCATGACTTGGTTAACTTTGATTCGATCATGGTTGGATTCCTGACCTTTGAATCACTACCTCCATCAATTCAATTTTCAGTCTAATTTTCAGCTGAAATTAAAAAGTGTTATTTAAAATAAATTTCAGATATTTGATGTGGGCAGTGGCGGAGTCAGGAATTTAAGTTTGTGGGTGCACAATTAATGATGGGATTTGGGGGTTCGGATTTTTTTTTAAAGAGGATAAAAGGCAACCCACTCCTTCGTAAAGTTTAGGACTAGAAAGAGGGTTCAATTGAAAAGTATTTCCGAGGAAATCAATTTAAACACAACAATATAATCTAATCTCATGACATACAGATACCCAGATGTTACACAATCAAATTCCAAAGCAACATGCAAGGAAAAATTATGATGGTTTGTCATATGTGATAGGATATTAAAAAGTCAACTATCAATGAAGGAGTATAAGAGCATAACAAATGCTATAACTCACCAGACTGTTCACCAGAGAGCACGGCACTTTCAATAGGTTCAACACCAAATACCTACATAAAGGAGAAAGACAATGAGAACACAAATGCATTACAACTTTACACTATCATAAACACAATTTTGTACAAATAAGTTTCAAATTTAGGCACATAGTATTTAACAAAATTCAAGTCAAAACAAAATCAATAAGACAACACATATTTCTTACTTCAACATCTCAGCAAAGCTCATTGTCTCATCAATTCCAGGTATAACACCTGCTAGTTCTAAAAACAAAGAATCCATTCCCACAGAACTCGTTTCATCTTGTTCAACGGTAGGATCCACCTCTTACAAACCCTTTGTAAACTAGTTATAGTGAAATATTTTGAGGACCTTGATTACATCCTATGACAAGAGATCAAAGGCACGATATAAACCAAAAAAGTTTATTCCAAAAAAACAAAAGAATATAAAGGGTTGTCTGTATAATTACATACCAATTCTTGCTGCAACTTTTTATTTTCCTCAGTTGTGTAATTTTTCTCATCAGTCACCTTTAAATATTCTCGTATTTGCTCTCAAGTCATCCACTGAAAGATTGATGCAGAAATTATTTTAATCAACTGATCTATTCAAATTCAATTAATCTTTGGAACTTTTCTATTTTATGCAGGGGAGTTGCTCTCGGAACTCTACAAGCTAAGTACATGTGACTGTAGATTTTTTTTTTTTTTTTGAGAAAACTATGTTAATTAAGTCTGATAATATTTATATTTAATTTAATCAGATGGTCATATTAAAAAAAACGTCATACTAAAAAAGTAAAACGTTGGCTCTGGCAGCAGGTAGTAAAGCTTGGGGCCCATAAAATTAAAACCACTAATGGGCCTCATAGCACTATATCATAATGTCTGTATTATGGGTGTTTATGCTAAGATATGTAGTAACTCAGCCGCCAGGAAATAAAAAAATAAAAAAAAAAACCTCAACGGCCACAATTTATGGGTGCACTTGCACCCACATGCAACAACGTGGCTCCGCCACTGGATGTAGGGATGGGGATGTTTCTCCATCCTCTCTTGATTGATAAAGATGGGCAAGTTAGGTTCTTTCGTCGATTTGGAATCAATGAGCTTCCATTGTTTCACAACTTCACATTTCAATAGATATTTTGTTGATATAACAGGGCACATAAATAGACTTTTATTGGGTTGATTCACCTTCTGGAAATTTTATTTTAATAATTATCAAGCAATGGGCCCATCAGTCTAATTTTTCTCCCATCAACAAAAACACTCGGCTTGATTTCACTTTAAATAATCGATTTTTATGAGATAAAACTAGGGAAAATCCATACAGGGGCCCAATTAAGGCCCAAAATTTTAAAAAAGGTCCAAACAACTTTCACATACCAAAAAGGGCCCTAGGGCCTTTTCTGGGATTTTTCATTAAAACGTTAGTTGTTAATATGACTAATTTAATTGTTAACCGGGGCTGATATTGTTGTTAATGTGACTGATTTAGTTGTTAAAATATTGTTGTTAATGCGACTGATTTAGTTGTTAACGTGTATTGATTTTGTTGTTAATGTGGCTGTTTTAGTTGTTAACGTTTATACAAGAAAATGCCCTATGGCCCTTTTTGGTATGTGAAAGTTGTTGGGACCTTTTTTGAAATTTTTGGCCTTAATTAGGCCCCTGTATGGATTTTCCCATAAAACTATTCTCACCTATTTAATTTATAAAATGAAAAAAAGAAAAAATCAATTTTCCACCGCAGATAGAAATCAAACGTGTAATGATGCTGGTTGTGGTTGTGGTTGTTTTGTTTTTAGTTTTGTTTTGGTTTGTACTGTCATGACTGAGATTTAGTTTGTGGTTTTCTGGTAACTGTTTGTATTGAATTCTGGTTTATTTTGATTAATAAAAGAGTAATTACCTTTCTGATCTCTGACAAAAAACACGGACCTCATTTTGGTCCCTTACAAAAAAAGGTCCATTATTTATCATTTTTAGGGACTAAAAAGGACTTTTTAGAAATTTGTGAGGGATCAAAATGTCAACCAATCGACCTTTATTCGTCTTTTTTATGGATTAAAAAAGATTTTTTTTTAAAAGACCAAAATGGGGATCACGTTTTTTTGTGAAGGATCAGAAAGAATATTTACTCTTAATAAAATCATATATTTTGGTCTCCCAAAAAAGGAAATTAACCACTTTTTTCGAAAGCCCTGATGTTGGGCTTCCAAACACAAAAATTTCACCCGCAATGTTCTATGGATGTGACAAAGCTTTTATTAAATCTTTTTTTTTTTTATATAGATATACTCCTCTAATTTTATTTTTAAGGCTTCAGAAAATATTCTTCTCATAATTGTAAGTCACATTATTAATTTTTTTTCTTATGTATGTGTAATTTTACTATTTATTTATTAATCTGCAGACTTTATTCAAATGTGGTATTCTATAATTTTACAAGGCTAGATTTAATTTTTTTTTAAAAAAATATTTTAATAGATTGATAATTTAAAATAAAGATAATCTTTCAATTAATATATTTTTTAAAAATGACTTTTTTATTTAAAAATCAACAGTTAAACAAAAAAATTAATCTACATCATCCACGAGATCCGATTCGATATGATATGGTATGGACGATCCAAAATTGGATGAGTAGGGAACTGGATTCTCTCACACACTCTCTCCCTCCCCTGTTTTGTTCATCTTCCTCTTTTTCAGAATTCATACTCTGTCTCCCATTCTCGCTCCCTAGCTATTACTCATCTACAACACTCATTCTCTTTAAAGAAGCTCACAGTGAGCAGGTTGGATGTTGGTACAAGGGGCATGTTGAGACCTCAAGAGAAGCAATGAGCGGTGTTGGTGGTGTCAGAGTGCCAGAACTCGACATGGTGAAAACGCATTACCTTGAATTCATCACATTCTGAGTTGGTTTAGACCAAGTCTTAAACCCAACAAGCTTGAACGGACTCATTTTGCCACATGTGAGTTCACACCAAATGCCAGTTAGAGGCATTATGGAACCCACAATGCAAAAACAAATTGTCAAGCCTCCGTTAAATTTAAAAGTAGTGTTAATAAAATGTAAAGCCTAGGAATTAGTTGTCACTAGAGCTTGGAATCAAGGCCGGCCCGTGAAGGGTCAAGACCTAACAGAGCTGACCCTCTAGGGCTTGAGATAAGAAAAACATCTGTTTTTTAAAGTCCGACCCGAGAGCCCTCCAGGCCCAGAAATTACTATTCGAAATTCTAACTATTTTTCTTCAGTTTTTTTAAGAAATATAATTAGTAAATTACTATACGAATCATCCAATAAATAAGTACAGTCACTAATTCATAATCAAAAGCAAACTATGTTCATAAATAACTCACATAAAACATAAGAAGCATATCACGAAGCGACATTAATACGACGACTATTATTGTTGTCATCTTCGCCACTATCATCAATTTCAATGACATTTGATTGTTCTTCACTTTGAGTAGTAGCCTCTAGCTCATGAGTAAGAATATCATGAATTTCTTCTCCCGCATCATGAATACATTCATAATCTTTATTTGGAGCAAATAATAAACCAAATCATAAAATTAGATTATAGTTATTATGTATTTGTAGTTAAATGGATAAATAACTCTATAATAAATACAATATATATATATATATATATAAATTAATATATTAAAAAAGGAAAAAAGAAAAAGTTACCGTGAAAATGATCAACCGGAGACCTTACAGGGCTGGCCCGTTTAAACCTGAGGCCCTCAAAGGTCGGCCCTACAGGGCCAATTTCAAATATTTTGTCCATTTTTCAAACCCGACCATTGATGGGGCGGCCCGATGGGCTCGACCCGATTTCCCACTCTAGTTGTCACTTGGCCTGTGAGCAGCCAACACCAATAAAATTGGTGCCTTTCCTTTCGTATGGACTTGGATTATCTCCGTCAAAAAATGCAATTTAAATATTTCTTAATTACAATTTTTAATTGGTATAAGCTAAAATTTAAGTTTGAAACTTTGAATTTATTCATTTAATAAATTATTGATAATTTTATAACACTTTAAAGCGCTCAAATTTTAATCTAATTTATAAAATAATTCAATTGAACAGTTCATGATCAAGATGAGAAGAAGCGAAAGAAAGTGGAGAAAATCCAAGTGCTCCGTATTTTTAAAGCTGACTCAACGACGACGTTGATGTTCACCCAAGTGCATGTACACTTCTTCCCTTCCATCTTTCTAGAATATTTATTTAGTCTGTGTTTTACAAATTAGCTAATTTATTAATATTTTCAACTCAAAATACCCTTATCTATAATAAAGATTATTGGCTTAGGGCCTATTTGGAGTCCTCTGTTTGGAAGTTTTTCAACCCGTAACTTTAAAAAAAGTTTAGTTTAGAAGCCGGTTCATTTTTTCTATTTGAGTTTAGCTTCTTTTTCATCTGACTTCTATCAAAAAAATGGTTTTTTTTTTAAAATCAAAAGTTACAAGTCCAAACGTCTAATCCAGAAGGTGGTTTTTTATCAAAATTTTCCATGGTCCCTCAAACATTCCTAAAATTGTCTTATCTCATCCAAAAACTATTTGATTTCTAAATTTTTTTTAAAAAAAATGTTTTTTACTTTCAATTTATATGGGAATATTATTTGGTTAAAAATTTAATATTTTTATACTTTATAATATATATTTTCTATGCCTATATTTACAATATATTAAGTATTCATATTTATTATAATTAAGTCTTTTAGTATTCAATAAGATTCATGCATTTTTTAGTCATTTTTCATCTCAACTCACTTTTCAACCGTTTATCCAAACATGTTGGAAGAATGCCACTTTTGCCACCATCAATCCAAACGCAAATCACGTTCACAACCTAACCTTTTTCCTATTAGGTTTCTTTTTTCTTTTTCTTTTTTTTTTTGGCTATAAAAGATGGCTTAAGAGCCTACATAACAAACAAGGATTACACAACACGGGAATTTAATCCCAAACACTCTTGGTCTAACCAAGCCCTCAATATCCTAGGACACTCATTCAGGATAGTCGAATTCGAAATACCCCTTTTGGCTAAAGCATCCGCTATCCTATTAGACTCTCTAGGAATAACCTTGATATCTACTTGCCAATTAAAAGCCATTAACTCTCTAGCTTTCAACACTAAGAAACTGCAAGTAGAGCATGACACATCAAGTATGACATTAATAACACTATCAGCATTCGACTCTAGGATTACCTTCTTATAATCCAAGTCCCAAGCCAGCTGCAAGCCTTCAACAATAGCCCATTCCTCCGCTGTATAAACATTACAAACTCCAATGGACTTTGCAAATCCGACCATCCAGTTACCCAACCAATCACGGATGACCCCTCCACATCCAGCATTAGAAGCCTGAAGGGTGCTAGCCCCATCAACATTTAGTTTTAACCACCCATGGGGTGGCTTCTCCCAACCTGCCACCTGTTCAACACAGTTCGGCTGCAAAATACACAAAGGACCATTTACAAGAATAAACCTGGTCCAAAGAGACGAAATAACAGAGCCCAGATTACAAGGCTTAATGAAATTGGAATAAAAAATACATCGATTCCTCCAATCCCAGAATTTCCAAATAGCCACCCCAAAGAAAAGACCCCAATAACCATCCCACTTACATCCTACTTGGTTGTTCAGATTCAGCACTAACCAGTCTCGTAAACCACAGGAAAAAAAGGAAGAAATATACCTGGGCTTAATCAACGAAGACCACATACACTTAGCATAGCTACAATCGCGAATTATATGCAGAATATCCTCCATACCTGAGTTGCACGCTCCACAAAAAGGAGAGTTACTCGACCATGAGCTCCTCCATTGATTCGTAGGCAATCTATTCAGAGACACTTTCCACATAAAGAGTCTGATTCTTTCAGCACCTTTCCACTTCCAAATATCCTTAAAAACTTTATCCCGAAGGGGACAAGGATTAGGTTCAATAAGAAAATAGGCGCTTCTAATAGAGAATTGGCCATCCACAGACGCTCCCCAAACAAGACAATCAAACTCAGCATCCCTCCTAGGAGGTAAAATAGCCGATACCCTATTCATCCCTTCAGTATTAAGAATGGGAGAAATCTTGCTGACATCCCACATTCCTCCCTCCGCCCAATCAGCCACTACCGACTCCTCTTCCTCCACCGATAGTGATCGGAGACAAAAATCAGCAAGCTTAATGTTGTCTCCCACCCAACAATCATGAAAGAAATTGGCAACCAACCCGTTCCGAACTTGCCATTTTGAGCCTTTCTCAACCACCTCCCTTTGATCGCAAATAAACTTCCAAACCCTGGAATCTCCACGTCGATAGTTCAATAAGGACTCCGAGTCCCTCAACATGTATCGATTCCTATTAGGTTTCTATAAAAGTCAAATAGAAAATAAGTCACCGTTTCCATCGCTAGCCCAAATAGGCCCAATAGCGGTAGAAGTGGTGACTTATTTTCTATGTGACTTTTATAGAAACCTAGTAAGAAAAAAGTCAGACGGTAAATATGACTTGTGTTTAGATTGATGGTGGGAGAAGTAGTAGGGCCCACATCAAAAAACTACCCCATAGAGCTTTTTCCTGACTTTTTGAAGCTTTAAAAAAAAAGTCCAGTGAACTTAAAGTTCAAACAAAATACTTCACTTCTAACTTTTTTTTTTCTACTGCTACATTTTTCTTGACTTTAAGCTACTTAAAACTCTCTCCAAATAAGCTCACTGTCAAGTTTTAATTGAGCCACTTTATATCAAACAAAAGGGTTAGAATTTCACCCCGCGTTAGGTCTATGGTCATGGAGGAAGAGCTCCTAACACCATTTTTCTCCATTCTCACGCCTCAAATTGAGGACGTGATAGTGGGAGAGCAAGTCAAAAGGGTTAGATTAAATTGAGAGGAGTATGCCTTTTCAGCATGATCATCTCATATACACAACTTTTCCCCAAACCTAGTTGCGTATTTAGTTTTTCGTAATCATTCCATTGTTGTCGGCCAAAATAAAAGCCAATACAAAATATTGGCGCTTAAGGAAGAAAGGCGATAATTGTAACATCCCATGTTTGAAATGCGGAAAATTTTTTTCTTCAAACAAACAATCGAGTAGAGCAATAGAGCGAAAGAGTAATTGGATTCTTAGCCAAAACATCAACCATTGTGTAACATTGTAATGATTACAGTAATCCTAAGGTTTAAAAAGGAAATAACAGAAAGAAACGAAAGCGATAAGATAGATAAATCTTCACCGCACGCCTACTCGGGTACTTGCCTCGATCCACGAACCGTGGTCCTCCCGACTGAAAGCTACGAGTGAGATTCAATTCAACGCATTGAATCTCGGTAACGGTTAACCTCATACCCAAACAACACAAGATACAACCAATGATATTCTAGAGCTAATACAAGAAGATATCATAAGCATACTAGAGATGCATGATCATTATGCCGACAAAACATAAGCACGAGCAATATGTAAAGCCCCATAGGGTAAATAACAACAACAGCCTGCACTATTCACCGGTGCCACGATAAACACTCGTGTCTCGCGCTAGGAAAACATAACGGCATTCCAAACATAACCCGTTTAAAACTGTCAGATAACGGTCTACGACATATCCTTGACATATATGCATTTAAGAAGCACAAGATTAGTGTTACAAGACGCGTCCGTACCTTCGTTGGCAACGTTAGGTACTACCGCGGAAAACGTATTTTACTAAAAACGTGAACTTCAAACAATGTTCGTCTTGGCAACAGGACGGCAAAGAAATCGTAGATTCGATATCCTATAAGAGTAATATCACTTCCATTAGTGATTTGACACAATATCTGGCATTTTAGGTAAAAATTACCATTTTGCCCTTCTACCCCTAATCGGCGGAATTTCGCCAGAGGCTCTAAAACATTTGTAGGAATCTTGTCACCTACTTTCTAAATCTAACTAACAATTCTACTAACTACTAAACTAAAAACTAAAGACTAAAAACTAAAGCCCGAAAGACTTACCCGTTGAAGACCTTCCTGACAATTCTACAGGGCTTACGCACAATTCCCCAGAGCTCCTTTCTCTTCTTTCTCAACCAAAAATTTCGGCCAAGAGAAGGAAGAAAAGGTGTGAGAATTATGAAGGAGGGGGTATTTATAGGGTTTTGAAGGGACAAGGTGGGAATTTCCAAAATTGTTACTTTATGCCCTATTCACTAGTTTTTCCCGATCGGCACCCGATTCGCGTGATTTCGGAGAAATCTCAAAATTCTGGATTTACAACTCAAGACATGTTCTCACTTAGTAGAAATGTCCAAGTTAACCTAAATTTTGATTCCATATAGGCCTCCAATATTCTGTTGAAGTTTTCTCGAAAACGTGTCCGAACACGTCCTGCGGAATTCGCTTTCGGGACTATCAAACTCTTGGAAATAATTCACTGATTCCAAATATGTCTAAATAAATTCAAACCCATTCCTAAATGTTGAGTTAGAATTTATTTTCCTATTTCAAAAATATGCCTATATGCATTTTCCCTATTTTGTTTTATTAGGAAAAGCACAAACTACTTCTAATTAACTTCCTAAGAGGTCACTTGAAGGTAAAAACTCACTAATCAATATTTTACCTTGACCTTGGGATTCCTATTCCTAGATCTCTAGATAGGATCCGTTTTCTAATTTTAAAATTACTATTCATACTTTTTACTTTAATTTAATTATATTATTAAAATATGTTGCAACTTGGCCACTTGTGTTCTATCTCATTTTTCATTTTATTTTGCCTTGAATTTCGGCTGGCCTTCTTTTTATTTTAATAAATATTTATTTATTTTATTTAATTAATTATTTAATCATTTATTTCTTTACTTTTTCCCAAAATTTCCACAAAAATCCCTAATTGGTCCATTCATGTATTTAGGCTTAAAAATACCTAAACTCAACTATTTTTCATAGAAATTTCCAATTAATTAGTAAATACATTCTTACTAATATTCAACTAATTTCCACTAATTTTTGAGCTTCACATATTTATTACTGAATTTCCTTTGCTTATGCTTAAGTAATTAGTCCAATATTACTTAATTACTTCATTATCACTTGTTGATAATTTTCTTAATCACTATGCCTCATTACCTTCATACACTTGTATTAACATTAGTATTTTCATGCCTCTTGCATTATTCCATAATTACAAGGGTATTTTGGTCTTTTACTTCTTTTGAGTATTTTCCAACAATTTCTCCAATTTCATAATTTATAAAATTACAATAATTAGAGATTATATACTCTCCTAACTCACTTGGTCATTTAACTGTCTTTTAGGATTTTTCCATAAATTTTCTAAGTTAATTACCCTTTCTAGGGGCATTTTGGTCATTTTGGCACTTTGGCCCTTAAACTCCCTAATTTCTTATAGAAATTCTACTTAGAAAATAGACTGTATTTATACAAGACCGGAGATTGAAATTTCACTTATCGAAATATCCAACTTTTATTTATAATATTCCGTATAAATATCCGGTATTACATTTCTCCCTTACACAAAATTTCGCCTCGAAATTTAGTCTATACTAACTAAACTTCGGCCATGAACTCGGGTACTTCTCTTTCATGTCACTCTCGGTTTCCCAAGTCGCTTCTTCGGGTGACAAACCCTTCCGCACCACCTTCACAATCAAAATAGTCTTGTTTCTGAGCCGTTTCTCTTTGTGATCGATGATCTGCTCCGGCTCGACTATGAAGGTATTATCATGCCGTACTTCGACATCCTCGTACTCGATGACATGATCACTGTCCTGTTGGTACTTCTTCAATTGCGACACGTGGAAAACGTCGTGGAGATTACTCGATTCGGGGTAAGGCTATCTCGATAAGCTACTTCTCCGCGCTTAGCCGAATTTCAAAGGGTCCTACGTACCGTGGACTCGCTTTCTTCCTCTTAAGCATTCGCCGACACCGCCATCGGGGATAACTTAGAAACACATGGTCGCCGACATAAAACGCCGAGGTCTCCTCCTTTTGTCGCATAGCTCTTCGTCTCTACTATGTGCCGCTAGAGTCTCTTCTTGATCAATGCGATCTGTTCGCAGGTCTGCTCAAGCATATCCGGCCCAAGTAATCGCTTTTCGGACGAATCATCCCAGCATAATGGTGATTGACACCTCCGCCCATACAATGCCTCGAACGGGGCCATTTGTATACTAGCATGATAACCGTTGTTATATGCAAACTCGGCTAGCGAAAGATGTTTATCCCAACTTCCTTTGAAATCCGTGGCACATGCTCAAAGATATCCTCCAAATGCGTCGTATGGTTCTCTCCGATTGACTGTCGGCCTCAGGTGATAAGCCGAACCGAACTTCAACTTAGTCCCCATACCTTCATGTAACGCTTGCCAGAAACGGGATTTGAATCGTGTATCACGATCAGAGACAATGCTCTTAGGAACACCATGTAATCTCACTATCTCTTTGATATAAATCTCCGCCAATCGTTCCGGAGAATAGTGGATACTGATGGGAATAAAGTGTGCTGACTTAGTTAATCATCAACAACTACCTAAATTGTATCATGATTTCGATTTTGGGCAGACCTACCACAAAATCCATGGTTATGTTCTCCCATTTCCATTCCTGGCACTCTAGTCCTTGCAAAAGACCGGGGGTCGACCGTGTTCAATCTTTACTTTCGACGTGTCAAGCATTTGGCCACGTATTCTCGCTACGTCTTTCTTCATTCCGGCCACCACGGTTCGGATTTCATACTCTGTACATCTTGACCATGCCTGGATGTAGAGTGTACTTACTCTTATGAGCCTCATCCATTATCGTCCGCCTTAATTCATCAACTGGCGGTATGTAAACTCGCTGTTTATACCTGACCAAACCACTACGTGATAGGTCATAGTCTTGGGTCTCACCTCGAGTGATCTTCTCACGTATCTCTTTTGCCCAATCATCTTGCTTCTGAGCTTTCTCCACTTCAGGCATAGGCCACCACCCCGCCCCGCCGCATTAGGACACATCCCAATCCTTGCCCACCGGCATCACTGTAGACAACATAGGTCTCATCTCGGATCGGGATAATCAATACCGGTGCCGTAGTCAACCTCTCCTCGTATTCTCAAAGCTCTCCTCACAATCATCTCCCATATAAAGGGTTGATTCTTCCTCGTAAGCTTTGTCAATGGTAGGGCAAGACGCGAGAAATCCCGTATAAATCTGCGGTAGTATCCCGCCGTACCAAGAAAACTACGGATCTCTCACGCCTCTCGCCGTTTCCACCCGTAATCGCTTCTACTTTGCTTGGATCAACTGCAACTCCGCCGCTAGATATAACATGGCCCGTAAATTTAACTTCCAGCAGCCAAAATTCGCATTTGCTCGCCTTAGCATATAGTTGCTTTTCCTTGAGTATGCTCAACACCTTTCGCAGATGTTCTTCGTGCTCTTCTTTGCTCTTAGAATATATCAAAATGTCGTCGATGAACACCACCACAAATTGGTCTAGGTGTTGACGGAAGATACGGTTCATGTAATCCATGAATACCGCAGGTGCATTTGTCAATCCGAAGGGCATCACAAGGAATTCATAATGCCCATATCTCGGTTCTCAAAGCCGTCTTGGGAACATCGCCATCCTTAACTCGCAACTGATGGTATCCCGAACGCAAGTCAATTTTCGAAAAGACTGTGGAACTGCATAATTGATCCAAAAGATCATCAATCCGGGAAGTGGATACTTATTTTTGACGGTTACTTTGTTGAGTTCACTGTAATCGATGCAGAGCCGGAAGCTTCCATCTTTCTTCTTTATAAAAAGCACCGGGGCTCCCATGGTGATACACTGGGTCGAATGAACCCCTTCTTCAAAAGCTCTTCCAACCGCTTCTTCAACTCCCGCATCTCGTTAGGAGCCATTCGATACGGCGCCTTTGATATTGATCCCGTGCCAGGCATCAAATCAATATTGAACTCCACTTCTGATAGAGGTAACTCGGTGAGATCCTCCGGAAATACATCGAAAATTCATTCACCACAGGATATCCTGGAGTGAAAGGTCGGCTTCTCGCTTTGACGGAAAAGAATACCATGAAAGCATGACATCCTTGCTTCACGCACCGATCGGCTTCGTGGCGGAGAGAAAGTTCGTGCTCACTTCAACCTTGTCTCCGCAAATGATATCTCCTTTTTGCCACAATCAATCATTGCGCCGTTGGTAGTTAACCGCTTTAGACCGAATATGACGTCGATGCCGTGAAGAGGTAGACGGATAAGATCCACTTTAGAAACTCGTCCATCCACGCTGCCAGCACAATTCATACATGCATCAGAAGCTAAAGACTTTACACCCAACGGTGTAGATACTACAAGGTCAAAAGGTAAACTATAGGCATGCATTCCTAGGCGATTTGCACAAGGATTGGTACCAAGTCAATATATATATATTCTTATTATGATATTTGTACAAATGTATTGACCTAACCGTCTCTTCCACACCCTAGTACAAGCCAAAATATGTTACAAGGTTTTATTCCAACATACTTTACAACCCCTCGGGTTTTCTAAATACAC
The DNA here is from genome assembly GCA_025563575.1 of Acacia pycnantha. Lineage (NCBI taxonomy): Eukaryota > Viridiplantae > Streptophyta > Magnoliopsida > Fabales > Fabaceae > Acacia > Acacia pycnantha. Next base: position 1,767,678 of record JAMWYP010000186.1, on the reverse strand, counting down.
ACTATACTATACTATACTAGCTTCTACTAGTCCTTCCACAGCTTTTCTTCAACCGCCGATCCCCACTACATGTGTTGGCGAACCATACACTTCGGATAATGAAGATAGATACGGACACCCCGATGGGTCCTTCATCTAACAAGCTCATTTATTAATCTTGCCCAGAAATGGGTTTGGGGAAAATAGTACAGGATGGATCTGATCCAATCCTCAGCTATATAACGGCCATAAACGGCTTGGAAATTTTTAACTAGGCTTAAGAACATTAGGTATTTTTCCTTAACAGTTCCGGTGTAGTCCTCGGCTTGCATGTAATAGGACTCTAACAACTGTGTCAGTGCCCTATTATCATTCAGGACATAGTGATAGTCATCAGGACCGGCTATCTCATTATCAATATCTTGGATTTCGGGGTAGTCGAAGTTGTCTCCTTCCGAGGAATGGGTTGACCCAACAGGCTCCCCGGTTCGGTATTGCGTCCATTTGAGGTTGCTCGCTCTGCCTCGACCTCGGCCTCGCCTCGGCCCTACCTCTTGGTGCACCTAAGCACCTCTCATGATGGCCATGTTTTAACTTTTCCTTTATATCAAATAACGGATATATGTGTCGAAAAAATAACACAACACGTGGCATCAAAACCTATATATTTTTATATTAGATGTAATGTACATGTTAACGTATATTACATCATCCACCGGTTTATGACCAAGTGGTTAAAATCCTTCGCGTTCGTAATTCATAACTTCATATCGGAAGTACGCTCTTCTAATAGTCTTGCCGCGTTGTTCCGCCATCCAATGCTTTGATCGTATAGTGCTTATCGGCGTTCGTTCGTAGTTAGAACTTGTCTAGGATGTTGGGTTCATAGAAAGATTCACTCTCGATCGTCTGACGAGCTTAACAAACTGAAATTCGGCACCAAACTGTCCGTGGTAACATAGTTAAATACTTGCCAGAAAGTTTTGCTCTGATACCATAAAATGTAACATCCCATGTTTGAAATGCGGAAAATTTTTTTTTTCAAACAAACAATCAGAGTAGAGCAATAGAGCGAAAGAGTAATTGGATTCTTAGCCAAAACATCAACCATTGTGTAACATTGTAATGATTACAGTAATCCTAAGGTTTAGAAAGGAAATAATTAGAGATGCATGATCATTATGCCGACAAAACATAAGCACAGAGCAATATGTAAAGCCCCATAGGGTAAATAACAACAACGGCTGCACTATTCACCGGTGCCACGATAAACACTCGTGTCCTCGCCGCTAGGAAAACATAACGGCATTCCAAACATAACCCATTTAAAACTGCTCCGTATAATGGTCTACGACATATCCTTGACATATATGCATTTAAGAAGCACAAGATTAGTGTTACAGTACGCGTCCGTACCTTCGTTGGCAATGTTAGGTACTACCGGCGGAAAACGTACTCTTACTAAAACGTGAACTTCAAACAATGGTTCGTCGGGCAACATGACGGCAAAGAAATCGAGATTCGATATCCTATAAGAGTAATATCACTTCCATTAGTGATTTGACACAATATCTGGCATTTTAGGTAAAAATTACCATTTTGCCCTTCTACCCCTATTCGGCGGAATTTCGCCAGCACTTCGTTACTCTGACAAATTTTCTTCCCGAAATTTTGCTTAACTTCGACGCCATTATGATTTTCGAAAATAATGACTAAAATAGCCCTCCCTTATGATACCCAATCATACTTGAAATTTAAAGGCTATTCTAACAAATTCTACCCTTACTTTTAAAAGAACCGTGAAAACTTCAACTTTTCAATGACTCGATCCCTACTATGTTTACACCTCCGCATATTTTTCAACGCAAACAAGGCTCTAAAACATTTGTAGGAATCTTGTCACCTACTTTCTAAATCTAACTAACAATTCTACTAACTACTAAACTAAAAACTAAAGACTAAAAACTAAAGCCCGAAAGACTTACCCGTTGAAGACCTTCCTGACAATTCTATTAGGGCCACGCACAATTCCCCAGAGCTCCTTTCTCTTCTTTCTCAACCAAAAATTTCGCCAAGAGAAGGAAGAAAAGGTGTGAGAATTATGAAGGAGGGGGTATTTATAGGGTTTTGAAGGGACAAGGTGGGAATTTCCAAAATTGTTACTTTATGCCCTATTCCACTAGTTTTTCCCCGATCGGCACCCGATTCGCGTGATTTCGGAGAAATCTCAAAATTCTGGATTTACAACTCGAAGACATGTTCTCACTTAGTAGAAATGTCCAAGTTAACCTAAATTTTGATTCCATATAGGCCTCCAATATTCCGTTGAAGTTTTCTCGAAAACGTGTCCGAACACGTCCGGTGCGGAATTCGTTTCGGACTATCAAACTCTTGGAAATAATTCACTGATTCCAAATATGTCTAAATAAATTCAAACCCATTCCTAAATGTTGAGTTAGAATTTATTTTCCCTATTTCAAAAATATGCCTATATGCATTTTTCCCTATTTTGTTTTATTAGGAAAAGCACAAACTACTTCTAATTAACTTCCTAAGAGGTCACTTGAAGGTAAAAACTCACTAATCAATATTTTACCTTGACCTTGGGATTCCTATTCCTAGATCTCTAGATAGGATCCGTTTCCTAATTTTAAAATTACTATTCATACTTTTTACTTTAATTTAATTATATTATTAAAATATGTTGCAACTTGGCCACTTGTGTTCTATCTCATTTTTCATTTTATTTTGCCTTGAATTTCGGCTGGCCTTCTTTTTATTTTAATAAATATTTATTTATTTTATTTAATTAATTATTTAATCATTTATTTCTTTACTTTTTCCCAAAATTTCCACAAAAATCCTAATTGGTCCATTCATGTATTTAGGCTTAAAAATACCTAAACTCAACTATTTTTCATAGAAATTTCCAATTAATTAGTAAATACATTCTTACTAATATTCAACTAATTTCCACTAATTTTTGAGCTTCACATATTTATTACTGAATTTCCTTTGCTTATGCTTAAGTAATTAGTCCAATATTACTTAATTACTTCATTATCACTTGTTGATAATTTTCTTAATCACTATGCCTCATTACCTTCATACACTTGTATTAACATTAGTATTTTCATGCCTCTTGCATTATTCCATAATTACAAGGGTATTTTGGTCTTTTACTTCTTTTTGAGTATTTTCCAACAATTTCTCCAATTTCATAATTTATAAAATTACAATAATTAGAGATTATATACTCTCCTAACTCACTTGGTCATTTAACTGTCTTTTAGGATTTTTCCATAAATTTTCTAAGTTAATTACCCTTTCTAGGGGCATTTTGGTCATTTTGGCACTTTGGCCCTTAAACTCCCTAATTTCTTACGAAATTCTACTTAGAAAATAGACTGTATTTATACAAGACCGGAGATTGAAATTTCACTTATCAAAATATCCAACTTTTATTTATAATATTCCGTATAAATATCCAGGTATTACGATAATAATGAAGAACCTTGCATAATAATTAATTATCTAAATACTTCCATAAGAAATCGCTTAGCCACCCATAAGAATCGCAGAACCACCCAATAAAATTTAAATACAATTATTTAAGAAAAGTGTTAAATAAATAGATTTTACTAATATTTTTTTTTGTTTACATCGGGAAGATCCAAAGAGGATCAATTAGTCCTGCCACACACTCTTGGCCTTGTAATACCTGCAGCATCCTCCCGAAGGAGACAACAGATGTCTCCCGGAGGTACTTCTAAGACATGCAATCCCACCTCTTGGTTTAAAGCGAAACCAACTAAAAAATAAGCACAACGATTGCCTTCACGGTAAACATGACTCACCTTTATCCTCCAACCATAAGACAGTAACACTTGGATCCGATTAATCACACACATATTGGCATTGGAGGCTGCCTCCTTACTATTGACGAGGCTCAACGCAGAGTTGCAATCAATCTGCACCACAACATCTCGAAAGCCTGCATCCCATGCAAGTTCCAACCCATCCATAAGAGCCCACAACTCAGCTTAGAGAGAAGAACACACTCCAATGTTGCGGCAACACCCCTTCAACCATCGTCCCTCATGATCCCTGATTAAGCAGCCAGCCCCTGCACACCGGGACACACTCTTCCTTGCACCATCACAATTCAGAGAAACACTCCCCGCAGTCGGCTTAATCCAAGTGATTTGACAGACCTGCCGCGATGTCGCTCTTCCCTGTGCTGCAACTCTCAACTCCATGGCTTGTACATTGAAATCTGCAAACAAACTTACCTCCCGCGCTACCCCTGCAGGCGAAGAGCTTTTTTGTTGGAAAATCTCCTTGTTCCTTGCTTCCCATAGTTTCCAGCACGTCAGGCCGAAAAGACTAGCCCAAGAAACATTTCTCTCACCACATGTTTTAGTCGTAGAGAGATTGCGCAGCATCCAGACTCTAATGTCTTCCTGCAGAGAACCTTGTAATTGAAGGGGGGTAACAGCTTGCTCCATACCTCCTTAGCAAAATTACAGTATCACAATACGTGGCCTAAGTCTTCAGGAGCCTCCCCACAACGTGCATACACATCAGAGTCAGTCATGTGCCTCCTTCTTCGGACTACGTTCGTCAGAAGTCCATCCCGAGCCGCTAGCCATAGAAACACTCGCACTCGTTGAGCCCCTTCCCATTGCCATATGACTTGCCATAGCTTCTCCTTGTCAACTTCTCCTGTTTGCACAAGAGTCCTGTAGGCAGAAGAAACTGAGAATTTCCCATCATTAGAGTGATCCCAAAAGCTACATGCGTGGCCATCACCAAACGAAGGGGCCTTACAACCCGATATGAGGGGAAGGATGTAAGAAGGAATATCTTGGTTAAACCTCTCCCAATCCCAGGTACCTCCTGGTGTCACATAATACCGAGCAGGACGTTCAGCTTCCTCTGTGGTAATGTCTCTGAACGCCATATTATTTAGTGGCCCCACCTCCGGAACCCAATTGTCGGACCAAAACCGGACCTTGGACCTGTCACCCAAGGCCCATCGTGATCCCATATCCACATCTGGCCATACCTTCTTCAAGTGTCTCCACAAATAAGAGCTTTGTCTATTACGCTTATGTGGTCCTTCTTGGTCATCCCACCCATATTTGGCTCGAAGGACCTGCACCCAGAGGAGATCCGGACGAGATCTCAGTGTAAAGCCTAGCTTCATCAGGAATGCATGGTTCTGCTGGCCTAGTTGCTTAAACCCACATCCACCTTCATTACATGGCCTACACATCGTATCCCAGCCTACCAAGCTAGGTTTGTAACAACTATCCGACCGACCCCACACAAAACTTCTAATATGGCGTTCAATCCGGTTGCACAGTCCAGGTGGGAGTTTTGTTGATTGCATTGCATAAGTTGGGACAGCAGCTAACACCGTTTTGGCTAAGGTAATGCGACCGACCAAAGATAGGGTCTTTGCCGCCCAACCTGATAGCTTTGCCTTCACCCGTCCCTCCAGATATTCATATGTTCCAGCCCTAAACCGATGGTGCAAGAGAGGTACCCCTCGGTACTTGCCAAGATCATCAGTTCCTGTTATGCCCATCAAGTTACTAACCCCTGCTCTGATCAAATGTGGGACATTGTTAGAGAAATAAATAGCCGACTTGGATTTACTCACTTTGTGGCCTGAGCTAGAGCAGAATCCATCCAGGACATCATTGATGAGTGTAGCCTGAGATGCATCAGAAACACTGAATAGTACCAAATCATCTGCAAAAAATAGGTGGGAGAGTGGGGGACCTTTTCTTCCCAAACGGATTGGTAACCACTTCTTGTCTCTTACCTTCTTAGATATTAATTCGGATAATCTCTCCATACATAGAACAAAAATATATGGTGACAACGGGTCCCCTTGACGAATTCCTCTAGACGGGGAAAACTTTTCTGAACGATCTCCATTCCACACCACCCTCATACTGCAAGAAGACACACACAACATAATGGCCTTCAAGAACCTGCTAGGTAGCCCAGCATCATACAAGGTTTCCTCAATGAAGTCCCATCGTAACCGGTCATAAGCTTTTTCGAGGTCCACTTTAATCGCCATCCACCCTTTTGATCCTTTTTTTAAACGCATGGAATGTAGCACCTCTTGCACAATGACAACATTATCTGTTATTTGTCTACCTGCCACAAAACTGGTCTGATTGGGAAGGACTAACTGAGGGAGCCAATGCTTGAGCCTATTAGCCAAAACTTTTGTAATAATCTTGTAAGGAACTGTACACAGGCTTATAGGCCTGAATTCCTTCAAGTATACTGGATTCGGGATTTTAGGAACTAATGTAATGAGGGTTTCATTCAAGCCTAATTCTAGCTTCCCCTCCTCAAAAAGACTTGTAACCATCCGAACTAGTGAATTGCCCACTGTTTGCCAATTATTTTGAAAAAACGCAGCATGGAGCCCATCAATACCCGGGGCTTTGAGGGGTTTCATTTGGAAGAGGGCAGAGTGAACTTCCTGTAGAGAAATAGTAGCACTAAGAGACTCTGTCATGCGGCTATCAACAATTGGAAAGAAACCCCTACTTGGAAAGAGGGGAGCCCTCTCAGCTTCTTTAGTATACAAACTTTTGAAGAACTGGTATGCCCATGTCCGTAAAGATACAGAATCATTACACTATTCCCCTTGTTCGAACTCGTGAAAAAAACAATTCGCCAACTTCGAACTTTCCCGCCAAGTTTGAATTTCAGGGGTAAATCTATCAAAAAAACACTTTCCTGGGAAGATTGTAGCTTTCCCTCCATTTTCGGATGGAAAGCATCTTCCCTCAAATAAGGGAAGATGAATACTCATTGGAAGATGCTGACTGGACTTTCTGTCTACCAAACACCAAAAATTCATGGGAAGATTGAGATCTTCCATTTCCTTCTCTAATGTTCTTTCTACCAAACGGGTCCAAGATACTTTGCCCTGCTTTCTAGTATGAAAATCACTTAATATTTTTCTTACTCTACATAAAAAAATTTTAAAATAATTTTTAATGCCAACTTTAAAATATAATTTTTTAGGAACCGAAAAACAACAATTTGGCAATGAAACAATGAACAAGGGCTATTGTATGAACTAGTGAAATGGATACAGCCGATAAGTTAAAGGTCATTTTCCAAATCCGACTGGAAGACTCATGATACCCTTGCCTCAATTAATAATTAATTAATATGACATAACACAAAATATCAGATTTCTCAATATTAATAACTCACTGTTTATTTTGTGCCACGTACACACGAATATATTTATTCACACGCACACGCGCGCATCTCTCTCTCTCTCTCTATCTATATATATATATAATCCTCCGCCTCCCCTCAATAAATTATACGCGTCCACAAGTCCATTCCTCACCACGGCATCTTCTTCTTTCCGTCCAAATCAATCTGCGCTGCCGAATATGTTTTCCTAGGAAACAAACAAATGGACACCACCTACGACTGAACGCTTGCCTCCACTTTTCTTTCTCCTTCTTCTTTCTCTCTCTCTTGTTGGGTATAAGAAAGTTGAAACTGATTTGCTCAGAAATTTCGAACCTTCTAGTGTTCTCTCATTGTTCTCGTTTCTTCGATTCATGATGGGAATCGGCTTTTCGTCCTTGTTTGCCGACCGGAATGGGTCTCAGATTGTGCCATCAAAACCCTCTTTGGTGGATTTGCCTGAGAGCTGCGTGGCTGAGATTCTCGGATATTTGAATCCTACGCAGATTTGTGAATTGGCTAGGTTGAATCGGACCTTTCGTGGCGCGTCCTGGGCTGATTTTGTTTGGGAATCGAAGTTGCCTCCCAATTATGACGTTCTTCTCAGGGAAATTTTCGATGATTTACCGCACGATTTGGGAAAGAGAGAGATTTACGCTAGGTTGTGCCGAAAGAATACTCTTGATGAAGGCTCAAAGGTAAATGGTCCATTTGCTATTCCGTTTGTTCCGAGACATTTTAATGAAAGAATTGATATAAGGATGTTTGTTGAATCGAACCATCTAGACCACTCCTGTGGATATTATATTTTGATTTTTCCTCCCAAAACAATGAAAAAGTTTCTAATCCTGAGATTTAAAATTCTGCATCCCTGGTTTGGGTTTTGGTTGCGTTTTGTTGATGAAAATGTTTATCGGATTGGAGTGATTTAAGGTAGTAGTTGAAATCTGTTAATGGTAGGACGGGTCGTTTCTCTGTTTTCTATCTTTATTTGATTTTTCTGATATGCGACTTCAGATTCGTGATTCTTTTTTTCCCCATTAATAATACTATTTTCACCCTTAATCCTCAAAATAGTTTCCGTCCTTCGTTTCGCTTGTAAAAGAATTGGTTCTTGTTAGGGTTTCATTTTCCCCCCTTTCTCTGATGAGTTTGAACATTTGGAATTTTGCAGAAAGTTTGGCTGGATGGAAGCACCGGTAAGCTTTGTTTGTCCATATCATCCAAGGGACTTTCAATAACCGGGATTGATGATCGAAGATATTGGAATCATATCCCGACGGAAGAATCTAGGTGGGATTCTTCACGATAAAAGGAATAGTGGATATATTGCAATTTATTGGTCTGTTGATGAGTTTATACTTATTGATCCTTTCTATTCCAACTACATATCTTTTCCTATGGGATGGATAATAATTTAGAAGTAAGTATAAGGTTTTTGAAAGATTGTATTATGTTTTGAGCATTTAAACCCTGTTAAAATGTGTAAGAAATTTGAAGAATGATAAAAGTTGCATGAAACTCAATGAAACGTGGAGAAAGACTGAGAAAAAAAATGTTTAGAGCCTGATGGAGCCATAATAATCATGACTTATGTACAGTGCAGCTTCCTTTTAGATTGAATATTGATGATTCTTCTATTATTTGTCCTTTAAGATGCTGGATGTTTATGTATGTCAAGAGTATGGGCTTTACTCTACTCTAGATTTTGTCACCCTTGGACTGAAATCGAATTGCATTATTTTTTCATTATAAATCTCTCTATGGTCTTCCAAGAAATACTTTCATCCCGATTGAATCATTCCAGTCACATGGAGTCTAATGCATTTCTAGAAAACTGTTTTATGTTATGAAGGTTGTAGAAATTGTAGAGGAGTTGGGAAGAGAAGAGGGAAATCAGAGGGTTTGGGAAGAGAAAGAGGAAGAGAGACAGAGACGAGAGAATTGCTGTCCTTGTCATTCATTCATACACAATGGCCAGTGCAAATCATAGTCTCATACAATTAGCCTGTCCCTACATATAGCCTTAGGCAACAGTAGCTAGGCAGTGGGTACTTTCCCCAACGGCTAGTTATTAGATGTTACTAAGTAACTAAACTAACTAACTACTTCCCTAACTAACTAATTATTTGCCCTAATGATTTATTTACACCTTACATGACATTTTATGTTGGAAGTTTGAAGGTTTTTATTTGGAAATTAATGGTAAAGTTTTTCTGTCAATCTATTGCCACATGGGACATTGGGGTGACCAAGGGCAGTTTGTGAGGTTCACTAATTTTCTAGCGTATTGTATATGCTCGTGATTAAAACACAAGAAACCAGTAGCGGCCTTATGATTATAAGATGTGGACTCATGTTATACATATACGGATGTTGTCATGCTCTTGTGAAGAAATATAGACCCATAAGCCATTGAATAAACCTGATTGTGCTCCATCCTTTGTTACTCTCATTTTGATGACGCAAGTCTTGAAGCTTATATTCATTTTTGGGTTTAAAAAAAAGATCAAGTCCAGTTTAATTAAGCATTGGAATTAAACCTGCGCTATTTCCATTGCTTGTAGGTTCCATACTGTTGCATATCTTCAGCAAATCTGGTGGTTTGAAGTTAATGGTGAACTAGAGTTTCCATTTCCAGCAGGAACATACAGCCTATTCTTCAGACTACATTTGGGGCGAGCCTCAAAAAGATTTGGACGAAGAGTTTGCAACACTGAGCATATACATGGTTGGGACATAAAGCCTGTACGATTCCAGCTATCGACTTCAGATGGACAGTCTAGTTCATCTCAGTGTTTCCTGAAAGAGCCTGGGAAATGGGTTTTTTACCATGCAGGCGATTTCGTGGTTCAGAATGGGAATGCAGCCACAAGAGTTAAGTTCTCTCTGACTCAAATTGATTGCACCCACACAAAAGGTGGTCTGTGTGTAGATTCTGTGCTGATATATCCAAGTGAGCTCAGAAAGGTTAAAGCATTTTTAAACTGTTCTTAACAATCTGAGAGTAGGGAATTAGACTGTATGTGTAAGATAAATGTTTCAAATAGGAAATTAGGGCGGCTTAAGGAGAGCTAGAGAATCGAGTTTTAGAATGGTTCTTTTAGAATTAGATGTTTATAGGAGGTGGTGTGAAATCTACTACTTTAGTGAAGTAATGCTACTTGATGTTTTGGTTCTGATCTCAAGAGCTATTACTTTATTCATCATGAATTTTTATTGTTGTTTTTTGGCATTATTTGAGTATGCAAGCATCATTGGATGGTTTAAATTAACATGTTTGAATTATTCTTCCTCCTCCTCCTTTTTTTAGTGTTCTTAAACTTGATAAATTAAAAGTTAATCACATTTGATATGATATTGAATACTTCCACTGATGAATGGGGGCTGGCTGCATAAATCCCATAGTGTCATTGTGCTTTGTCCGAGACGAATTCTACCTATAAGTCATTAACAGAGATATCGCAATGATGTCATAGCTTTATGCATAGGTATATTTTTATTAGAGGCAATCCTTAAAGCACAATTGGGATTAAAAGTGAGAGTACTTCAAATAGGGATTTGAGTTTTGACTCGTCATGTTGTCAAGAATTGATGCCTTTCATTAGATTTAAACTCATAGGTGATTAATGACTTCTTCAAGTGCAAATATCATATTGAATAACACTGATAAATTTAGTTGGCAGAAAAGAGATTTGATGTGTTTAATTCCAATTAGAATGAGCGCATTGCTTTTTGCACAGAACTTACGATGAGCTCATGAATAACTTGATTTTTTTTTTTTTGTTCATGTAATTTAAGTTTTTATATCACTGTACGAAAGCAAATTTTTAAAATTTCTTGTGAAAGCCGGGTAGTCTTTGGCAGGACAATAACATACCAATTGAAAAGTAATACCATCATGCAATTAAAAGATTATAATTATAAGGATTTGACACAGTTAGCTGTAATCAAAATGTGAAAAATTCACCAACAAGTGGTTGGTCCAGTGGAATGTGCCGTTGGATTCCCTTAAGAGGTCTAGGGTTCGAGCTATAGTAATGCATTTATAATCTGTTTTGTATGGAGCTACCACTGTAAAGAGGGTCGTTCTTGCCATTATAGAAGCCGAATCCGGATTAGTTAGAATTGAAGGTTCTGATGAACCGGATGGGATACCAAAAAAAAAAAAAAAGTGATAAATTCAGACTTCAAGTGAGGAAAGTATCGGCCTCTCTCTTCGGTTTTTGCTTTCTTTACTCATCCTTTCCCCTTCATTGCAACCTCTAGTATCATAGGGTTGTTTTGCTATATATATATACACACACACACATACACACACACACACACAAAGATTTGGAGAGGGGTTGGGCTCACCTACAATCCAAGGGCAGGGCGCTTGAAACCCACTCTGCAGGAAATTCAGGATTAAAAGTACACATGCCTCCACCTTAACCTGGGTCACCGTTGCTTCGTAAACCTTTAGGATGCCTCCCCCAACACCAACCTTCGCCAGTTGAACCAAAGACGAGGGGTGTTTTGCTATAAATTAAAAGCCTAGTGGCACACCTCAAAGTAGGAGGTCGTTAGTTCAATCCCAATTATATCATCAGGACGATAGTGCCTGACCCTTTAATTGAAAAAAATTTGAAGTTTTCTTTTTAACATAGTTGCTTTTATCATCTACTTAATAATAATAAAGTCATATCTTATTATATAGGGTTGGTTGAATAAATCAAACATACTATTATGCTCTATCTAAAACTAGATATTTAGATATTTTATAAACTAAATTGTTATACTCTATAATAATAATAGATCTACCTCTTTTTAGAGGATTTCATACTTACTACCCTCTTTAACTGATGCATTCTTTGAATTTCTTTGAACTTCTTTGAATGTATTCAAAATACATATTTCTTTCAAATAACTTTTTTATGTACCAAATAAAACACCCTAAAAAATATTTTGGCAATTTTTTTATTTCAATAAGAGGTCACCAAAGTCTTTAGAATTTTACTGAATTTGTAGGAAAGATGAGGATCAAGCATTATGGGATTTTTTTTTTTTTTTTTTTATACCAGGGATTTTTATTTTCATGAATGAGTTAGAAAGGAAAATGGATGAGATAGTCGGCCGAGCCCGTGGAGATCTCAAACACTAACGTAACCCAATTTTCTCCTCTGAATTTTCTGAAGCTGTTGAGGATAATTATGTTGGCGAGATTATCACTAAATTTGGAAAAAAAAAAACAGAGAAAAATAACTTCTTAAAAAAGGCTATGAAGTAATTTACTCATCAGTTCTTAATATAAAATATATTTGGGGAGTTGATCTTGGTTTTAAATATAAAACATAATTTTTATATTTGTTAATATTTTTCTAATTTACCCATTTTGATACTCCCTCAATGATATCAAGAAAGAGAGAAGATGGCTACGGTATTTTAAAAACTACATATTATATTAACTAACTCATCCTTAATATAATCAAATTAGGTAAATATGTTTTTATTAAGAAGTGGAGGGAATAATTCTGTACCTATTTTACAAATTTGTTTTGACTTTTAATTGGACCATAGGGCTACGCAAGTCACCCACATCCTAGTGAGCCCACCTAGGTCTAGTGAAAAATTGACCGTTTTGGCCTGCCCAATAAAGGCCCATAATGTGTGGGCTTGTATACTAAATTTGATCGGCTATGCACGCACGTGCGGGCTACCCATGGTCGCCTATATGTGTGTGTAGAAGTAGAAATAGGCTAGGCTTTAGCTAAGTAGGCATTGGCCTTTGACAAAGATCCAAAGTCAAAGTATGTATGTAGGTTTTTTTTTAGGCCTAAGCATGAGCCTTCAAAAGGTTTAACAAGGTCTGAAATCTATTCTATTTAAATACCTACTTAAATGTAAGCCTTTAAATAGACTTAAAGCCTATGTATCTAAGTTTATATATAATTCATTAAACCTATTTAAAATTATACGATATGTCTTAAAATTTGAGGGATTCATTTTCAGATGAAATAAAAGAGTTAGTGAGAAAGAAAATAACATCTAGTATCAATAATTATATGAGAAAGTAGTAATTGAATAAGAAAAATCATTCATCTATTAACTAAGGAGATTTTTGTAAAATTTATATGAATGGTTTGTTTAAACTGAGTTAATCATTGTAATAAGAAAATGATTTTACACACGTCATCATCTACTTACATCATTACTCTCATAAATTAACAAATTTTATGTATACAAACTAGAACCTGTAATTGAGGAAAATTATAGGGGAAAAGATAGAAAAAGAACTTTGAAATTGCAAAAGCCCAAATCAAATTTGTCACTAAAAGTTGATAAAGGAATGATAAAACTTGATAATCAATTCAAATGAAAATTTTGCAATTTCAAAGTTCTTTTTATGTCTTTTTTCCAAAGCTATATTGTCCCAATATAAAAAAACTACAAAATATTTATTAAAAATGAGATAAAATTATAACAACTTGATGCCTACTTTCATATTAAAGAAAACAACCATTTGGTAAATTGAAAAGAACATGATCAGAAATAACTTAAAATGAAAAGACTGAACCATCACTCTCCCTTAAATCTTGACAAGGGTATGTTTGACTTTTTGATAAGGATCATATGCAGCATGATCCTTTCCAATTTTGTATATTAAAAACCGTATTGAAATCCCACATTTGGGGCAAGGAAGGGAAAATGCCAATATTCCCACGGCCAAAATCTGTTTGGCGCGCCACTCTCCTGCCAAATTGATCTCCCGCCACCTTCGATCTTGCCACAAGGGTGGGAAAATTAAATCCCTAAAAAATGGCGGGATAGTGATTTGGTTCCCGGGAGAATGATTTTGGCGGACAAAAAAGCCCCTGGTACAATGGAGTCATTGATTAAAAAGAAAACAAAATCGAGCCTCGAGTTGGACGAAGCAGACGAAGCTCAAATCCACTTGACAAGCTGAACGAAGACTGCCTCACTTGAAATTGACGACAAGCCAGTCGGAGACGCAGCACAAGTTCAACGCCTAGTGGAAACACAGTGAGTTGCGATGGGTTTGAGTTTACTTTCTCATCTCTTGCCCGATGCCCTGTTTTGTAAAGTCCATTACCCTATGTTATGTAAATTTTGAAACAATAGTGCAATGGCAATCCTTGTACTTTTGTATAATGTAACTTGTCTACCTCGGTTCATATCAATGGAAAAATATTTATTTATCTCGGTTGTTCTCACTGGGTATAATTTATGGTCCCGCTATAACCGATGTGAAACTACGATGCAAGTTTGTTCGCTCGAACGCCGTCGGTTTGATGCGTGTTACGCTCGAATGTGAGCCAAACGTTCGAACGTGAACAACTCAGTGTTGACGGTCGATGTCCTTTTTTCTCATGGACTTGACACTTGGAACGGGTTTTAGTCGGTCCTAATTTAATCTCTCATGACATTATCTACAAATGAATCAACTAGGTTTAAAGGTTACTCGTTTTTGCCCTGTTCATCTGTTCATATTTTTTCGCTGCGAGGGTCATCGCTTTGGGTGTTTTCAACTTTTAATCCATCCGCCTCCTCCTTCTCGCATCCCGAATCCACTCATCCTCGCAATTTCATCTACCATCGACAACTACTTCGATTTACATATGCAGATTCACGCAATTTGGGATTAGGTTCGTTCTTCTCCGTTCGGGAACACGAAAGTCTTCATGCTAGGATTTTTTTTCTTTTTTTTAATTAGGGGCAATTTTGGAATTTCACATCACATTCCCACTTAACCAATACCCAATTCTTCATACCAAACAATTCATTTTCCATCAAGTTAGGTTCCATTCCCTGGTTTACCAAACGGCTCACATTTTAAACTTCCTCTTAATTTTCCCTTCCCTTCCTTTCCTCTTTTAAGTTCATTTCCTCCTAAAATCTTCTCCATACCAAACGGGCCCTAAAAACCGTATTGAAATCCCACATTTGTCTCTTTACTCAACCACCAAATCATAAAATTCGTTGAGTGGTACCGAGTAATGTATTTATTCATTTTTTGGACTGAAAAAAATGTAACTAATATATACTTTGATACTAAGGCGGAGGGTGGATGTGTCAGTATTCTAATAACTGTGTGGTGTTAAGATTAGAAGATCTCAAACACAAATACCAACAAAGCTATTGGAACCTTGATCTATCTTATCGGAAATCCAGATAAATTGAAAAACAACACACTGAACTAAACTAGGGAGATGTTGACCCTGAAATGAGATTCTAATCTAGTGGACATCTGAGCCTTCTCTCTTCTAAGCTCAAGGACAATTTAGGACAAAACTTTGGAATAACATTAAAATCAATTTCGTCATATCATATACCAATACGTGTATTATACACATCTAGGGCCAGCTAAGGTTACATTAAGTATGTCATATGATAAAATTTAGAATTGAGAATTTGGGCTCATTAAGTCCAATTTGTCAAAAATTTTGGTCCTTAATAAAAATTCATCCAAATAGTCATTAATGATTTCTTATCAATTTTACCATTATTGAGTCAAAGAGAGTTGGCATAGATGGTAAGGAATTTGGTCAAGTCCCAAAGGGATGTGTATTCGATCCGCCGCCGTCACAAAAGACTCCTTTGGTAGGCGATCTCGTAAGTCCCCATTAAGCTTCTCAGGCGGGAGCCGGTGTGCTCGACCTTGGTGGGAAACGATGTCGAACCCTCCAAAACATTTATATATCATTTTACCATTATTGAAAATGAAAATATAGGTGAGAGTAAATATGTAGCATCTTTTTTAGGGATAAAACTTACATTCAGTTCTTTATAGCCAGTACAGTTTTCCAATCAACAAGTGCCATTTGGATCATCAAACACATCACATTTAACGCCGTTTGGCCTCTGGATATCTCCGTTTGGTGTCTTCTTCGACCAAACAACTCTCCAAATTCCTTTCATTCTCCTTTCATCGGATCTTCAATTCTTTCCCCAAAATCGCCTCCTTTGCCACTTTAACCACCGCATCGGCATTATTCTTCATGGGTTTTATCAGGATGTGTTAATTTCCCAAGTGTATCATCTCCTGTGGTTGTTGTCCAACAATCAATGGTTGTGGAGAGAGAAATAGAAGAGTTAATTGGGCCTGATGTGCAGTTCTTGAAGCTCAAGGAGAAAATTCCAGAAGTATATGATTTTACAAAAATGAAACCTGATGATCAAGCCTGGCTGGAGTTGTATTTGAAGGGGGAGCTCGTGAACATTGGATTTGAAGAGATATGGAAGAAAGATCCATTTGGCAATAGGTCCTATCAGAGTCGTATACTTGAGAATAGCTCGAAATTGCAAAATAGATATTAGTCAAAAGAGCAAGATCCGGTATGCAAAAAAAGACCACAACAGGGAGAAACTCGTATCTTCAATTGAAACTGACAAAATCACAGCAACGGCGTTAGATGCTGATGTGTTTAATGATTCAGATGTCACTTGTTGATTGGAAAATTGGATGTATTAGAATTTGATGTAAGCCATTATTTTTTTTATTACTCATTATTAAAACTAGACAAATATAAAAACAAAATGTCCTCTAAAATCACCCTCCATACCTCTACTTCTTTGACAGACATCCATGAACAATCTGAATCAGACCTTCATCCTTCCATCACCGTCTCTTCTTGGTCGTCGGCAACCATCCTTCTTTCACCGTCGCCGACTACCTTCGCATATTCTATTACCTATGCGAGCTCGAAACTATGAAGACGAGAGATGTAACATCCTTAAATTTTTGGGCTTAGAGTTAATTGTAGCTTAAGTTTTATTTAGTCTAGAATAAATTAATAATTTAAAATGAAGAATCAAGTTTAAATAATAATAATAATAATTTTAATTACGTCCTTAAAATAATTCTTTGAAATATATGGTTATGTATGTGAAGATTCCTTAGTATGGGAATTAATAAATATAAAACAAAAAAAATGATGTTAGATATTATTATTTTATTATTATTTATTTATTTTAAAAAATATTATTAAAACCCTAACCCTAATAGTTTCCTATTTAAACGCTTGGTATCTTTGAGCCCTACAAGCTGCACCTTACCTGCGAAGCATCAGATTCACTCTTTTCTCCATTTTACTGTTCATATTTCGCCTCCCCCATGACTCGATCGTTTTATCTTATGTCTTGTCCTGTAAATCAAATTTTGTTTGTCTTCACCATATGTTAATATAATATATTGTCAAATCAACACTGTTCATCCTTTATCCCCCTTCCTTACTGTCATGCCGCCAATGTTCTCATCCTTACTCTTCATTCTCCCTCTCTTTTAACAATTGTTTTGTGAGTTATTCTTTAAAAGAAAAGGGAAAGGTTCATTCAATTAAGGGAAAATCCATACGGGGCCCAATTAAGACCCAAAATTTTAAAAAAGGGCCCCAACAACTTTCACATACCAAAAAGGGTCCTAGGGCCTTTTCTGGGATTTTTCATTAAAACGTTAGTTGTTAATACGACTGATTTAATTGTTAATCGGGGCTGATATTGTTGTTAAAGTGACTGATTTAGTTGTTAAAATATTGTTGTTAATGCGACTGATTTAGTTGTTAACAGGTATTGATTTTGTTGTTAATGTGGCTGTTTTAGTTGTTAATGTTTATACCAGAAAAGACTCTAGGGCCCCTTTTAATATGTGAAAGTTGTTGGGGCATTTTTTAATTGGGCATTGTATGGATTTTCCATTCAATTAATTGCTTCACTCTCCTCTAATTTGATATGCGTCATTTTTAGCTTCCCAATATATATATTTCCATTTTTTTTTGTTATTTATTTATATTGTTTTTCTCTCCCATTCTGGTCCTCTCAACCTTGTGTGAGTGTGTGTATAATGATTTATATTCTGCAAGGCTTCACCGTGTGTTTGTGTATTTTTATTTATTTATTTTCACCCTTGAAAGACCTCTCTGTTGGACCTTTTATAATCTCCATCTCGTTTTTGTTTCTTGTAAGGACACACATATGTATTTTATCTGTCTTTATAATACCACAAGCTCCTAACCTAATTCTCACTCATTAAATGCCAACCCCCTCCTTCTTTTATTCATTTCACCATCAGTTTATTTAATGCCAAATCTATTCCTGTTTTTATTTTGACTTGTCAAATGAGAGTAAATAAAATGTTCTCTAACCTCTTCCAATCATACTATATTTTTGCCTCTTTTGGCGTTTGTGACCACACACACACACACACTTCCAATCATACTATATTTTTGCCTCTTTTGGCATTTGTCACACACACACACACACACACACACACACACACACACACACACACACACACACACACACACACACACACACACACACACACACACACACACACACACACACACACACACACACACACACACACACACACACACACACACACACACACACACACACACACACACACACACACACACACACACACACACACACACACACACACAAACACACACACACAAAATTTTACCAAAGAGTTTCTTATCACACACAATTTTACCAAAGAGTCATTAATGGTTTCTTATCACACACACACACACACACACACACACACACACACACACACACACACACACACACACACACACACACACACACACACAATTTTACCAAAGAGTCATTAATGGTTTCTTATCAATTTTACCATTATTGAAATTGAAAATATAGGTAAGAGTAAATATGTACTCCCACACACATACACAATTTTACCAAAGAGTCATTAATGGTTTCTTATCAATTTTACCATTATTGAAATTGAAAATATAGGTAAGAGTAAATATGTACTCCCTCTAGTCCTTATTATAAGACACCAACTAGCAAGTTTATTTGATCCTTTTTATAAGGCACTTGTTTGTTCCCAATGAGCATTGATTATTTTTTTCCATGTCTACCCCTAATTAATAAAGGTAATGGATGAGAGTAATAATTAATATAATATTAGAGTTTAGTGCAATTAATAAGGGTAATATTGGAAATTACTTTGATTCTAGGACAACTTTATTAACTTTAACTACTTTTATTGGTTTGTGAGAAAAGTTAGTTGATGCCTTATAATAAGAACTAGAGGGAGTAGGCATCTTTTTTTGGGGATAAAACTTACATTAAGTTCTTTATAGCCAGTTACTGTTTTCCAATCGACAAGTGCCAATTGGATCATCAAACACATCACATTTAACGCCGTTTGTTCTATGGATATCTCCGTTTGGTGTCTTCTTCGCCCAAACAACTCTCCAAATTCCTTTCATTCTCCTTTCATCGGATCTTCAGTTCCTCCGAATTTCCAAATTCCTCAAATTCTCTAAACCAATTTCTATAATCTTTCCCCAAAATCGCCTCCTTTGCCACTTTAATCACCGCATCAGCATTATTCTTCATGGGTTTTTATCAGAATGTGTTAATTTCCCAAGTGTGATATCTCCTGTGGTTGTTGTCCAACAATCAATGGTTGTGGAGTGAGAAATAGAAGAGTTAATTGGGCCTGATGTGCAGTTCTTGAAGCTCAAGGAGAAAATTCCAGAAGTACATGATTTTATAAAAATGAAACCTGATGATCAAGCCTGGCTGGAGTTGGATTTGAAGAGATATGACAGAAAGATCCATATGGCAATAGGTCCTATCACAGTCGTATACCTGAGAATAGCTCGAAATTGCAAAATAGATATTAGGCAAAAGAGCAAGATCGAGATGTGCAAAACAGACAACAATAGGGAAAAACTCATCTTCCATTGATAATTATATATTTTATAATTAAATATAGGTAGATTCTGGGATATATTGGATTGAATTTATTAATATTTTGTACTTATTTAATTATCTTTATGTACTTATCTATCTTTTAATTAAATCTAGGATAAAAGAATATTATAACAGAAAATCTATTCATATCCTACCTTATTGTGCAAGAGATATTTTATGAAAAAAGAGATAAAAAGGAAATAAATAAATAAATATATATATAGACACATATATATATATATAAACGCAAGAGACGTGGACCTGGGCGTACAATAAAAGGCAGGAGCAACATATGTGATATATAATCTATGAGATATCATATCCAAACAAAATTGAAGACGTGGGCCCAAGTCAAGGATTAATTATGAATTAAGAGGAGGAAACCTAATGGATATATATCAAACCACATACCCTAAGATAATGATTAGGAGGATACGGACGCTGCGAACGAGGATGAATTCGGACGACGCGCAAAAAGAAATAACACAGAGCCTGGACGCAGTGGAGAGCAATTCGGACGACGCAGGAGTAGTTGTGATTTTCATCTTTTTATTTTGTTAACCTAGCTATGCTTGGCTAGTGTCCTTTTGTAGTTAGGGCGAGGATGAACCCTATGCGAATTTAGAGTATTTAGTGGATTCTTTGTCGATCATTATTTTCTGATTGAATGATTTATTTTTGCTTAAAGCTTTCTTAAAGATTGATCACCTTTTAGATTGTTCATAGGTTGGTGTATGACAATAGAGATGTTGGTGCACTTAACTAGAACCGTTAATTCATCGTAGAGTTGCATGACCTAGACATAGGCTTACGAGTTTATGCGATCTCATAATTGTGGTTTAAACACATTGATCTTTCTAAACAATACTAAGACATTAGGTTGTTTTCAACGATAACGGACTAAGGTAGCATCAAGACATTGAGACTTACTCTAACTTTAGAGAATTGATCGTCAATCGTGGGAATAATAATTAATTAGGGATTCAATTCAAATACTTGGAGGAACATAGGGGGATTCTCAGCCCTAGCTGCGTTTTTCTTGATTAGAGTACCTTTTCCAAAACGTTGTTCTTGAAATTCTTGATTCTTAATTCTTATTCTTTATTTAATTCTTTAAATTCTGTTTGGTTACAACTCACTCCATATTACTCCATTTATCCAACTAAATCTAAAATAGCGAATTAGTGATTGGAGTACTATTCCTCATGGGACGATCTTTTTCTCACTACTTTATTACTTATAACGATCGGTGCACTTGCCGAAGTCGCTATTATCCATTGAAACTGACGATCACAGGCACAGCAACGGCGTCAGATGCTGATGTGTTTAATGATTCAGATGTCACTGCTAGATTGAAAAATTGGATGTATGTAGGGGTGGGCATGGGCAGGGCTAGGCAGGCCGAGATCCTTGCCCGATGCCCAGCCTGAAGAATGAATGGGCTGCATTTTGCAGTCCGATGCCCAGCCCTGTCCAATAAAAGCCCTAACCATTTTTGGGTTGGGCTGGGTGGGCTTCCCCTACCCAAGTAGTGACGCATTGCCATGCTCCATAAAGATTATAGTTCACGCTTCACAAAATTTCAAAGTTTTAGAGATACTTGAAGTATATTATATATATTTAGACATAATAATATAATGTTTTTTTAAATAAAATAATATATATAGAATAATATTTATTTAAATATATCTGCCTAGTTATTGGCCCAGCCCAAAACTGCCAAAATATTTTTCGGGCCACTTTTTTAAGGCTGGGCTGGACAATTTTTTGCCGGGCTTGGGCGGGCATCTGGGCACCATGCTCACCCCTAGATGTATGTATATAGACAAATTTAAAAAAGTCAATTAATTCAATACATTAAATGTCATAACTTCTATTTTTTAATACGTGAGATTTGGTGAATTGAATTTCTAATAAGGCCTAGAGTGGCATATGCATATGGGTTAACATGCAGATTTGTTAACCAACTATTACCTGAGGAGCATCAGACACAAAAAACAATTGAGGGGACCAAAATTATCAATCAACAATTAAAAAGTGAAAAAACACACCAAATAACTATTAAAAAAACAGCTATACAATTAAGTTAAAATATGAGGTACTGGCATAGGATGGTGGCGGAGACACTGGATAAAAGAACGGTTAAGCCTTCTTGTTGGATAAGGCAAACACTAACAGATGCTACTTGTGACATCGGAGAGATGAAACCAGGGTGCAAGGCGTGTGCCGGTTGAAAGCTGTGGATTGCTGGATGAGTTCAAGAGGGTGAGTAGAACACCCAGCAACAATGGAAGCTTTGGAGATGCCGACGTCGCCGACATTTTGACAGTCAATGGAAGACGGAGACACCAAGACAGTGACGGGGTAATAATTCGTTGGCGAATCTACATCAAATTATGTTTTTTTTTTCCACTTTTTAATTGTTGATTGGTAATTTTGGTCCCCTCAATTGTTTTTTGTGCCAGATGCTCCTCGAGTAATAGTTGGTTAACAAATCTGCACCTAAACCCTATGCATATTTATAAGATGGCTAGGGTGAAAAAGTAGGAGGAAGAGGATAAAAAGAGCTTTAAGGCTTAAGCATTAAAGCACTTGAAAAAGACTTTGATCTCTCCTCTTTGGGCAGGCCCCTCTCTCGCACTCTCGACTTTTTTGGGGCAGTAGGAGTATTTCTCTTGTTGCTAGGTGAGTATTGTGCGACTCTGATGGGTACTTTTTGTGTTGGTGTCTGTTTTGTGTGTGTTTTTCTTTGAGTTTTTGATGGTGGCGTTACTTATTTTTTTAGCAATAAACATATTGGAAGCTTCGACGGCAGCAAACTGAATATGACATCACATCTTTCTTTGCTGCAAACTTGCGTGATTGGCTTTTTATGAATCTGAAAAATACTATCAGTACCAGATGGGGAGATAAATGGAGTCAAGTGTTTGGAGTCTCCTTATGGAAACTTTGGGAATGACGAAATCATCATTGTTTTATCAGTAATTTCCAAAAGCCTGAAAACCCAGCTTCTGTTATATCAGCAACGTGGCATAATTATTCACGGCAGAATGCTACTGTTGTGGTGCGTGAGCTAGATCTTAGAGCCATAAGCAGGGTGTGGGTTAAACCTCCAGTAGGCTGGATGAAGCTTAATGTTGATGGAGCTAGATCAATCATCTCGTCTCAAGCTGGTTGCGGTGGTTTGCTTAGAGACTGGGAGGGGCATTGGGTGGTTGGATTTTCTAAAGTAGTGGGGGTATGTCAAGCGAATGTGGCTGAGGAGTGGGCGTTGATAGAGGGGTTGCAGATTGCTTGGGACTTGGGAATAAGGAATGTAGTGGTCAAGTCTGATGCTGAGGAGTTAGTGAGGATGGTCCTGGACGAAGCGTATAGTATTGGGAGTTTAAATGTTATAAAAATTAAGGAAATGTTACGATGGAGTTGGCAAGTCTGTCTTAAGGCTATTCCTAGAGAAGCTAATAGAATCGCTGATGAGTTAGCTAAATCAGGAATTTCTAAGTCTGATGTCCTTGAGTCTTGCCCTTCCTATTTAAGGACATGGGTGGACCAAGAGAGTTTGAGAGATAATCCCCTTAGTTTTTAATTTCGTTCTGTTACTAAAGGCTTCTAGCCATCTTTCTTATCAAAAAAAAAAAAAAAAATATCGTGTGTTTAGGAGTATGTGTTTTGCCTTTCGATAACTACAATCTTACATCTTGATGACTCCATTATTCAAAGGATTATTGTGGGTTATTGGTAGAGCCAGCAAATCAGGTCGGCCTGTTTATGCCTTGACCCTTTAAGAGCTGGATTTATAAAATGAAGTCGCTAAATAAAGTTGGGCATAAAAGGACTAGCCTTGTAAGCCCGTTATTATTATTATTATTTGATAAATTATAAGAATATAATGAAACTAAAATGTTTAGTTTCTTTTTTTAAATCAGTTGAGTTCAGGTAGTTTTATGAATCAAGAATCACACTGGGAACTAAAATGATGCCATAAGGCCCCATTTGGTACATGGATTCGGTGGGAAGGGAAAGAAAAATTAGCAAGTTCCTCCATTTGGTATGTATTTTTGACAAATCTTCTCGAGAACCCAAGTTCCTGGGCTCACCCTGAGTCCACCAATTTTCCCTCATATGTCGAAAGATCATATCCCACCAAAATTGATGGGATCTCAAGTTCCCACGTCATTGTTTACATTTTTTGACAAATCTACCTCTCAAATTTAAACTGGGCGGGAATTTTTTTTTACACGAGTTTGAACTTGACAAGAGTATATTTTAAAAAAATATTTTATTAAAAAAATTATTTTTCTTTTTTATTTTGAATTAATTACTTTTGAAGGTAAAATAGACATTTCTTGATTCTTTACCAACTACTATCCCTTCATTTTCTTCCTACCAAACAACTTATCTTCCTTCAAACCATCTTCCCCCATCTCTCAAAATCTTCTCTTCCCTTACTTTCTTTTTTCTAAGTTTCTTTTCCTCATCGAATTTTTTGTCTAACAAACGGGGCCTAAGTTGTTAGGTCACAGCTGTCACTTGTACTTTAGTGTGAACGGTGATTGACTGATTGGAGAGCATTCAATCTCTCTTTTAGCAGCTTTTGTTACAAGAAAGGTTTTGATGGTTGAAAAAGGATTTGTTGGAGTCGATATTTATGAATCAATCCCACGTGGCATAATAGGAAAGCGGGGAGTCCCATAAGCTGAGTTGGCTATAAAAGGCAGCTTCCTTTACATTCTTGCCCTCCCATTCCTCCTTATCCTCAAATACAAAAACAAATAAAATGCAGATCTTTATATTTATCAAATAAACACAAATATATTTATTGGATAGATTAAAACTTTAATTGTTGTGGTTTATTAATTATTATATTTCTTTAAAAAAACACAAGAAAAATAGATAAAATTTTAAAAAATAGTTTCCGGCCTTGGCCTACATGCTCTCAGGCTAGACTTAAAAACAAATATTTTTTTTTAAATCTTGAACTTAAAAGGGTCAGTTCTTTTAGGCCCTGACCTTTCAAGGCCGGCTCTGTAGGGCTGGGCCAACCATAATTTCCAGTTCTAGTTATTGATAACTGCAAATCTAAAGTGTACATAAGGGGTAAAATTGTGATTATCTCTCATTCATCTTCTTTACCCGTGGGGGCTTTTGTTTCTATGAAATCTTCTCATAGAGGTTCTTTAACAACCATGAATGGGTTTTTACCGATAAGAAGAGGGGTGAACAATGTTGTCAAAATCGAGTTTCTACGTAAATACGGAAATGAGTGGTAGAAACGTAAATCGTAGAAGTGACACGAAACGTAAAGTTTTTACTTCTTAAGGTCAGGATAAAAAATTATATATATATACATGTAAAAAAAAAAACATAAATCACTACTCAAAATTTCAAAAACATAAATTATATTTAAAAGATACAAGTCACTTAATTATATAAAACATAAATTCATAAACACAAAAAGAGTTTACCAACTCCTAAAAACAAGTTCTAAAACATCAAAAGAACAAAGTTTAACAATTCCTAAATTATAAAAATTCATTCAAATCAAACCCATTATTTTACAAAAATTTCATGTCCTTAATGACCTCTTCTCTTGTTCTTATAACAAGTTTTTTTTTTTAAAGTAAAAACGGTGGAATCTCTAAAAGCGTACGTTTCTACACGTTTTTACATTTCTACGCACGTTTCTACCTGGGACAGTTTTTACTTGAGTTTTAACACGTAATACCCCAGTAAAAACGTAGAAACTTACGTTTTTACACTAGTTTTTGATAACACTGTGGGTGAGTGATTTGCGCAATTCAAAAAGTTAAAGTAAGTAGGGGAACTCTAATGTTACCGGGCAATGAAATGTGGAGGAGCTTAGCAAAATTGCACTCCAAAACAATTAACACCAAAAAGGTCAAAGATACAAATATAATTACGAAAGGGTTTATGAAGCACACTTGAAAGATCCATACCTGTAGAGATATCTTTGTAAAATTTTTAGTGATATCAATAATCTCAAGACCAGATAAATTCATAATCAATTGGGTTTCCCTTAGTTTTATGGAGAGTACAGTGAGAAACAAAGAGAATGCAATGAGTTAATCTCTCTTCCCTAATCTCCGTGAGGTGAAATAAACAATAATAATATTAAATCTTTAATCATAAATTTATTTTAAAAGGAAAATTGACAAATTAAAGTTGGAAAAAAAATAAAAATAAAGAAACTCAATTTACTCAGGAAGGAGTGTGGAATAACATTTACTTGTTCATAGGCTTTTTAATTTAGTGGTATAAGAAATCCCCGTAAAAGTAAGAGGTTGTTAGTTTAATCCTGCTTGTAATTTAGTGCCTTCCCTTTTAGTGGTATGGGCACTCCCCAACTAGTGGGTGGTCATGGGTTTGATCCCGCTCCTTATAATTCAGGCCATTAGTGTCTGCCGCCTTATAATTCAAAAAAAGGGGTCAATGTGCAATTTTACTGATACAATTTTCTAAGAAGTATCTGATACAAATAAGTTTTTGAAGGAGTAAAAATACTAATAAAAAATTTAAAATGGTGTAGTTTCACGAATATTGTTAAATTTCATCAAATGTCTGTTAGGTTTTACTTCAGATTTGATCGTAGTGAATTTAACATAACTTTAATGAAATTTATATTCTTGATGAATCTGAACAATTTTAAATTATTAATTGATATTTTGCCCATTTGAAAACTTATGTGTACCAAACCTTTATTGAAAAAATAAACTTTATTGATAGAATTAGACCTTAGCCTTAAAAAAAAAAGCCATAACAGCGACAATGATTTAAGATAATTTCAAGGAAAATTTGTTTACTTTCGGCCTTGCCTTCCGTATGTACTACCAAATATCCCTTTTGAGCTGGCGGTCCGATTTGTGATGGAAGGACATTTATGTAAGTTCATCTCATTAAACAAGCATATAAGTGAGATTGATATAAGGGTCAAATACCTAATCTGTCATGGATGTTTTGTTAAGGGAACGTCTAGCACCTGAAAGTATTTTGGGTATCATTTTTGTTCCGGAAGTTTAAAAATATAACAATTTTACCCATTAGTTGATCTTGACCGTTGGATTGGTATCATTCTTACCCCAGAATTTTACAAAAATTTGCTCCTAAACAAAACTTCTGAGGTAAATTTGTTCCGAAAAAAAACTTCTAAAGCATATTTGTTCTATTTTGTAAACTTATGGGGTAAAAATGATACCCAAAATACTAATTCTGGTGCTGACGCTCCTTTAGCAATATACGGCAGATTAGCCTTTAACCCTTGATATAACGTTGTTTTGAATGCTATCGATATTTCCGAGGCTCCACCCTTGTTTGGTAGCCTGTGCCTCGCCCAGAGCCACTCAGCCACAATGAAGAAACCAGACCAGTATAAGAATAGAAAGGCTCCAAGGCATTGAAATTCGAATTCCATTTCTAAGCGAGACGATAATCTTTTCATTTTCTGAAGCTTAAGGTACCATGGACCTTGACATGGACTCCATGGCGGCGGCTATAGGGCTTTCAGTTCCAGTGCTTCGTTTCCTTCTCTGCTTCGTTGCCACAATTCCGGTCAGTTTCCTATGGCGGTTCGTTCCCGGTGCATTTCCCAAGCATCTTTACTCTGCCGGCACCGGCGTACTTCTCTCCTACCTTTCATTTGGATTTTCCTCTAACCTACATTTCCTGGTACCCATGTTGCTTGGTTACGCTTCCATGCTCCTATGCCGGCCCCGATGTGGTATTATCACCTTCTTCTTGGGATTTGGTTACCTCATTGGCTGGTATGTTTCTTGTTTAATCTGTTTCTCGTTCCTTTCTTTTTTTGCTCCCAGTGTGCCCTTACTGAGTGGTCACCTTCTTGCTCATTAATTGAAGTGGGGTCGCACTTGGATTTTAATTAATTTGCAACGAATTGATTTATGGTGAGGTTGAATTCAATGTACTGAAAACTCGTTGAATCTTCCTTAATTTCTTTTTCATTAGTACTTTTTACCGTGAGGTTGTAGTTGTACATTACGCTATATTTATCAATGTACTGAAAACTTTCGCGCCTGCAGGGTTGCGAGCCCTCTTTTTTGTTCAATAATTTGATGACTGATCATGTGCGTTTGTGTAGCCATGTGTATTACATGAGTGGTGATGCATGGAAGGAAGGTGGTATTGATGCCACTGGTAGGTGCTAATTCATAAGTTTCGGTATAAATTCCTACTTTGTTACTGTTATTTACAAAATTGATTGTGTTGGTCAATTTTGTTAAATGTTTACTTGTAATAGGAGCATTAATGGTGCTGACACTGAAAGTCATCTCTTGTGCAATTAATTATAATGATGGATTATTGAAAGAGGACGGTTTGCGTGAGGCTCAGAAGAAAAATCGTTTAATTAAGTTGCCTTCAGTCATTGAATATATTGGTTACTGCATCTGCTGCGGCAGTCACTTTGCTGGTCCAGTTTATGAAATGAAGGATTATTTAGACTGGACAGAAGAAAAGGGGGTACGTTTATGAGGAGTTCCGTTTTTTTTTTTCTTTTTCATTTTAATTAAAAGTATAAGTCCCTAGATCCTCAGGATTTTGTGGCCCTACAATTTATATTTGTAGTCATGGTGTTATTTGTTTGGGAAAAGTGGGTCATTTCTTGTCTTTATTGTTTATAGATTTGGAGCAAGTTAGGAAAAGGTTCACATCCATCACCATACGGAGCAACTCTTCGAGCTGTTCTCCAAGCTGGTTTTTGCATGGCCATGTACTTGTACCTGGTACCGTATTTTCCTCTTTCCAGGTTTACTGATCCTATATACCAAGAATGGGGGTTCTGGAGGCGGTTGGGTTACCAGTACATGTCTGGCTTTACAGCACGCTGGAAATATTATTTCATTTGGTCAATTTCAGAGGCTTCAATTATCATTTCCGGCTTGGGTTTCAGCGGCTGGATAGAGTCTTCTCCACCAAAGCCATGTTGGGATAGGGCTAAAAATGTTGATATATTGGGTGTTGAGTTTGTTAAGAGTGCAGTTGCATTGCCTCTTGTGTGGAATATACAAGTCAGCACTTGGCTTCGTCATTGTGAGTTTTATGCTTGAGCTTCAATGCTTTTATAACATTGGTTTATTTTGCTATCTGTTGCTTATTTGCATCTATTAGTCCAGGCAAAGAAACTTGATTTTTGATCTTACCTGCATAATTTTTCTTTTCTGCTAACATTCAGGTTTGAAAACCTATTAAGTGCCGTTAAATTAACTTTGTATACAATCATATTTTATTTAAAATTTATTAGATATTGTTAAAACTTTTCTTGGAATTCACTTTTAATTTGTTTCTTGGACGTTTTAAGCATAATTAAGCAGGAGACTTGTTTCAGTCTTTTTTTTATTTTATTTATTTATCATACCCTGTAAAGCAACAACAATATAGATTACCTGTATTCATATATGACTACGAAGGGTTATTGTGATGATATGGATACATCTTATGTTTTTTTTCCCCTGTAGATGTTTACGATAGGCTTGTTAAGAAGGGGAAGAAACCTGGTTTCTTTCAGTTACTTGCCACACAGACAGTGAGTGCTATTTGGCATGTAAGTACAGTTTTATCATCATTTTAAAATTAATAATATTACTGTATCTTTATTTACATTATTACTGCTTCAAGCCTGCATGGTAACTAGTGCTTCAAGATTTATTTTTTGCATTTTCTTCCTTCAAATTATTGTTTTATAAAACCCTCCTTACCTTTGCTAATGCATGTCTAAATTTGAGTAAGTAAATAAATAGTCACCCGTAACCTGAAGTTTGCTACTGTTGATGACCTATACCTTAACTTCTAGTATATTTTGTTGAACAAAACGTGACCTCGAAATTATGACCTTTTTTACCAGCAGCATTTAGCGAACTAATGAAGGTGTGAAACAACTTGATGTGCCTGTATTCTGTTTTAATTCTTGCTTCATGTGTTTGGTCCCTTGATATATTAACTTCTGTTTGAAATTGACTTTATTATTGCAGGGATTATATCCTGGCTACATTATATTCTTTGTTCAGTCTGCATTAATGATCGCTGGTTCCAGGGGTATGAATTGGATTACTCTTGTTCTTTTCCATCCATCTTTTAAGGGAGTAATTAACATTTTTGTCTTCTTTTCATGCAGTCATTTACAGATGGCAGCAATCTGCACCTCCTCTGGCTAAGAATATTCTGGCGTTTATGAATTTTGCCTATTCCGTTTTGGTTCTGAACTATTCTAGTGTGGGTTTCATGGTTAGTCCTCTCTCTCTCTTTTCCTTATTCTCAGTGTCTCATGGGTCGTCTGGTGTTGTTTTTTTTAATTAGAGAAGCAAACACTAATTGCTTGAGGTTACAAGCGGGATTGAATCTATGGCCTCTTACTTAGAGCTAAGCTTTCATGCTACTAAGCTATAAAGCCATTGGCATGGGTCTTTTAATGTTGACACGCACAAATACACCCACCATAATCAGAATTTTCAGATGAAAATATTTTGAGTTTGATATGCTTCCTATGATCTTGTTTGAACAGGTGTTGAGTCTGCATGAAACTCTGGCCTCATATGGAAGCGTGTATTATATTGGAACTATTATTCCCATTGCAGTGATTCTTCTTGGGAAAATAATCAAACCTGGGAAGCCTGTCAGATCAAAACCTCAAAAAGAGCAGTAAAGTAGTGAAATAACATCAAATCCAGTATTATCTTCCTGAAACTTCTAAAATAACATCAAGATATTGGAATAGAGCTGTGCTGTGTCCATGGTTTTCTCTCCTGGTGTTCAATAGTCTTGTAACAGCTACTTTATTTAGTCTTGAAAATGGTCACTTCTTTGTACTTTTTGTCTGTCATTGAAATGTGTCAACTAGTAAGGCTAATTTTTGTTTGTTTATAATCAGTGGCGGACTAAAATTTTAATGACGGGGGCGGAAATAAAAAATACTATATCATAAATAACTTGAACTTGACCCTAAGTGGCAGACCGAGGTTCATCAAATTGGGGTAATTTGAGTAACTTGAATTTGGCACAACATACTTAAGCCCCAAAGAACACGAAGCTTGGTGATGCCAACATGAGAAAATTTCTATCCTGGTGACTATGGTTTATAGAATCCCTGATTCAGCTATGAAAAATAAACACAAACGGTACGCTGGAGAAATTTCCTATTGCCAACAGCATTTGAATGCCCGGTTCTACTAATTTTATCATTGACTCTGGTAGCCAAAAAACATAGAAAAGCCTCTACTCTATATTATGCAAATCCTTGCATTAACCCTAGTAGGAAATACTGTGGAGTTAAAACCATGATGTTTAAGGGAATGATAAGTTCCGTGTCGTCTTTAAAAGGATTTATTAGATGTTGTTCCAATATCGAAGACGCAATACAACAAAGTACTGAACAAAACATCCCAAAAGCAATACTCCGAGTTGGTTTCACCAATTTTCTGATTGGTTGGACTGTTCTCACCGCAAAAGCAACCAAAGATTGGAGCACAAAGAAAACCACAACAGGAACATGGAAACCACCAACTTTAGGGTTCAAGTTTTGTGTTTGCATAATAAAGTGTGTGTTACCAGAAGCAAAAGTCAAGCTGTAGGCGATAAAGTGAAGGCCAATGGTATTAGAAGATAAAGGCTCTTCACGTCCCTCACTTGCTCAGCCATACAAAACTCTTCGTATTTCTCTTCACCTTTAGCATCATCGATTTTTTTTTTTTTTGGAGGCCCCCAGTTCCGCCTCTGGTTACAAGCAACTTTTAACTGCTAGAACTGTAATTGTTACTGAGGAAATCAAAATCTAGTTTTGCTGCTATGGTAGTGGAAAATTTACGTGATGCTTGGGGGGTAATTTACCAAAATAATAATTTTTAACAAAAATTTTAACCAAATAAAGCAGTTTGGAAAACATTTTCTAAATTAATGCTGACGCCACTTGGTAATGACGTCAGATATTCTCACGCCAAAAGTGGCGTCATACGTACTGACGCCACTAGAGGCGTCAAATAGCCTGACGCCACTAGGGCGTCAGGAATCCTGACGGTGTGAGGAATCAATTCCTGACACCGTCAGGATTCCTGACGGTGTCAGGAATCAGTTAGGAGTCAATCCTGACTCCTAACTTTTTTCCCCACCCCGTGACCCCCCTACCCCAAAACCCCACACACACACCGTAAACCCAACCCCCACCCCAAAAAACCCCCCACACACACACCCCACCCCAAAAAACCCCACACACACACACCACAAAACTGGCCCCCCACCCCACCCCAACCCAAAACCCCACACATACCCACCCACCCACACCTACGGCTCCCCTATTTCATTTTTCACTCTTTCAACTCTCATTTCACTCTCACCTTCCCTTCCCTCTCCTGTTTCACTCTTTCACCTTCCCTTCCCTCTCCCTCTCATTTTCACCTGAAAATTATCTCCATTCTCCATCTTCTTTCTTTTTTCACTTTCACCACTCATCACACACACACACATCTCCTCCATCTCATTCTTTCCTTTCTTGAAGTTGAAGAAGAGAGAATCACCGGAAGGAAGAAGAAGAAGGAAGAGGAAGGAGGCTCAAATTCTTTCTCTCACTCCTGACTTCACGTTTACACAGGTAACATTTAATTTTTTTTTAGTATGTTTATTGTTTAATAATTTGATTTAAATTTAAATTATATACATTTATTTATTATAGATGCTTAATAATGGTATAACAGTAGGATAGATGCTTAATTGCTTACAAATTATTAATAATTATAAACAATAAAAAGAGTAAATAATAATAATTATAATTAGTAATTTAGGGAATGAAAAAAATTTATTATAAACCTTAGGATACAAGAATAATTAGTAAACTAATTAATAAATGAATTAATTATGTAAGATTTTGTAAATTAATAATTTGATATATAAATTGAAAAATATTATTATTAACTTAATTTAAGAAAAGAAATTTGTGAGAATATTAATTAGTGAATTAATAGATTTTGTGAAATATGTTGTATATTATTTATTTATAATACCTTAAGATAGAGAATAATAATTAGTCAAATAATGAATTAACTAATTAATTATTTAGAGAATAATAATTAGTCAAAGAATTAGTGAGAATAATAATTAGTCAAATAATGAATTAACTAATTAATTATTTAGAGATTAATAATTAGTCAAATAATTAGTGAGAATAATAATTAGTCAAATAATGAATTAACTAATTAATTATTTAGAGAATAATCATTAGTCAAAGAATTAGTGAGAATAATAATTAGTCAAATAATAAATTAACTAATTAATTATTTAGAGAATAATAATTAGTCAAAGAATTAGTGAGAATAATAATTAGTCAAATAATGAATTAACTAATTAATTATTTAGAGATTAATAATTAGTGACTTAATAATGTGTTTTATCCCTGTAAATTTTTATTAGTCAAATGGATGACCAATGCGTCCGCAATATTGAGCCTGACCCCAAAGAGTGGGGAGTTCTTCATGAGGAGGTGCAACAGTCACACCGATCACAAGTTGTGTGGAATACAGGACATTGCAGTTCTTTGAGGCTGAGGCGAGTCTCACAGGGGTCTTTGGGAGATGTCCATGATCTAGATCTCATCCCACAAGATTTGCAACAGCACCTTATTCATGCAGGTTTCTGGCACGTGTTACGCATGAAGAGACTCCTGGTATGTTTTAAAATTCTTTATGTAATTAATTATATGCATTTAGTTGTTTGCACATGATACGGAAAATATAGTACCCTAACATATTTGTTCTCTACTTTAATGTTGGTGTAGATTGACAAATACCTTATTTCTGCTTTGGTCGAGAGGTGGAGGCCGGAGACTCACACCTTCCATGTGCCGGTTGGTGAGATGACTATTACTCTACAGGATGTAGAGGCATTTTAGGTTTCCACATCCAGTATATCCTCATGCGGGTAATCTTCATGGACAACGTCATAATGTGGAATCTCATTCCAAAACGGTGTAGTACTTGCATATTCACACATTTAGACAATTTATGCGAAAACATGGTAACTAATAAAAAATAAATTATATAATAATACAACTCCGTAACTAACTTGATGATTGTAACATACTAGTCTGCTGTAACATGACATTACCATGATATTCAAAATTTGCATCACTATCATTCTGATCGTGGTCATTAGCCAATAAAATGTCTTCATCTTCTTCCTCTTGCTCCTCCTCATTGTCAGGTTCATCTACCATATAGTCGTTTTCTTCTCCATGTACAATGGTTGATTGTGTTGTATGAGGTGTACCAGAATGAGCCATATCATGTGATTGATGGACTCCATGAGTCGGTATTGGTACACCCTCCTCTGACGTCTCAATATCGGCATATAACTCAGCAAATTGGGATTGAGATGTAGGGTTTTCGTCGAATGTTTGAACAAAAACATCCAAATCCTCATTATTGGATATCTCAAAACCCGCATATTTGCGGTTTCCATAGGGAACTCTACCTGTCACTGAAGATATTACTTGATTTGGTTGCAGCTTTAACTTTCGACGGATCTTTTCATTCAAATCTTCAGTGAACATGCCTCGAACAATATACATTGCTCTTCTTTGACCATCAAAGCTCAATCCGTTTGCACCTACACTTTTAGAACCATTATAATATACAAATGAACGAATTTGATTCATTTTTTTTGCTTACTTTATATTATGAAAAAGGAGAACAAATTATAAATAAAACAAAAATAACAACAACACAAATTGCAGTTGAGCAGAAGAAGAAACACAATGTTTATGGAAAAAAATAAAAAAGGAAATGAAGACACAAAATGAAGGAGATGGAGGCTGGAGGGAGTTTCCAGATGAAGGAAGGAAGTGGATATAGACCAGGGGGTCTTTGCATGTGTGAAAGGGGGGGGGGGGGGGTTTCAAAATTTCCTTATTTAGGTAAATTTTATTTGTAAAAGCTACATTGGTGTTTTTCTCGATGCTTGGGTCTTAAATATAAACCCACTTTGTAGTTCAAATTCAACTACAAAATGGGGTCTTATATTTAGTATAGAAGGGAGTAACTGTTTCTCTAATATCTCATTCCTAACCATTAATACAAGTTGGAGTCTATCTTATTTCGAGTGTATGCTATAGTTTTACTCAATTAAATCAGAAGACAACAGTTGAGGTTAATTGTGCTATTTAAATTCATTTTTTAGTTTTGTCTCTGTCATTAATGCTCATTTCCAAGTTACCCGGTGATTAAACTTTCAAACACATTTTTTAATGGAGTAAAAATGGATATTTATTTTTTAATTTATGACATATTTAATAAGTTAACCATGATTTTTTATTTTCCATGAATATTATGAGCTGGAGGGAATATTTAAAATCACCATCAACTTCTCAATTAATTACTACTCCCTCTTCTCCTTATTATAAGGTACCACCTAATAAGTTTATTTGGTCCTTTTTATAAGGCACTAGCTTGTTCCCAATGAGCATTACTTATTTTTTTCCATGTCTGCCCCTAATTAATAAAGACAATGGGTGAGAGTAATAATTAATATAATATTAGAGTTTAGTACAATTAGTAGGGGTAATATTGGAAATTACTTAGATTCTAGGACAATTTTATTGAATTTAATTACTTTTATTGGTTTATGAGAAAATTAGTTGATACCTTATAATAAAGACAAGAGGGAGTAGATCATATAATCAAAATTCGACTGATGGTAAGGACTAAGGAGTAAGGGCAACAAATATATTAACTTTTTTTTTTTACCTTTTGTTGTAAGGATAATTTTATTATTTACAGTGCATAATAGCCATTGGAGATACACAACCCGGCACTTTCTTCTTTTACGCTCCTTTGATTTGATCCCATTTGCCATCAAACCCAGAAAAATTAGAAGGAAACTTGAGGATCTACACTGTACAGCAAGTCCATCGACGTGTCTGGTTGTGTCGGTAGAGCTGCAGCTTTCTCTGATGAACCTTCAAGAAGATTGCGCATTTGTAGCACGAGGTCTTCCGGTGAAAATGTGTGAGTACTTCCGATTCTTCCCTGTTTTTCTCTTGTTTGAGAAGAAACTGTTCAATTTTGGGCTTTCGATTGCATTTAGTCTCCTTGAGAAACTTTAATCACGTTGGAAATGTAATCTACGAGAGTAACTACCAAATAAAGATCACCTTATATTTTCAAAACCTGCATCATTTAAACTGCTATAATATTGTGTCCATTCTAGGTAATTAATCTTATTTGTTACATTTCTAGGCGACTAATTTGATATCTGAAGCTATCTGCACCTTGCTAATTGAAGGTGTTGGCTATTGCCATCGAATTTGAGCTGTTTTCTTAGCAGTTCTGCAAAAAAATTTCGAAGCCACAATGGATAAAACAAAGTCAAATACATTCAAGGGATTCAGAGCATTCGTGGTTGTGGGTTTCATTGCTTTCCCCATTTTAGTCATAGTTATTCTGATAAACCACAATTCAATACCTCTTCTTGTTGAGGAATCTTCAAAAACCGACGTGCTGGGTGCCCAGAACGTTTCTACTAATGTCTTAAAGGTAGGTGAAGATGTCAGTTCAACTGTAACCCCTCAAGCCATGGGAGAAAAAGGCCAGAATGTTACAGGATCAGAGGTAGGTAAGGCCATTGTTTGTATTCTATTTCTCATATGTATGACATCCTTGTTTTCTCAATAATATGTCCTTAGTCGTTCATTCAAATTTACTATATCTGATTCTGATGTGCTCTGTCTTTAACTGTTTAACCTGCTCGTCAAATCGCCAAGGATAATATTTTGGAAGAAAAGGTTCATGATGTTTTACCGGCATCAGAAGAAAGCATCCCCAAAAAGACAACCTCAGATGCTGGTATGACCATTGTTTATGGCTTAATTTTCCAATTTGTGTTTTTCCTAGTCAATTTTTTAGTATATAAAACCTTAGATGCTATAATGACTTGAAGAATTATAGCTGTTATTCTTGGCTCAATTTGGACTTTGAATACCTGAGGTAATTTGCTGTTATTATTTGGTTAATTACCAACTTACCTTTGGTTTTGGTAAAACAAGCATAAAATATGTCTATATTCATTATTTTTATTGAGCATGATCTGCAATAACTTTATTGAAACTTCATTGCAATTGAAACTTTTTGCGGAATCACTGAGAGGATTGCTAATTTGCATAGGCTTTTCTTTATCTTCTTGCAAGTATCTGCAACTTCTCTTTTTCTGATACCTGCAGATCAGAAGAATCAAATAATTGTAAATTTGAGTAATGATTCATATCTGTCTGACATTGTTACCAATGATAAACTCCTCAATGAACTCCTAGCTACAACTTTTGATGAAGGATCATGCCTAAGTAGGTATCAATCTTATTTATATCGCAAGGCATCCCCTCATAAACCCTCATCATATCTGATATCCAAGCTGCGCTACTATGAAAAGCTTCATAGAAGATGTGGACCCCTTACCAAATCCTTTGACAAAGTCATGAAAAGGGGCAAAAAATCTAGCAAAAATATTGCAGATGCAAAGTGCAAATACCTTGTTTGGACAGCTGCAAATGGCTTGGGGAACAGGATGATAACATTGGCTGCAGCATTTCTTTATGCCATACTCACAGATCGAGTTCTACTTGTCAGGTTTGGGTCTGATATGGTTGGTCTCTTTTGTGAGCCATTTCCCAACTCATCATGGTTATTGCCTCAGAATTTTCCTTTCCACAAAGACCAGAAAAATATCGAAACCTATGAAAGCTTACTAAACAGGACACATTATTCGAATGTGTATTGGCCATCAGTTCTAATTCTTAATCTACAACACACCCATGATGGTCATAATAACTTTTTCCATTGTGATCATAGCCAAAGTCTTCTCCAGAAAGTTCCTGTCTTGATTTTGAAGTCAGATCAATATTTTTCCCCTTCTCTTTTCATGATTCCATCTTTTGGGCAAGAGCTGAGTAAAATGTTCCCCGAAAAAGACACTGTTTTCCACCATCTGGGACGCTACCTTTTTCACCCATCGAATAAGGTGTGGGATACTATTAGCAGGTTCTATAAAGCTCACCTGGCCAAGGAAAATGACAGAATTGGCCTCCAAGTAAGAATATATAATACTCATCGAGCTCCACATGAAACCATCATTGGTGAAATATTAGCTTGTGCCTTCAAGCATAACCTGCTGCCTCAGTTGGGCCATCATAAGTCAGTAACATCTCCATCGAAGAATAACACTTCAAAAGCCGTTCTAGTTGCGTCTTTATACTCAGAATATGGTGAGAAGCTAAGGGCTATGTATTTGAGAAACACAACTGTGACTGGGGAAGTTGTAAGAGTTTATCAACCAAGTCATGAAGGTCATCAAAAGTCGAAGGATAATTTGCATAACATCAAGGCATGGACTGAAATCTATTTGCTGAGTTTGTGTCATGCATTGATCACCAGCCCCAAGTCTACTTTTGGGTATGTTGCACAAAGTCTTGGGGGTTTGAAGCCATGGATTCTTCAGAGAGCATATGGTGAACAGATCCCTAATCCACCATGCCTACAAGCTGTATCCATGGAACCTTGTCTGCATTATCCACCTAAACATGATTGTATGGCCAATAGAATTGTGAAATTTACTTCCCTTTTTCCTCATATTATGAATTGTGAAGATGTAAGCAAGGGATTGAAGCTGGTTGGTGTTCATCGATCAGCAACAAATTCATGACATGAGCACTGAAATATTTGCTATTACAGTGTCCTCAACAAACGAGATATGACTAATTACATTGCCAGTGTAGTTTCTTGGTTGAGGAGTTAAAGATCAAAAGCTAATGATTAGCCTATATTAGAAATAAGGAAATGCAATAAGGAAAGTTTTCTTTAGGATTTTCTATATCCTCTTCTTATGGAACTGACTTTGTCGTTCTTATCAAACATGATCTAAGTCCATATGATTGAGAAGTCTCAAGATTGCCAATATCGAAGACCTTTTATTTATAAGTCGTAAGCCGACGTATAATATTTTTTTGACCGATGTAAAAAGATCTGATCTTTCCGCATTACCGTATAAATCTAAAATAAAAATGATGACTTTGTAAATAGATGTTTAAATTGTTGCAATATTTTAAAATGAAGGGATGTTTTTTTCCCCCTGTAACGTCATGTTTTAATAAATTAAGGGGTTTATATGAAGACTTATGTAAGGAGTTATAATACTAACATTATATTTGGATGGAGATACAAGTTGGTGGGGGAGAAAATAGATAGGGGAGAAAAGTAGAGTTGGTAATTCGGGTTCGCCCATGGGTTGCGGGCCAGCC
The DNA here is from genome assembly GCA_025563575.1 of Acacia pycnantha. Lineage (NCBI taxonomy): Eukaryota > Viridiplantae > Streptophyta > Magnoliopsida > Fabales > Fabaceae > Acacia > Acacia pycnantha. The sequence continues at coordinate 1,728,425 of JAMWYP010000186.1, read as the reverse complement.
CACCTCAACCCACAGGCTAAACAAGACGGGCTTGTGTAGACCGCCCCTTGGTGGGCCAGCCAACCAGCTAATTATTATTATTATTATTATTTGTGAGAAAGTCTTGTTATCAAGGTTGTCAAACTCACGAGTTTAAGGCTTTGTTTGGTTTGGGGTAGGGGAGGGGAGGGAAAATGGAGGGAAAAGAGGAGAAAAGTTATTTATGGTGGGGCCCACAAGAGTTTTCCTCCCCTTTAAATTTTTCCCTCCATTTTCCCCCCTACCCCCAAACCATGCATGGGTTAAGCAAACTCATGACAGTGACGTAAATTCGTATCGTGAACACGAATCGTAAACTCGTAAGAGTTTACTTTTATTATTAAATAGGTATTTCTAATGTATAATTAAATAATTAAAATATAAAAATGATAACAATTTGATTTAAATATAGTTTAAATCCAAATAATTGAAATTAAATTCATCAATATTCATCAATTATCATATTTAATAAAGAATTTTTATATAAAGCCGCTGAACATGATCAAATTAAAAAAGTTAACACGAGTTTACTAGTAAATTAACACAGTTGTGTAAGCTAGAAACGTAAAAACGGTAAATTTGGTGTATAAACTCGTGAGTTTAATCGAGTTTACAACTAGCACAAGTTTACCACTGACCCGACTTGTTTTTGTAAGTTGGAAACGTAAAAACAGTAAACCCAGAGAGTCAACTCACGAGTTTGACAACAATGCTTGTTAAACTCTTTTTCTTTTACTTTCTCACTCCCTTTCTCTTTCACCTAGTCATACTAAACTTCCTTTCTTTTATACTTTGTATCTAGCAACCATTACATTCTCACATTCCTTTCTCTTTCACTTACTCTCATCAGAAAAACATATAAACATCTCTCTTTTTAAATTAAAAACAGTAGAATAAATATATATAGTATAAAAATAAAAGTGAAAAAAAGTGAGAAACGAATCAAACAAGCCATAAAAAATAAAGAGAATGAGAGTATTTATATTTATTTTTTTGAGGAAAACTTCTTAAAAAATAAAAAAGGATTGCGAGGGCTAGCCCGCCCTAGCTCTTGGGTTGGCAAGCCTGACCTGCAAGTTGCAACCCGTTTTTTCTGGTTATGAAGAGAAGTGAGGGAGAATATCATTCTTCCTTGTGTTTGGAATTTTGGATAGAGGGGAGAAAACAGTAAGGAGAGAAAATGCATGATAATTGCAATGACAATAACACCCTTAATTAAGTTTTAACCCAATTTTCTTAAGTAATGCAATGAAAAATAAATTCAAATAAAAAAATAACACCATCAAATTAAGGTTTAAAGTCAAATTAAAATGATTATTTTTCATATTATATTTAAAAATCAAAATATTAATCCTCACAAACTAAAATAATAAAAAGAAATTTAAATTAAATTAAAATTTTATTATTGTTATTATTTGTATACTTTTTTTTTATTAATATATGAAAAAAGTGATATATAAATTACATGTAAAATGAATACCAATTAAAATATTAATTAATATAAGTGTGCATTAAGGAAAAAACTATAGATAACATAAACATATATCAATTGCATAGGAAAAAAAAGAGGAGAAAATATTTTTCTCTACAACAAATATCAATTACAATTATAGCAAACTACCCACGCTCTTTAAAATGCTACTCATCTCATTGTAATGCAACTTAATCAAAGATATGAAATAAGATTCAAAATGTGTGCACATAGTTATTCCACGCTCTTTATAATGGCTCGTAATACAACATGAAAACGATGGCTAATAGTCTCCCCGGCCTGATCGCTGAAAATAGAAAGCCATGAATATGTTTTTACAATTATGTGCTAATATGTGGAGGAATTTTGCCACTTGCTCCTCGAATGTAGCATGACAAGAATCTTTAACTCTTCCGGTGTTTCGAAGTTTCTCTCACATGAAAGTTGAAATGCTTCTGTGCCCATGCAAAGAATATTACGACATTTATTTGTCTCTTATAACAACTTCATCAATTGTCTTCTAACGTCATCTCTCACTTTTTCTATCTCCTATAGGCTTATTAGCTAGTCTTGACATCTTTCCCATGAAATAAAGTGCATGCACAATGAAACATACAAGTTGTACAATACACATACTTACGCCTTTCCCAGTAGTTAAGCTTTCATTTGTCACTCTTATCAACTCTCTAACTTCAGACTCAAAAGCTCTGGATGTACTATTTCCCTACAAAATTTCAGGATCTAACTCAATATTTTGCCGTGACTAAGCATTCACATATTCGTGGCTTCTCATACAAGCATATAAACTAGCTACCTACTATTACTTTCATGTATAATTGCCATGTTCTTCACATAGAACTTACCTTGGGCTTGAGAACAACCCTCCTTCTCCTTATGGAGGTAAGATACATACCATTATATATATATTGACTTTCAATAACTCAAACAAATATATGTGAGATCTGCTATAGGTAATGTCTTCCCAGAGAATTGTTATACTTTGTGGCTTAATAACTTTCCTGGATGTCTACTGTAACTATGAGGTCTAACAACGATCTTGAGATCTATTAAAATCTGCTTGAGCCCGCTTTTTAGATCTAACTGCAGTCTTAGCTTGGGGATCTAACTGCAATCCCTCTCTGTAAAGTTTAAGACCTAAGAATAAAGTTATAGAATAACTTGACCTCTTCTCAATCTGGAAACTATACTGATAGTTCTCCATGATTGATAATAGATGTCAGTATTGCTTTATTAGGCCTTACTCATTCCTTTTGGTAACTCTAGAACTATTTTCTTAGCATTTCAATTTCCTCAAGTCTTATTCTCTTTTCTCTGTTTTTGGCCACCCTTTGCTCTCTATTTTATGCTTATATTGGAATAAGGTGGACTCTGCTTGCGCTTGCTTCGGCTGCTTTTTCTTTCTTTGGGAGGACATGTTGCCCTTATTAGAATAATGTCAACTTCATTATTCTGGTCCTGGGTATTGGAGGACTACTTGCTTTTATTAAGCAATGTCAACTCCATTTGCTTTGCACTATTTGCAACTCTATTCTTTTTGAGGACCAATTCCCAATTTCTTGGGAAATACTCCATGGCCAAGATCTTTCCTTCATGCTATGTCAAGAAATTATCAATTTTCAAGTCTTTTGAAAACTCTTATAATTGCTTATCATATTTCTTCAATTGAAGAAATATTAGCTATACCCAGAGCATGACATAGAATACAAATATACACTAAAAAAACACTATATCACCGACGGAATTCTGTTGGTAAGAAATTTCCAATGATCCAAAGTCCATGGTAGAAAAAATTGTGGCAAAGACCTCTTCTAACAGAATTTCAGTCTGTCGTTTTTTTCTCACGGAATTTCTGATGGAAAGATTCCGTTGTAAATTGGGGACGGAATCTTGCGTCATGAAATTGTGACATATTCCGTGGGAAAATTACCCATAGAATTCCGTGGCAAATTAACTGTGGAATACTGACAGAATTCTGTGGGTAAATAGCCACGAAATTGCAGAAGGAGTTTCATGGCTAATTTCCCACAGATTTCAGACAGAATTCCGTGGCTAATTTCCCATAGAATTTCAGATAGAATTCTGTTCCTAATTTCCAAGGAATTTTAGATAGAATTCCGTGCCTAATTTTCCACGGAATTCCATGGCTAATTCCTCACTTTAGCTAGAGAACTGGAGACATAATTCCGTAGGTAATTATTCCACAAAATATTCCACCCTCCATTTTTAAGCTTTTTTTTTTTAAAAAAAAAAAACTTAAATGAGAAAATTAGCTTGTGTAACATCCCCATTTTTCATGTGCATTAATGTGAAGTTATTTGCATATATGATTTTATTTTGTTATGAAGTTATGTGTTAATGGATATAGGTTATTGTGTGCAATAATCAGAATGAGATGTGGTCGTGAAATTACTTGTTTTTGTGTATTAAATTTGACCAAGAAGGAATGAGAAGAAGTTGCATGAGTATTATTAGAAATTAAGAGAAAAATTGAAGCAAGGTTAAAATTTCAATTTCCACATGTCTCATAATTATTTAAAATTTATGGGCACATGAGCATGGGTTATAAGTTAACAAAGTTGATTAAAATCATCCTAAGTGAGTGAGGCTTAAAATTTTGGCCCAAACTAAGGGGAAAGAAGAAGGAAAATGATCAAATACATTTCAACTAGATAGTTGGTTTATTTATTTATTTATTTATTTTTTGCTCAGAAGGAAACTTGTATTACTAATTTAATTTGACAATAAGTACAACACAGCCATAAAACTGACCCAACCTGATAAGCCAGGAACCCCAAATCCGAAAGTACCAACAGACATAACCAGAACAGAATAAAATAGCAGCAGAAAAACAGAAAACATAAAACAAACACACTAAGACATAGAGATCCCTTTCTAGCAGTAGAGACGGAGCTGCCATCCACATCATTAGATATCTCCGGAGCATCCAAGGTTAGAATAGTAAGCAAAGAAGGTGTTGGTTGAAAAACCCACCCAGACGGGCACACCCCCTTATAAGAAAGCGTTGCAAGAAGATCCGCAGCCCGATTACCCTGACGGGGAGGGAGTAAACGATAAGGAAAATCCAACCTTGTCTGAAAAGAGACATATAATATCATGGAGTATGCTTCTACACCTCCACTCACCCAAGCTTTAATACAGGAAACTAACAAAAGACAGTTAGATTCAAACATTACATTATCATGGCCCAAGTCAACCGCTAGCATAAGAGCTCTCTTGAGGGCAAGAGCTTCCGTCATAAAGGAAGATATTGACTTGATCTTATCCACAAATCCCCACTTGAAGGAGCCCGAATAATCACGACAAATTACTCCTAGTGCAGCGAACTCTTGCCCAACCACAAAAGCCCCATCAGAATTGAACTTTAGATGCCCATGGGCAGGCGGTGTCTAGCGGGCGGCCACAACAGAAGCACCGTTCTGGTTAGCAGGCGCTGCTCGCCTAGAATCACTAAGACCCCAGAATTCTGTGTTGTTCTTCATAGCAAAAGTAATCACATCATGGGGGTTAGGCTCTACATGGTTAAATACCTTCCCATTTCTCTGTTTCCAAATCAACCATAACAGCCAACATATTAAGGATAAATCCTTATCAGACAAGGATTGCAAATTCGTGATCACCAACCACCATTCTTTAAAATTACTAACATTAGAGCAATCAATTTTGGCTCCCAAGCTACACCCAAACCAAACGCAGCGGGTCCAATGACAATGGAAAAGAAGATGTTCAATACTCTCCTCATTTACCTCACATATAGGACAAAGATTAATTTGTGAGCATTTCCTCCTAAACAAGGCAGCATTGGTAGCGACTGAATTATTGAGAAGACGCCATAGGAATTGTTGCACTCTAGGAATGGTCCTGATGCTCCAAACAGATTTCCAGCAAGAGGATTGAACCACAACCGAGGAGCTTGCTCTCAGATTAGGCGCCAACATCATGTCTTTCCATTGACGATACTCTGCCTTAACATTATACACACCATTATTAGAGCAAGTCCAGATCAACCGATCACCCAAACCATTATTGGGAAGAGGAGTAGCTAAAATAGCAAGTTTGACATCAATAGAAACCAAGTTAGCAATCGGTGAAAGTTTCCAAACACCATCCACAATGAGATCACACACCTTCCCTTCTTTTACAATAGGCACCTCTGTATTTGGAGGCTTTGCTGGCGGTGGAACTCCAGAAATCCAAGTGTCACCCCAAATTCTAATATCCTGGCCATCACCAACATCCCATCTAAGATCATTTTTAATAAATTCTTGGCCATCAATCAAACTAGACCAGCACCAAGAGGCTCTATGGCCTTTACCCACGTCCATAAAGTCAGATTTAGGAAAGTACACACTCTTCATAACCTTGACCCATAGATCCTGCGGATGATTCATAAGTCTCCATACCGTTTTAGCAAGCAAGGCTTCATTCATTATAGACAGGTCCCGGAAACCCATGCCACCTTGGCTTTTACCCATAGTTAGGTAATCCCATGCCTTCCAATGCGTGCTACCCCCAAACACCTTACCACTCCACCAAAAATTGGCCACAAGGCTATGAATCTCCTTGCACATTTGGAGAGGAAATTTGAAGCAAGTCATCGGATATAGAGGGATAGCCTGGATGACAGCCTTGATAAGCACTTCTCTCCCCGCCGAAGACAAAAATTTGTGACTCCAACTCTGAATTTTATTAGAGACATGCTCTTTAATATAGGCAAGGGCTTGCCGTTTAGTCTTGCCCCAAATACTTGGGGTTCCAAGGTATTTCCCAGGGTCCTCCACTATAGGAATCTGCAACATATCCCCCACAACAACACGCAAGTCGTTAGGAGCATTTGATGAGAAAAAGATGCTTGATTTTTCAAGATTTAACACCTGCCCAGACGCAACACAATAATGCTGCAAAATAGTTGCTAGACAAACACAATTAGCACTATTAGCATTCATATAAATCAATGCATCATCTGCAAAAAATGAATGAGTTAGGGTTGGGCACGTATGACTCAATTTGATGCCTTTAAGGGACCCAGCCACTTGACTTTTAGATATCATAAGCGATAAGACTTCCGCTACAAGAATAAAAAGATATGGCGACAAGGGATCCCCCTGCCGGAGACCTCTACTAGGAGAGAATGAGCACACAGATTCTCCAGAAAGACGAACATTCAATTGAACAGAGTGAACACACTTCATCACTAAGGAAACCCAATCTTCAGCAAAGCCAAACCGATACAACACTTGCTCTAAAAAATCCCATTCAACCCTATCATATGCCTTACTCATATTAAGTTTTAGAGCAAACTCATATTTGCCACCCTCCTTTTTCCGCCTCAGGTAATGATACACCTCATGTGCTATGATTATATTATCCTGAATACAACGCCCCGGGACGAAGGCCCCTTGGTTAGGAGAAATACAGGAATCCAGTAATGGTCTCATTCTACCCGCCATGATCTTTGAAATAATCTTATAGGAGAAGTTGCACAAGCCAATGGGGCGGAATTGGGAGACATGTTCAGGTTTAGATACTTTGGGAATAAGAACAACATTGGTCTCATTGATTGGGGATAATACAGATTTACCATCAAAAAATTCCAGCACCATTTTACAGATAGAATCACTAATCTCAGGCCATGAATAATGGTAAAACATACATGAAAAGCCGTCGGGACCCGGGGCTTTCGAACTACCAAGGCTGAATGCGGCCCTCTTGATTTCCTCACGTGTAATTGGCGCCAACAAGGTCCGGTTCATGATAGTTGGTTTTTAACATGATGGCAAATTGGTAAATATTGGGCTAGTTGGAGGTGAATTTTTCCCTTCATTCATTCTGCCGAACTGGACATCAATTCATCTTCCCACATTAGAGTCGGCTAGCACGCAGGAAAAGGGAAAAGTGGAAGAGTTGAAAATTTATAGGAGAAAAGGAGAAGGAAGAACTCAAGAATTTAATAGATAAGGTAATTTCTTCCATCTCTTCTAAATTAACTTCCTTTTGCAACTCTTCTTGACCCAAAAATTTGTTTTCACATGGTGTTCATGAAGGGGGGCCGAAAATTTTGGTAAGCAAGGAGGAAGAAAATTACAAGAACATCAAAGGTCTAGCTAAGATTAGTGATTCTTAAACCTCCTTATAGTGGATTTGAGTTGGTGAATTGATTTGTGGTGCTACTCTCTTGTAATCTTGAAATGTTGGAACCCTAAATGTATGGGGAGTTGCTGCCCAAATTCTTAAATGGGGTTAGAGTATGATTAAGGGTTCAAACAACAAATTAGAAATGATTATAGACTAGATTACGGTGTTAAAATGGAAATTTGACATTTTGTTGGTTAGACAATGATTTTCGTCCAGCTGGATATACTAGTGTTTTTGGAATGGATTTTGGTGTTTTTGATAGCTTTAAAGTGTTTAAAATGAGATTTTTTATGAGGTTAAACTTGGATCATAATTTTGAAAGCATAAATGGAAGTTTGAAGATCATTAGGGTGCTGTTTCTGGAAATTTTCTGTGGAGTCAGTCAGATGATTCATGATTGTTTCCCTATTAAATGAATTTAAAAAATTATGATATTTTACAGGGAGAAATTAGACATCTCAAGGCTTAATTTTGTATATAATTCGTATTTTTATGAATTTTTTTCTAAGAAAAATAAATGTTTCAAAATAGCCCTGAAAACTGGGAATTATTTCGGACAGCAGGGGTATTTTGGTCTATGGATGAAGTTTTGACTTGGTCTGACCTAAATGAGTATTTTTGGTTGAAAATAGACATATTAAGGGTCATTTTGGCTTTGTATTAAACCCAAAAAGAGTTTTCTAAATTTAATTATGATTTTTTGAAGTTGGGCTTTTATTTCAGAAATTTTCAGACTCAGGATGAAAATTAAGAGTATATAGGCCCAAATTAAATTCCTTAATAAAAAAAAGAATTTAGTGAGTATGAACACATTAATTGGGCTTATTTTAATTTACCAAAGAAAATATTTATTGAGGTGGAATTAATTATAATTATATTTTATTATTTTAGGGATAATTGTGATATTTTGCACCGGGACGGTTATTTTTTTTTGTAGTCGACTGCCAGGTAGTAACCTTAATACGCATATACTCTGTGACTTGTATATGTATATTGTACCATGTTATGTTACATACATTTAGTTATCATTTATTTCCAAGCGTTATGGAACCGGAACATGCTATGTGCATTAAGGGCTTTGCTGTGTGCTGTGTCCAGCAGTCTGTGCTGTGTGTTATTAGGACCACTACAGTCTATGTTGTTTGCTATTAGGATTGCTAGTTCCGGAATTGGCCGTGTGCCTTGATACTGAATGTTATGTGGTATTTGTTTATTTATAGTTTTTCTACATGCATTGTTCATATATTTTTTATGAGATTAATAGTTACTCTGGGATTCAATTTTGAATCCCAGCGCCTTTTAAGCCCTTTGGCAGTTCATCTAGACCAGAGCAGGAAGACAGAGGTAAGGCTCCGGAGCAGGGCTAGTGTAGTAGTGGATGTTGGTGACTCTCTTTTGGATATTTATTTTGACTACTGGATGACTGTAGTATTTTATTTTGGCCTATCAGGCACCATTATCTGGATAACTGTATATTCAACCCTTTGGGTTAAATTTATCTCTCAGTATTTTTATCAGTATATTATTGTCCAAATCGGTGCCTGCTCTGCTGCTAAATCTCTGGTGAATGACGTAATTTAACCTGGGCAAATAAATAGAAAATGGAATATAAGCAAAGGGCTACACTACCCGCCACCTGAAAGGGGGAGGCCGGTAGGTGTGTAATAGCCTATCCATTGAACTAGAAAATGTAACAAGTTCAAAGTAACTAAAATACCATACCTTACGAGGCAAAACGTCACAAGTTCAAAGTGACTAAAACATTAAAAAAAGACCGAATATATGTAAAAAGTCACAAGTGTACAGAAACAATGAATATAACATAAGGAAGCCACAAGTTGTGAACTCTCATTTTTAGCGTCTTCATTTTGTAGCGGTTTCGAGGGGAACCGCTACAAATTTTCACACTATAAATACCGTACATCAACTATAACTACTAAAGGAATTACTAAATCTTCGACTTGTAACTGAATGAACTATCTCGCTTGGTCGTCCAAGGAATGCAGATATCAGTAGCTCTGATCTCTTATCTCAGGTGATGAGGGCTGCGGATATTTGCCTCTCTCATCCTTGCGAGGCAATTCGTTCGATCACAAGCCAAGGTTTGCTCATTTCTTTGGCGTGAATACTTCTACTCTTCGAGAAGAGTCCAACAGCGACTGGAGATTGGGTTCCATTGTAGCCACCTTTGTCTCACGAAAATATCTCTCGATGAAAATGACTCACCGGTTTTTCGTGGGAGATCGGCGGCTACATTGAGTCCCAATCCCCACGGACATGTTGGACTATTCTTGGTTACTTCATTATGTGTCATTTATTATGTGGGACAGCTTTTAAAAAATTAAAGAAAAGAAATAAATGAATTGAAGGTTTGGTTTTAAATATTTGTACCAAACTAATTAGTTTGATTCATAAAATTTTTGAATCAAACTAATTAGTTTGGAATTTTTTTGAAAAAATCATTCTCAGAAGCGGTTCACAACAAAACCGCGACAAAATGTGGTCATATTGTAGCGGTTTCTATGTAACCGCTACAGAATTTCAAGGGTCACTATTTTGTAGCGGTTTTGTAGCGGTTATTACACAACCGCTACGAATTTTAACTACGATATTTTGTAGCGGTTTATGTGGCGGTGATGGATGAACCGTTACAAAATTTCAAATTTTGTAACGGTTTATGAGGTTAACCGCTACAAAATGTTCGGTTTTTTAAACAAGAAATCCTCATTTTCAAAGTCACACTTCCAACGGTTTGAGTTTTCACCGTTTTTACCTTTCACCCTATCAAACTTTTACTTTTAAACTTCTACCTTTCAACATCATGGTTTACGGAGGAGAGAAGGGAAAGGGAAAAGCAGTGTCCCTTTCAAAACCGGTTTAAGGGGGTAGTAGTAGGGGCGGAGGCCGACGAGAGGGCGTGGGGCCCAACATATACCACCGCCATCTCGGGAGCCGAACGAGTTTGCCCATCTCTTCGCCGATGAAGAAATTCCAAATGTGGGGACCGTAGGGGAGATCAAGAAGCAAGTTTGTCGTTGAACGACTTAGACGACGAGAATGCGGACATCCATATCAACATTCCCTAGTGGAGGTGGAGCGGTTCATGGACCAGAAACCCAGCGGGACCACGGAACCCCGACCGGCGTCTTCGCGTTCAGTAGGATTTACAGTGGATGTCGAAGGTATATCTAATTGGTTTTTTTGGAGAAATTAATTTAAATTTTGTAGGTTTAATTCAATTTTTTCTAATATTGCAGATAAACATGGGAACATCGCAGAGGACGCCGGATGTTTCCACTCTCACTCGCACGACCGGGAGATGTCCGGGTATCGGGTCGTAGTCCCGTGGAACGAGCTCACGAGACCAGCGATCGGCACCGGTGGTCACCGATGAACCGCTTTTTGTCCAATTTGGCGGCAATTGGGCATGGTTCCGATTTTTTTAAGGATTGGAAGAGTGTGACGAAGGACACAAAGAACAAGGCGTTTAGCGGAGTTCTCAGTAGTCAATATTGTTTTATTACATTTTACATGTTAATAGTTATAAGTTTTAGTTTATTTCTTTCCTTATTTATTTCTTTATTTATTAATTTTTAATAATGAATTTATGATACAGAAAAAGTTTAAACTTCGCGAACAACACAAAAGGTACGTTATGATGAAGGTGGTGGGGGAAGGGTGGAAGAGTCGGAGGAATCGTCTCTACAATCGATGAATGGAGATGGCACTATTCCTCTGCAGCACTGATCGAGAGAGTCCCAGACGGCGTGGACCCAGATCAGTGGGCGGCTTTCGTCCAATATAGGAGAGGTGCTGACGGGCAGGTACATTTTATTAAATTAATTATAATTTAATTACATATGGTTTAAATTAATTAATAGTTTCACTTAAGTGATAATTTAAATTTAGTTTAAATTAAGTTTTGTTTCCTCCTCCGATCAGGCTTTGTCGGTGAATCCTACCGCCCACCGAAAGCTGCAGTGGGCCCGCCGAGCATCCCGGCCGTGTTAGGGGCATGGGCCTTGGCGCCGTGCCTAGCATGGTGTACCCGAAGCATGGCTCCTCCTCTGCGTCCACCGGACCCTCCACTCGAGAAGGCCACCACCGGAGGCTTTTGATGAGATCATTGCCGAGAAGGTCGCCGAGCAGGTTGCTGCACATGAGGCTGCACGGAGGGCCGACGAGGAGGCCAGAGAGATGCGCAGGAGGGCCGACGAGGAGGCCAGAAGTTTTAATTATATTGTGTTCAAACGTATTCAACTCACGCGTAACATTTTATGTAAACTTTCTTTGTAGGGATGTCGAAGAAGATTGAGAGGAAAAATTAATGCCTATGTTTGTAATATGAAATCTTTTTAATATTAAGTTTTTTTTTTAAAAAAACCTCGAAATTACTTTGTAGCGGTTATATAACCGCTACAAACACTTAAAAATCCGAAATTAATTAGGAAAAAAACCCCTTTAAGTTTTTTTTTTTTTTTTTAAAAAAGAAGAGTAAATACCCTTTTTGGTCCCCGAAATAACACGCGCTACCCATTTTGGTCCCCGAGTAAAAAAATGTCATTTTTCGTCCTTAAACAAGAAAAAAATGTCACTTTTAGTCCTTTTAGTCTTTTTTGTGGGCATTTTAATCCCTCACAAATTCCCAAAAAATCGCTTTTAGTCCCTAAAAAGGACCAAAATGACATTAAAAAGGACCAAAATGATATTTTTTTTACTCAGGGACCAAAATGGGTAGCGCGTGTTATTCCAGTGGACCCAAAAGGGTATTTACTCAAAAAGAACTCGAATTACTTTGTAGCGGTTATATAACCACTACAAACCCTTAAAAACCGCGACAAACTCAACCGCTACAATAACCGCTACAAAACCCTCAAAACCGCTACTAAATATAACAACCGCTACAAAAAGTGAGACACCAACCGCTACAAAATGATACGCAGACCCCACCATAAATACCCCCACCCAACCTCATTTAATACGCCTCAACTTCTTTTCTACCCACGTTTTCTCTCAGTCATCTCAAATATTTTTACGTTTCAGAACATTGTGAGTTTGAACGGGGTAAGTACCGTGTAACTAGATCAATTCTAATGTTTCTCATACTAATTCATAGTTCTGATACTAATTAAACTTTGTTATTTTGCGATTGAACGAGATATATCTTTCAACTTTCCCTATTCTTTCATATACATTATTCAATTGATTTGTACATATAATTTTTAAATATTCAGTATTGTTTTAACCACCTCATTTCTTAGCACTTATTCTACTTACATAATCTTATTATTTTGTTTCTATACATGCACCTTATATATTTAAATTTCATAATTTACTACTTTTTATTTTTGTTAAAAAGATATATTAATAATAATTACTGAATTACGCCGATAAATAATAATTTTTTTAAACCGTAATGAATTTGTAGCGGTTGCAATAACCGCTACAACATTTCAAATAAAATGGCGTTATGAATTTTTTTTTAAACCGTAATGAATTTGTAGCGGTTGCAATAACCGCTACACAATTTCAAATAAAATTGTAGCGTTTATAGTAGCGGTTTGCAACCGCTACAAATATTCAAAAGCACATGTGGCGGGTCGTAAACCGCTACAAATATTCAGATGGCGGCAAATTTTTTTTCAAAATTATCAACACATTATTTTGTAGCGGTTATGAAACCGTTATCGGAACCGCTACAAGATGATTTGTAACGGTTACGGACCGTGACTAATGTCTCGAAACACACGTCACCGGCCCGATTTAGTGACGGTTTTCTTGAACCGCAACAGAGGTTGTAGCGGTTTATGTGTATGTAGTATCGGTTTTTTTAACCGTTACAAATCGGCTTGCCACGAGCGATTTTGTCGCGGTTCCTCTAACCGCTACAAATGTCGTTTGTCACGCCAAAAACCGTTACAAATAGGTCATTTTAACCGCTACTAATTGTCGCTTTCGTCTTCATTTGCATTGGTAGTAGAGGAAGCCTCATCATTGGGAAGGTTAGAGAGATTGGGTAATTGAATTCCCATTCCTTGCAATGTTGACATAATCATGTCCATTGCTTGTTTATGGTGTTGATTCTCTTCTTCTTGTTTTTCTTTTCATGTGTTCGGTCTCTTGTGTGAGGTGTTTTATCCTTGTGTGAAATTCTTGAACGTTAGAATCCCCTATCTAGTTGATGGAAGGAGGTAAGGTAAAAGAAACAATATGTTGATTTTCAGATCCAAGCCCAAAGATGTGACCCTTGTTCTCATTACCAGTAATCTCTAACCACAAATTAAGTTTATCCTGATTAGATTGGATACTATCTCCCTCAGAACTGACAGATGCCTTTAGTCTTAGAAATTCTTCCTGCAAACAAAGTACATAAAATAAGTACATCACAACAGATTTTTTTCCAAATCATGAAGCCAAGTTAACTTAGAAAGACAGATGAATTTTCATAACAGGCGAAGGATCAGTGGGTGTGTAATCATTATGAAGCCAAGTTATACTTTGGGAATAACTGATAGATGTGGGCAACACAATCAAACAGCAAAACGCATCAGTCTCATTTATTGCAAGATTATGTTTCCATGAAAGAAACATCAGCTTCCTTTTTCACAAATGGATGTAATTATTTGGCAGTGCTTGAATCATAGGTTTAAGAAAAGGTTGAAGAATTCAGATTATATATTTTCATTATTTTTAGATGATGTCTAGGTTTAACATCTCTATCAGATTGAAGTTATCAGACTAAGTACTTATCAGATTCATGTGAATTTAGATGTGCATCAGTTATTCTGCTGGTAGTATAGTTCTTTTATTCTTTAAATCTTGCAGCTTCCTACTGGGACGATACAAGTTCGACCATCAATGATCAAGGCTGATACAGATCCAAATATTCCGCTGCAAAGCATAAATTCAATGGAGGTAGTCGGTACAAGACTACAAGGTATCTCCTTTACATATCTTTCCCCTTATCAAGTGGGCTATTGGTTGCTATTGCTGAAACTCCGTTACCTAAAGCAGTTATGGGGGCTTTGGATATTGACCATAATTTATGCGATATATGATAATTTTATGTTTCAACGAGGGGGTTGCAGAAGGAACCAATAAATTATGAACAGTGTCCAAAAATGGAATGGGCTCAGCAGTTCCACTACTTTTCATCTTGAATGGGCTCAGAAAGCACTCATATGCTTGCATGTTTTCAGTTATTTATCTGTTAATGCTTTTAGTCCTTCCAAAGAAAAAGAGGCTAAAGGACATGTTAATATGCTTATACTAGTTTTTACCTGAATAACTTCTCATAAGTCTTATACTGTTAGGAGCTGAGCTCAAACTATTGTGTTAAGCTAATGTTCTAGGTTTTTTAGTAAAGAAAATTCTATTTTTATAAGAAACGATTATCTAATCTTAAGCCTTCATCTTTCAGCAACATACCACGGAGGTGTTATTTATCCCGAAGTCTGATTGCTCTTCTAAGCTATGGAGGAGTGCCGAAAGAGTTTTTTCTGGATTCACTTGAGAGAGACTTTGGAAAATGCATATTGTGTCTTCACTTACAAGCGTGCTGCATTCAGAGGTAATCCTCATAGATTCCTGCAGCAAATACTAAAATCATAGGTTGACAATCACTTCCTATAATCAAATCATTCAATTATCCAACCCAATTATTCAGGCCACGAATCCAAAATAGAAGTAATTATTTGACAGTGCTTGAATGATGCGCATTTCAGGAATCAGAATAATTGAATTATTTCAATGGATTACTTTTCTTTATCACATAATGATGAGGACATAGGAGGCGGCATGACCAAGGCAACAAACTTGGAGGACATACAAGGTCTTGGAGGCCCAATGACAAGAGCAAAAGCTAAAAAAGCTAAAGAGGCTCTAAATCTCTTGGTGACCACTTTACTTGAGACAAGCCCAAGTCTAAAGGAAGAAGAGACCGAAATGATACACTTAATTCAGATTGAAGACCTTGAAGAATAAGCCTCAATGGATATGCATGAAGGCTTCATTTTACTTGGCCCAAATTCTGCACTTAGTTTTATTCTTCTTACATTTAGTTAAACTTTTGTAATTAGGCTTATTGGGTTGTCTTATTTTCCTTTGTGTGTAAGCATATTTAGGTTAAACTCAATATGGATGTTGTCCACTATATAAAGGAACACCATAGCCTTTTTGAGGGGACGACAGAATTCAAAGTTAACCTTTTTGATGAGAGACAAGCTTCTCTAGGGTTCTTTTGAGAATCTCTGAACTTATCAAGGGCATCGATCATTGTGGCGTTCTTGGGCTTATCAATTCTTTGGAATTGTGGCGTCTACCTATAATCCATAAACTTCAATTTTCGTTCTATATTTCTTGGTTTCGTATCTCAAGATTCCCTTATCCTTTTTCGGTGATTTTTGAGCCAAAATCGCGTTTCAGAAAACCATCTTTCACCTCGTTTTGGAATCACTCAAATCTGAGGTCTATAGCGTGAGATACGTTCTGTTCTTATCCAGATGTGTTGGAGGCTGAATTTTCGGTGCGAAATTCCATTCCTAGTTGATCCAATCATCCCTTTCTTTCGGGAATCATATCACATAAGCATCTTCTTAAAATAGATGGATGATGAAGTTTTGTTTTATTTTAATGGCCACATATAAACACAGTTAAAGGGAAATGAAGCTTTTGTCTTGTACAATAATTCTGGGGGAAAAAAAACACCCACAACCCATTTACTATGGTGCTTCAAGTTACTATGCAGAAATTTAACCACAAAAAATAGCAAGTGAAAGCAGCAGATAGTGGATGCTCTTGTCATGTGTGACGTCTAAATTGCTATCATGTCTAAAAAAACAAATTAATCAGCAGTGACATAATCATGTAAAGATGTTCAAATATATATAAGTTTACTGAATTACATATTAGCATTGGATTTGTTTATCATCATAAGTAAATTTGGGATGAAGAAATAAAGAAAGCATCAGAGATATGCATTTTTTTTGTTAAAATGATATGTGCTTAAAAGCTATTCCTACAATGGGCACACTGATAGAATAAGAGGGAAGGGAGAATATAGTGGGGCTAAAGTGGAGAATTAACATGGCAGAGAGAATTGATGCTTCTGGTCATGAGAGGACGGACTTGCATCTATTAAAAAGACCAAGTACCTTTCTTTTTCTGATCCATAGGATCAAAACAAGTTGCAGAAAAGCTGGACCACTAGAAAAATTCTCCTTGATAATTTTTCCTCTTTCTTTCCTTTTTGTGTGTGGGTAAAATCACATGAAAACCTAATAAAAAGGAAAGCAACAATAAAGAAAAGCATGCATCTCCCTTGATCTCTCCAGTATTAAATTACCCCTCAAATTGGGCATCTATCTTCCTTGTCTATGCCAACAGATTTAATCTTTTCCTTGACTGATATCTGATCTTTCAATTTATTTCTTTTCAATTTTTTTCAAATAAAACAAAACTTAGGTTATATGAATGGTATTGCAACTTTGATATAACTCAATTGATGGGTGAATAAGAAATTAGGTTACACTCAAATGAGAAAGAGGGAAGACTATTTAATTGCTGATTAGGGATTTTTTGTTTGTTTTGAGATTGAGTACTAAGGGGCAAGAAGATATAGGTTCATTACAATGGAATAACAGCAACATGTATACTAGTACTTTTATTCTTACAATTGCAGTTTTGTTAGAAAAGTATCAATGTGCATTGTAACAGAGTCAGTAACTGATATAATCAACAGTGCTTAATAACTAAAGTTGCCTATTTTCCATCTCATCAAAATTCAAGCCATAATCAACAATTCTAACAGCTCCAGTGATCCACAGAACACAACATCACACAAATTCTAAAAATTTCATATACTAATACAGGATAGCAATGGATCCAACTCACAATTAACACCCAAATATTTAGTTCAAGCGAGTTTTCGAGGAAGCCACTTGTACAAGAATAACCAAAGCCAAATTGAGGATTCTACCAACCTAAGAGGATCAAGTTCAAATTGTCAAAGTATGCTTAAATGATATGCAAAGCTGATCAGAATACACAACAGGTTGACAGCAATCAAACTCAATTTCAGATTTCCTTATATAAGCATTGTGACAGCCAAGTGAGCCAACAACTCACAGAACATTCACTCCAAAGACCGTACCATATACACACAAACAGTGGCAATTAAGTCCAGAAAAGCAACATGAATGTCCAAGTCAAGACAAACTTGAAATTTGTCGAGCAAAATGAAGAACTAAAAAATCCAGTTGAAAGCAACAATCCCAAACAATCTTGAAATTTCCAGAGGAGCAAACGTCATGCAAAAAGTCATGACAAATGTCCAAGTCGGAATGTTTATGAATTAAAATCAAGACAAGAAACCTATTCGTGTCGAGAAGCCAAAAAAAAAAAAAATCCTTAAAACTTGTCTTCACACAAGCCTGGACAATTTGCAATAAGTATCACAATGTGTATGGGAATCAGCCAAGAAGCTCTCAAGTTCAACACTAATTTCTCCAAGACACACCTGTCAGCTTTCTAAGGGTGACCACTTAAGAGACCAAGGTAGTGTGAGACTGTGAGGTGTTTAAGTCCTATAACTAATAGTATGAGCTACTCAATGGAGTACTTAAGCAAATTTCTCCCGCCTCAATATCTAATTTTTATGGAAGGTTTCTCAATGAATTTAGGTGCTTATCAGTGAATACGAAAAAGAATATTACAGATTTTCAAAGTAAAGATTAACCTCCACAAACCCTTACAGAACAAAGCTATAAGTTTTAATGAAAGCTCATCCTTACTGGATACTTAGCAATAAATTGTGGAATGAATGCCCTATCATATAGATTCATATTCAGATGATAGAAGCAGAGAATGGAAATACCTATAGACTTTTGGCAAGAAATGCTACCCTCACTGCTACAAAAAACACAGATTTTACTTCTCTAAAAAATGTCTTTTTTTCAAAAAAGAGAGTAAAAAATAAAAGCGTTAACATTTTTATAATTATATATAAAAATTTTGACATATTGGACGTCCCTTTAACAAAAAGAGACGCCAAAAGATGATTTTTGGCATTCATTTCCAAAATTGAGATGCCAAAAGCCCTACTTTAGCGTCCCAGTTTGAAAAAGGACGCCAAAAGCAGGGTTTTTTTTTGCTCCAAGAGCATCACTTTTGGAGTCCCTTTTCAAATTGGGATGCCAAAAGTAGGCTTTTGGCTTCCAATTTTAAATTAGGACAATAAAAGGGTAAAAAAATCACAGAAAAAGCGTCATCATCCCTTCCACAACTGTACCCAACCACCACTAACTTAAGCGTCTCAGATCCTTCCTTCTAAAACCTTCCCTCAACTATATCCTTCACTGCCTCCTTTTCTCTTTGCTAGATCTCCTAATCCTTTCTGTCGCAGTGTCCAACAAGCTTGAAGAATATGGCGGGTTGGGGTCCAGTTATCATTGCGGTGGTCTTGTTTGTGCTTTTGAGCCCAGGTCTTTTGTTTCAGATTCTGGCGAGGGGCAGGATTGTTGAGTTCGGCAACATGAATACTAGTAGTGCTTCTGTCCGCGTTCATGCCATCATCAACTTCGGCCTCATCACCATCTTCATCATCGCCATTGGCATTCACATCTACACTGGCTAGTTGACTATATATGCTTGTTATTGGGTATAAACTTGTTTAGGAACATAAATTTCAGATTCCATATGTTAAATATGCTAGGGAGAATCTATCTCAGGCCCATATTGGCAAAAAAAGCCTAAGAAAAAGTCACATTTTGGTATTATTTCATAAAATGCTAGTTGTTAATGAGATTGATATAGTTGTTAACGGGTATTGATTTAGTTGTTAATACTAATAGGATTGATTTAGTTGTTAACATTTTATGAAATAATACCAGAAAAACATTTGGGCCTTTTTTTGACATGTGACTTTTTATTGGGCCTTTTTTGATATTTTTTTGCTAATATGGGCCCTGAGATGGATTTTCCCAATATGCTACTGTTATTACGTCTCCTTGATCTCAATGATAGGTTTATTTGTTTGCTTGCTTTCCTTAATTTGGATGCTTGTCTTATTATTTTTCTCCGCTTTCAGGTTTTGCCCCTAAATTGTTGAATCTCCTATCGAAATTGGTGTAAGTATTTTATTTTTTCCCCTTTTTTCCGCTCCTCACAGCCGTGGAGTTCGCTGAGAGATTCGTGTTAGTTATGCTTAGTTTTGATGATGACAAATATGCTTATCAATATCAAGAAGTTTTCATATTACATTTATCTTCTACTTTGACTAATTCTTATATTTAATGTAGATGTAATGTTGATTGAAGTTCAAATGATGAAGAATCATCAAGATGGGAGATGGAAGATGGAAGAACTTGATGAATGGAATGAGAATATCATTATACAAGTTTTTAGATTGATTCTAGAAGTCTCCACGATCAAATGGAAGTTGAAATGGCTCAATTTGGAGTTAAAATGAGTAAAAACAAACTTCAGGAAGATTTGCGCTTAAATCCCGTCAATTCTCGAGTATGACACATCCATTCTCGAGAATGGAACATCAATTCTCGAGAATGAAACTTCAATTCTCTAGAAAGAGTGTAACAGCTCATTCCTGCGCAAAAATCCCGTCAATTCTCGAGAATTACACTTCAATTCTCGAGAATGAGCAACTTTGTTCAGCTCTGTTTCACGCTCAGCACGGGCAACCTCTGGTAATTCAACGATATCTCCCAAACCAGAGATCGGATTGGGATGAAATCAATTTTTTTGGAAACTAGACTTCCAATGCGTCATTTTGACATAAGATTCAAGCCCAAATCAGGTCATATTAGAGAGATATGTATTTTGGAAAATGACAGTAGAATCAACGTCACATAGCAGACCAAGCTTCAGTAATTTGAGTGTATCTCACAAAATACAAATTCAATTGAGCTGAAATAGGTGGCATATGAAAGTAGACTCAACATGTGTTCAATCAAGATTTGAACCTACCAAAACGGAGTTCATACCAAAGAGATATGGCCCTCGAAAGTGGATAGTCTGTTCGAGACACTGCAAAAACGCTGGTCAAGAGCAATCTCCATATAATGGACGAACTACAATGAGTTTGGAGCTGATTCTTCTTGCATTGGAAAGAAGGCTTTAAAGAGTTTTGGTATTTGAATCATAATTAACTCACTTGCATCTCCATGAATAATTGATTCTCGAGTATATGTCAAGGACTCTCGAGAATGGTATTCAAGTTCGTCATCGCAAGCTCTCTGTGCAAATGATTCTCGAGAATGTGAGAGTGATTCTCGAGAATGCCATTACCCAAACCATTTCACATGTTCTCTGGAAAGACTGATTCTCGAGTATTGACTTATGATTCTCGAGAATGCCCATCTACGGAAATTTCTCAACATGTCATTCTCGAGAATTACATCATGATTCTCGAGTATGGTCAGTTCAATTCTTTCAATTAGCTTTTCGGTCATAGCATTCTCGAGAATGACTGAAGCAATTCTTGAGAATGACTGAAGCAATTCTCGAGAATGAGTTCTTCTCAGTTCTGTGATTTTTCCAGTGTCGCTAATCGATTTCATAAAATCAATGGGTCATTATGTATTATCTATTAATCATATACAAACTTGTTTATATCACATTTAATCATCTTTTTGATTGAGTTTCTGTTGATTAACTCTGTTTAATCTGAGATTGACCGAGAAGTGATCCGATGTGGCAGACTGATTAAATGCAACTCAAAAACAGAGCCAACAATCAGAACTAAAGTTCTGGTAGACGAAATCATTCCTTCGAGGCATACTTAATCCGGCTATCATTCTGAGTCACCTTCCACATACAATCAACGGTAAAAGCTCTCCGTTGATTAAACTTATTTAATTTGAATTTGAGCAAAAAGCGATCCAATGTGGCAACGCACTTACTGAAGCAACGGCCGACTACTCACAACGGATTATATCTGTGCCTAACGGAAAAACGAAGAGACTCAACGGCTAGTTTGCAAAGCTTCTCAACAGTCATTAGTGACGATCAACTATAAAAGGAGAAGGATTCAAAATAGACGCTGAGACAAGAGTTTGCACTGTCGAAATGCCAACGTTATGAATCCAATGCTCAATTCATATACTCTTTGTTTCACAATGTTTTATAGTTTCCAATAGAGAGTGTGATGATCTATTATGTACTTCAGTGTTTATTCATTCACTTCTGAGAGAGAAGATTTATCTGTAAACATTCTGTTATGGACCTAAGTCTAGGCCCATTAGCTAGCCGGTCCAAGCAGGGGGCAATCCGCGCAAGGATCTTAACCGACCCATAGGGACCCAAATCGAAGGACCCATTCAAGGGGGAGGTTACCTAGATTCTCGGACACAACTGATGCGGGAGATCTAACCATAAGGTATACTCTATATATACATAGGGATTACACGATCAAGGTACACAAGTTCTCATCCCTGAACTAATCTACATACAGTTACACTGTGCACACACCGCACCCCCTTTAGGCGAAACGCCTGGTTGTGTACAGTGATCCACTCTTCTCCTGGACGCCTTCCCCATAGGCATACAGGAGGAGTCTATCGATCTGATATCAAAGCTCCAGCCTGCCCGGCTAAACATCTGTGTTCTACACCAGAACAGTGGCGTCGACAGTGGGGACTGTAAACTTCGATCCCCGTGACCAATGAGGTTTAATACCAGAAGCACTAGCCAGAAGTAGCTCGAGACGGTTCAACCGCATGACCAACGCCAACCGCATCGGCAACCACAGCGGGTTGACCAGCCGGTCAACCCTCTCGGTGACAATGAAGAGGAAGGGGAAGATCGACAATCACAGCCGGAGCAGCAACCAGAAAAACCAGTCATCCCCAACAATGAGGGGAACCCGGAGGAAGACCCATCCGACACAGAGTCCTCGGCTCCGCAAAATCATCGCCATGAGCCTCAGAACTCAAACCCGGAATTCTTCCCAGTCACCAATCCAGATCTTCTCCTCCTCCAAAATATGTTGACCGCGTTGTTGAGGCGTATGGAGAACACGAACAAGCGAAACACGCACCACTTCCAGCATATAGAAGAGTGTTTCAAGGGAAGGGATTCCGCATCAACAAATGAGAACTGAGATGAAATAACCGGGGAAAAGGACCGAGATGGCGACAACTTACGTGATCGCCAAGCCAGGCACAAGACCGAGAGCGGTCAAAATAAGAGAGCGGGTTCCGCTGACAAGGAGTTAAAAGGCGAAGAAATGAATCGGAGAGATAGGCCTCCTGGCCTCCGCCAGCCGGGCATCAACGGAGAAGGTACGTTGGGCAGCTCGACAACAGCTCTTTCTCAGTCGAAATCCTCAATGCTCCTTTCCCGGAGAAACTCGATCTCACCGAATTGACAAAGTACGACGGCTCTCAAGACCCGACAACCCACCTTGAAGACTTTGAGGTGGTCATGTTCGTAAGAGGACTTGGAGAACCCATCATGACTCGGATCTTCGCCGCAACCCTTAAAGGACTAGCGTTAAAGTGGCTCCGCACTCTGCCTGAGGGGTCGATTCACAAATCTGGAAAGAGGTAGCGATGGCCGATATGAAAAGGGTCGATCGACCCCAGTTGTCTTATCGCAGATCCGGGGTAGATCAGTCCAAATACTGTACATTTCATGACGGACGGGGTCATACAACGGATGAATCCTACAAGCTCCGTGACGCAATCGAAAAGTTTGTCCGGGACGGAAAGCTTCAAGTTATAGTTAAAACCTTAAAGTTTTCTAAGAATTCTGCATATGAATATTACCTTAAAGTTTTCTAAGTTTTCTAAATTCGTAGCCGCAGACCTGTAGCCACAAGAATTAGAATCGTTGAATCAATATGTAATGTAAGTAATGATTGAAGCTGAAATTTAGTGTTGTCTCTTGTCAATCATGCCACAAACGAAGCATGCCGAGTGTAAGAAAGGAGTGGAGAAACCAGTAAGAAAGCCAGTGAACCCTTAATGCAGTGGGACTGATATATGGTCTTAATTGGGGGAAGAATTAGTTGTTGAAGCTTCTGTCACAGCTTTTAATGTTCTGACATAAATCTGATATTTTGAGGATTTGCAAGTAATCCTTCGTTTGATCATTTGAAACTCACTAATAAACATGTTTAGTAGCATTGAGAATAATAATGAGTGATGATAAGAAGATATGAAATCACAATCGATGATTTAAGCTTTATGATACGGTGATTTACATAAGCACAATATATGACCCAAGTTAATCATTAACTGACTCGAGTTGGTTCTTTCTGTGCTCGAGTGAAGTGATTTAAACATAAGATTTGAACTGAAGAAATCATTTCACAAAGGATGACTTGAGGCCAACATATGTTGACTTGAGTCACTAATTGAGTCAGAACTCTTACACTCGAGTCTAAAGTTATTTTTCACAAATAGTGACTTCGAGATGCATTTGAAAATGAGTTTAAGTAAAAGATAAGAAGAGAATATGTCTCTATATGAATTTAACTCGAGTCTAAAATGTTCACTTTAAGTTGGTGACTAGAGTCATGTATTTCTAACTCGAGTTAACATCATTTTCACAAATGTCTTTGAGTTAAATTTGGAAAAGATTTGAACACAAGGCATACTCGAGTCATTAAGTGATGACTCTAACGGATGTCTTGAGTTCATAAAATCGTAACTCGAGCGCTTCGTAGCTTTCATCGAGCAAAGACAATATCAGATAAGAGTTGAAGTTGTATCACCTTGGCACTTGAGTTTTGTTCAGGAAACTTGAGTGTTACCTTTGTAAGAGTGTTATCCTTCAAAAGTCAGAGCAAGCTTATACTAGAAACCATATTCACTTGATTGAAGATCAATTTCCAGAATCCAGTGACTTCCAAAATGCAAGAACATTGGCAGCACGGAGGTTAAATTCCAGTAAGCATGGCGTCTTCGATATAGCTCCAAATTTGATCTTTGTTTTTTTATATTGATATTTTTGGAAAGGTATTTGAGTCTAGTTTCAAATTCCATCAGTTTGAGCTCATTTGGATATGTAGTTTGTGAGATACGCCCAAAATATTGAAGTTGGGTCTGCTGTGTGGCGTAAATTTTAGTTCCAAATTCTAAAATTCATAACTCTCTCATATTAACTCCTTTGGTCTTGAATTTGGTGTCAAAATTATGCATTGGGAGTATAGTTTCATACAAAATTGGTTTCACCTCAATCGGATCTTCGGTGTGGGAGATATCATCAAATAACTAAATGTTGCTCGAGTGAAACGCTGAACAGGGATGAACAGAGGTGCTGAAGACAATACTAACTCGAGTCAATGGTGGCTGACTCGAGTTACCAACTCGAGTTGGATCATATCTGTGGAGCAAATCATTGTAGCAAAGTAGAAAACTCGAGTTTTGAGTTTTGTACTCGAGTTTGCTCATTGTGAAGCTTATTTTAACTCCGAACTGAAGCCATTTAGCTTATTTTAACTTCGAATTGAGTCATTCTAACTTCCATTTGATCGTAGAGACTTCTAGTATCAATCTAGGAACTTGAAAATTGATATTCTCATTCTATTTTGGAAGTTTCTCTTTCTTTCTTCTTTTTTCTTGATCATTCTCCACAAATCAACTTAGACTAATCATTTGCAATTTTCTCTTTCTTTCTTCTCTTCTCTTGATCATTTTCTACAATTCAATTTGGACTAATTTACATTAAATATAACAGTTAGTCAATGTATATAATACAAACTTTTTGCTCTTGATATTGATATGTATATTTGACATAATCAAACCTAAGCATATCTAACAAGTTACTTTATGATGCATTACATATCACCAGCGCCAAAATACAAAATATTGTCAACAACAGTCTGTCAAACACATTTATCCACATATATGTATCTACAATATTCCGGATGTGTCTGATGAAAACAACGAAATCATCGGGACCCTCCTCCCTTATCAAGTTCTTTTCCTGATTCCAAAAATATGTATCTAGAAAGAAATACATAATACGAATTCATATGTAGTCTGGATCATACAGCTTCAAAATCCGACGATCTTGGTACAGGGCCTCCAAGTAATGTTGGTACTGAGCTACATGGGTGTTCCTCCTAACCATAGCATATTCATATATGCTCTTGATAACATCCCACAGATCCTGATTTGGTGCCAGAGTATAACTTGTTGTCACCGTCCTGGACTTTGAGTTAAAAGCAGATGCTAGAGCTAGTGGTATTGAGGGTTGACCATTATCCCTGACTGACGAGGCCTCTGACCATGTACATGGTCCAAATACTGGTCTTGGTGATATTACTCTCTTTCTAGCGGTATATATTGTCCTAGGACCCCTCCGTGGCTCTAACGGTTTTCTAGGTCTAGGTTGATTGATTGAGGCAAAGGAGAAGTTTCTTCGCTACCTCTGTCTGCTCGACAACGGGGAATTCATTTCTTGTCATCACAAAACCAAGACTATATCAGTTATACTATTATGATATTGCCCAAAACCACTGTTCGAATACCATAAATGTCATACCCCTTGTAATTACGACATTTATCAGAGTAATACAACGATATATAGTGAGCAACACAGGTATAGAATAGTAAACTGATAATATATACATTCTTGGAATTGTTCAGGAATAATTTACAGAGTTCTTAATACAGTACTGTTCGAATACCATAAATGTCATACCCCTTGTAATTACGACATTTATCAGAGTAATACAACGATATATAGTGAGCAACACAGGTATAGAATAGTAAACTGATAATATATACATTCTTGGAATTGTTCAGGAATAATTTACAGAGTTCTTAATACAGTGATCCAAAGTAACATCGGTATCGATATATACAATACGACCCAAAAAAAATTGAAACAAAACTATTATAAGCTCTACAACTATATCTAGTAACTAAGTAGCAACTATCATTACTCCTTAATTGCAGCCTTTCCTTTGAAGATATTCTTGCTGCTTTGACCATGTCTGGAACCTATGACCTTGGGAACATCTGGGATTCACTTTGAACCCCAGAGTAACATGTTAATCTCACAAGCAGAGTATAAACAGTATATGAAGGTTAACCAAAATGAATAGCCCACACAGCATAAACATTCAGATAATGTAGATCATATATGCATACCATACAGCCCCTAGCGCTAGGTATAATGAATTGGCATGTATCGAGAGTCCTCTTGTACGTCAGAGTTCTCAATTGGGATACTCAACTAGGAATATTCGACTGGGAACTACCGAGAGTCCTATCCGGAATCTACTAGGGTTCTTAATCGGAAGTGCCCCAAGTCTCCTAAATTCAACTACGATAGTCACCTAAGAACCTTGGTCCATTAGGCCCTCGCCTAGTTCTAACCACTAGGAAGGTACTCTATGGTCAGCCCTTCCGCTCAATCGAGCCACGAATGGTGTTGGTCCCACACGGGACGAGACAATCACATATTTGGTTCAAACAGTCATACACAACTATAAAGAGTATGTGAGATTAGAGTTACTATCTTATTGCTTTA
The DNA here is from genome assembly GCA_025563575.1 of Acacia pycnantha. NCBI lineage: Eukaryota > Viridiplantae > Streptophyta > Magnoliopsida > Fabales > Fabaceae > Acacia > Acacia pycnantha. The sequence goes on along the minus strand of JAMWYP010000186.1, from coordinate 1,701,262 downwards.
TTCAAGTAAACTTCGTGAACCTCGCATGTTTTGGGAATTACGGTTTCCATAATCGTTGTTTGGTGTTCCACACAAAATTTCTTTCTTCCTTTAGCTGTTCAGATTTAGATCAAACCCAAGAGAAGCTTGATTTCGCTTGTCTTCTTCCCTTGTATTTTCGGTAGCTTGGAGGTTTTTGGAGCTAATGCTGAGTGACGAATTGGGATGGATAAATGAAGAGCAATTGAAGTGTTATTAGGGTCCATAAGTTGGTTTATAAGGGCAGTACCAAATTGCCCTTCTTATTCCGCGAAATTACGATTCTGCCATTAGTTATAAATTTAATTGAATTTCAACTTTTTCTTTTGCAATCCAATTGTCCAAAATTCTTGCGCCATTTTTAGAAAAATATTGACCCATTTTATTGGTCAATAACCCATAATCAAGTATCCATAAATTTTAAATAATTATGGAACATACGGCACATATTCGTAAAAGGTACAATTTTGACATTCCTTCAATTTTCTCAGAATTTCCAATGGAACTCAAACAACTTCTTTTCAATCCCTTTTAGTCCAATTTAATGCTCCAAAATGGAATAAATAAGTATTGGTTCCTTATGTCCATTGGTGCCAACAATTGTTTCAAAATTTTTAATTTTGGCGAAATCAAATATTTAGGGTAAGATTGACCTTTCGTCAAAATTTCACTATTTCTTTTCTCCAAACTCAAATACATCATACATGGAATTTTTCAGAGCAAATTTAGGATATTACAATTTTCATTTTAATTTTTTATTACATAATTATTATTTCAATTATTTTCACCTAATATTTTTCCGTAATTTATTTTCTTTTCTCATATCGTTTTAAGAAAAAATGACAATAAAGTTGCAACCTTTAATCCAAAGATTTTGTTCTTTTATCTGTTCTTATATAGAGCAAATATTTGTGAAACAAAATAGAAACAATGACAAAATTATAAATGAAATTCACTAAAAAATAAAATAGAGCACGATTATTTTCAGCTTGAAAAAATTAATGAGGGTTCATATGGGAAATAGTAAAAGTAGACGTTTTATTAATTACATAAAGACAGGATACCGCAACCAGAACACTATCAAATGCTATATATATATATATTTTTACGAAAATAGGTGAACAGTGATTTTACACTCATTTTTTCAGAAAAAAGGAAAGGAGGGATTGGGAAAATGAGGAAAGCTTGGTCCAAGGACTCTAGGGTCCAACCCTCCTCTCTTTTAATGTGAACAGTGATTTTACACGACTTTTTATTTTTATTTTTTTATTATAAAAAGTAAAGGAGGGATTGAGAAAATGAGGAAAGAAGAGAGTCTAGTCCAAGGACCCTATGTCCAACCCTCCTCCCTTTCAATGATGTGAGCTCGCTCAGGGATAGTGATCGCATAAAAACCGAGCTGAACAAAGCTTCGAACACTCCTTCTCACTGCTTTCTTTGCTCCTCCCCTCTTGTTGATTTTACTCTTCCCTGTCGATGTTATTGATTAGATAGTGAAGCCTCTTTTAGCCTCTCAACTTTATGTGGTCCTCATCAATTGCTTGCAGCTTCATCGTGGTGTAGACCAGTGGAACTCTTTTAGATGCTAATGCGGACAGTCACCTGCAAGGCCATGAAATTTTGGCAACAAATGGATAAACCATATTTAAGTTCAAAATTAGCAGCAAGTCTAGGATATGTAATGAATAAAAGATGATAATTAAGATCAGGTGCAACCAATTCCTTTAAAGTGTGACAATTTGCTTGTTCTGCCATAATTTTTGAGTTAGTTGTACTTATACACCATAAGCACACAGAAAAGACTAAAAAACACAAAAAGACACAAAAACGATAGAAATTGACCAAAACAAATCCAGAACAGTATCAAATGATTTTTAAAATTTTTGAGACTTCCATCAAACAACTTCTGGACTATTCTGAAACCTAAAAATCAAATAAAAAACACTTAAAAAAAATTTAAAAAGTAGTTTAAACAATGGAATTTAGCCAAAAAATGAGGAGTAGATAGTGGTATCAAATATTGTTTACCGCCTTTTTTATGTTTGATTTTAATTTTTTATTAAATGATTATTATTTCAATTATTTTCCCTAATAATTTTTGGTAATTTATTTTCTTTTCTCATATCGTTTTAAGAAAAAATGATAACAAAGTTGCAAGCTTCAATTCGAAGATTTTGTTCTTTTATCTGTTCTCACATAGAGCAAATATTTGAGAAAAAAAAAAGAAAATACAATGAAAAAATTATAAATGAAATTCACTAAAAATTAAAAATAAAACATGATTATTTTTAGCTTGAAAAAATTAATGAGGGTTCATGTGGGAAATAGTAAAAGTAGACCTTTTATTAATTACATAGAGACAAGGGTTGTCCAAGGACCGGGCCAGACCGGGTTGGAGGTCAACCCGAGGTCTGGCCCGATATGAACTCGGGCTTAAAAAATCAGCCCGAGGTCTGGTCCAGTCTGGTACCACCCTGAGCTCAGGCTGGACCGGACCGGACCGGACCAGCTGGACTGCCTCGACTAGTCCAGGCAGTCCAGCTTTTATTTTTTTTTACTTTTTTTTCCAATTTTTTTCAGTTTTTTTTTGCCTTCTTGGGATGTAATATTTTGGCCCTGATTTCACCTGACTTCCCAAAACAATAAAAAGTGACATAGTGAAAAGTGATTCCCATAAATTAAAAAGCACATTAAGATGTCCAGACTCCAGTAAGTGGCTTAATGTAATGGTGATATACAAAAAAAAAAAGGACCTCGGGTCAGACCAGACTGGTCCAGGGGGTCTAAGCCCCTGGACCGAAGTCCAGTCCAACCCGAGCAATTTGGTTCAGTCCGGTCCGGTCAAATTGTCTCAGACCATTTTTTTGCTTGCCTTAGACCGGGTCGGGTCGGACCGGACCGGGCTAGACCAACCGGACCTCGGGTTTTTTGGACAATCCTAGAGACAAGATACCGCACACGCAAAACATGAAGACAAGATACCGCATCCAAAACACTATGAAATGGTATTTTTTAAAATAAAAAAGGTAAACAGTGATTTTACACTCATTTTTTAGAAAAAAGAGAAGGAGGAATTGAGAAAATGAGGAAAGATGAAAGCCTGGTCCAAGGACTTTAGGGTCCAACCCTCCTCTCTTTATATGTGAACAATGATTTTACACCCCCGTTTTTTTTTTATAAAAAATGAAAGTAGGGATTGAGAAAATGAGGAAAGAAGAGAGCCTGGTCCGAGTACCCTAGGTCCAACCCTCCTCCCTTTAAATGTGAATAGTGATTTTACACCCCTTTTTATAAAAAATGAAAGGAGGGGTTGAGAAAATGAGGAAAGAAGAGAGCCTGGTCCGAGGACCCTAGGTCCAACCCTCCTTCCTTTCAATGATCTGAGCTCATTAAGGGATAGTGGTCACATGAAAACCGAGCTGAAGAAGCTTCGAGCACTCCTTCTCACTGCCTTCTACGCTTCTCCTCTAGACGATGTTACTCTTCCCTGTGGATGTTACTGATTAGACACTAAAACCTCTTTCAGCCTCTTAGCTTTATGGGGACCTCATCAATTGCTTGCGGTTTTATCATGCTGCAGACCATGCGGAACTCTTTTAGATGCTTATGCAGACATTCACCTGCAAGGCCATGAAACTTGAGTAACAAATGGATAAGACCAGATTTAAGTTCAAAATTAGCTGCAAGTTCAATATATGTAATGCACAAAGTCTGATAATTAACATCAGGTGCATCCAATTCCATCAAATTGGGATGATTTTCTTGTTCTGCTATAATTTCTGAGTTAGTGGTACTCCTAGTACTCATACAACAAAAGCACCTAGAATTGGCAGAACACACAAAAAGACTAAAAAACACAAGAAGACACAAAAACATGAAAACACACAAAAATGACAGAAATTGACCAAAACAAATCCAGAACAATATCAAATGATTTTTCAAATTTTTGGAACTTCTACCAAACAACTTCAGGACTATTTTGGAACCTAAAAATCAAATAAAAAAGTTTAAAAAATTGTCTAAACGATGGAGTTTGGCAAAAAAAAATAGCACTACATAGTGGTGTCAAATGTTTACCGCCATGTTTATTTTTTTTATTTTCATTATTTATTACATAATTATTATTTCAATTATTTTCACCTAATATTTTTTGGTAGTTTATTTTCTTTTCTCATATCGTTTTAAGAAAAAAGTGATAATAAAGTTGCAAGCTTTAATCCGAAGATTTTGTTCTTTTATCTCTTCTCACATAGAGCAAATATTTGTGAAAAAAATTAGAAAATACAAATGACAAAAATATAAATGAAATTCACTAAAAAGTAAAAAAAATATGTTTATTTTTAACGTGAAAATATTAATGAGGGTTTATGTGGGAAATAGTAAAAGTAGACATTTTATTAATTACATAAAGAAGAGATACCGCATGTGCAAAACATAAAAACAAAATACTGCATCCAGAACATGATAAAATGCTACTACTATTATTATTATTTTTTAAAAAAGGTGAATAGTGATTTAACACTACATTTTTAGAAAAAAAAGGAAAGAGGGATTAGGAAAATGAGGAAAGAGGAAAGCCTGGTCCAAGGACTATAAGGTCAAAAATAAAATAAAATCAAGAACACTATCAAGTGATTTTTTAAATTTTTGGGATTCACACCGAACAACTTCTAGACTATTTTGGAACATAAAAATTAAAGAAAAAATTTAAAAAATTGAAAAAGTCATCTAAACGATGGAGTTTGGCCAAAAATGAGGACTACATGATGGTATCAAATGTTTACCGCCATGTTTATTTTTTGTTTTAATTTTCTTATTACATAATTATTATTTCAATTTTTTCAGCTAATTTTTTTTCAGTAATTTATTTTCTTTTCTCATATCGTTTTAAGAAAAAATGATAATAAAGTTGCAAGCTTTAATTAGAAGATTTTTTCTTTTATCTGTTATCACATAGAGTGAATAATTGTGAAAAAAAATAAAATACAATGACAAAATTATAAATGAAATTCACTAAAAATTACAAATAAAACATGATATTTTCATCCTGAAAAAATTAATGAGGGTTCATGTGGGAAATAGTAAAAGTAGACTTTTTATTAATTATATAAAGACAAGATACTGCATCCAAAACACTATCAAATGCTATTATTATTATTATTATTTAAAAGAGGTGAACAGTGATTTTACACTCCATTTTTAGGAAAAAAAGAAAGAGGTATTAGGAAAATGAAGAAAGAGGAAAGCCTGGTCTAAGGACTCTAGGGTCCAACCCTCCTGTCTTTCAATGTGAACAGTGATTTTACACCCGTTTTTTATAAAAAAAGGAAAGGAGGGATTGAGAAAATGAGGAAAGAGGAAAGCCTGGTCTAAGGACTCTAGGGTCCAACCCTCCTGTCTTTCATTGTGAACAGTGATTTAATTTACACCCATTTTTTATAAAAAAGGAAAGGAGGGATTGAGAAAATGAGGAAAGAAGAGAGTGTGGTCCGAGGACCCTAGGTGCAACCCTCCTCCCTTTCAATGATCCGAGCTCGCTGAGGGATAGTGATAGCATGAAAACCAAGCTGAAGAAGCTTCGACCGCTCCTTCTCACTGCCTTCTTCGCTCCTATCCTCCATTCGATGTTGCTCTTCCCTGTCGATGTTACTGATTAGACACTGAAGCCTCTTTTTGCCTCTCAACTTTATGTGGTCGTTATCAATTGCTTGTCGTTTTACATGTTGCAGATCACGTGGAACTCTTTCAGATGCTTATGCGAAAATTCACCTGCAAGGCCACGAAACTTGGGCAACAAATGCATAAAATGAGATTTAAGTTTAAAATTAGCAGCAAGTTCACGATATGTAATGCACAGAGGCAGATAATCAACATAAGGTACAACAAATTCCTTCAGAGTGGGACAATTTTCTTGTTCAGCCAAAATTTTGGAGTTAGTAGTACTCCTAGTACTCATACAACATAAGCACATAGAATTGGCAGAACACACAAAAGGACTCAAAAACACAAAAAAATGACAGAAATAGACCAAAACAAATCTAGAACACTATCAAATGATTTTCAAAATTTTTGGGACTTCTACCGAACAACTTCTGGACTATTCTGGAACCTAAAAATCAAATAAAAAAACTTCAAAAATTGAAAAAGTGGTCCAAACGATGGAATTTGGCCAAAAAATGAGGACTACATAGCAATATGAAATGTTTACTGCCATGTTTATTTTTTATTTTGATTTTTTATTACATAATTATTATTTCAATTATTTTCACCTAACATTTTTCGGTAATTAATTTTCTTTTCTCATATCGTTTTAAGAAAAAATGATGATAAAGTTGTAAGCTTTAATCCGAAGATTTTGTTCTTTTATCTGTTCTCATATAGAGCAAATATTTGTTTTAAAAAATAGAAAATACAATGACGAAATTATAAAAGAAATTCACAAAAAATAAAAAATGAAACATGATTATTTTTCAGCTTGAAAAATTTAAGAGTAAATACTCTTTCTGGTCCCTGACAAAAAACACGGACCCCATTTTGGTCCCTTACAAAAAAATGGTCCCTTATTCGTCCTTTTTTAGGGACTAAAAATGACATTTTGGAAATTTGTAAGGGATCAAATTGTCAACCAATCGATCCTTATTCGTCCTTTTTATGGACTAAAAATGACATTTTTTTTTCAGGGACAAAAAATGGTATTTACTCATAGGGTTCTTGTGGGAAATAGTAAAAGTAGACATTTTATTAATTACATAAAGACAAGATACCACATGCGCCAAACATAAAGACAAGATACAACATCTAGAATACTATCAAATGCTTTTTTTTTTTTTTTCAAAAGAGGTAAACGGTGATTTTACACTTCTTTTTTTAGGAAAAAGGAAAGAAGGGATTGGGAAAATGAGGAAAGAGGAAAGCCTTGTCCAAGGACCCTAGGGTCCAACCTTCCTCTCTTTTAATGTGAACAGTGATTTTATTCCCCTTTTTAATAAAAAAGGAAAAGAGGGATTGAGAAAATGAGGAAAGAAGAGAGCTTCATCCGAGGACCCTAGGTCTAACCCTCCTCCCTTTCAATGATCCGAGCTCGCTCAGGGATAATGATTGCTTGAAAACCGAGCTGAAGAATCTTTGATCGCTCCTTCTCACTGCCATCTTCGCTCCTCTCCTCCTGTCGATGTTATTGATTAGACATTGAAGCCTCTTTTATGCTCTCAGCTTTATGTGGTCTGCATCAATTTATTGTGGTTTCATCGTGCTACAGACCACGGGGAACTCTTTTAGATGCTTATACAAACATTCACTTGCAAGGCCATGAATCTTGCGCAATAAATGTAAAAGACCACATTTAAGTTAAAAATTAGCAATAAGTTCATGATATGTAATGCACGAAGGTTGATAATTAACATCAGGTGCGGCCAATTCCTTCAAAGTAGGACATTTTCTTGTTTAGCCATAATTTACAAGTTTGTAGTATCCCTAGTACTCATATAGCATAAGCACAAAGAAATGGCAGAACACACAAAAAGAATCAAAAACACAAACAGACACAAAACAATAGAAATTTACCAAAACAAATCTAGAACACTATCAAATGATTTTTTAAATTTTTGGGACTTCCATCAAACAACTTCTGGACTATTCTAGAACCTAAAAAGCAAATAAAAAAAATTAAAAAAAAAATTGAAAAAGGTTGTCTAAACGATGGCATTTGGCCAAAAAATGAGGACTACATGGCAAAGCGATGTATTGTGCTCATTAGGAAATTTTCTTGTAGCTCACCAAAATTCAAGCCAATCAGAGATACTTCGAAAAGTACTAGTAGAAATTCAGCAGAAATTTTGAAATACCGGCTACGTCCTACTGAGACCAAAAAACAGTGAAAAATTGGTCTAAATGTTGGAATTTAGGAAAAAACAGGTAAGACCTTATTTCCTAAAGGAAGTTTCTTGCTCTGAATGCCCAATTCCTTGTGGATAAGACCCGGTCGGAGTGATCTAGGTAAGATAGAAATTTTCCCAGTCACCTAAACGACTCTAAACTATACTACTCTACTGTCAATAATCAGATCGAGGCAAAGTCCCTGGCAACGACGCCAAATTTTGACAAGATTTTCTGAGCTCTCGCAAAATAACCAAGTTCAATAAAGATTGTAGTATAGAGAACTTAGATCGTTTCTCTCAAGGAATTCACAGCAGGTCTAAAATCAATAGTAAACGCAGTAAAGCAATAACCAGAATGGGGGAGTTTTTCAATGCAATTTAAATGAAGCAAAGATTAAAACAAAATATAGGAAAATGAGATTAATCATATTGAAAACGATTAACCCAGAATTAAGATTCCATAACCCTCATCGGACAAAAACATAATAACTGAACTCGTGATTGATTCTAGACAAACCAAAATATCTGCGTTTGTCCAGAAACTCCCTCAACTAGACGATTTCCTAGCATCTAATCAAACACGTGGTGAGCTCACTGTGCGATCGCTTTGTCATCTCTGTAACCCAGTTTGACCTATGTCCTTGGGATATCAATCTAGATATTAAATCTAACACCCAATCTGCATTTAAAATTAGATCCGATCAAAATAAACAGAAACAAGTTACATTATCGATTGAAGTGTGAGTCCTCTGGATTCATGGGATGCTCAATCCATGGGTCAATCACAGAAGCTTAACCGAGCATGGCTGGGAAAAACGTAGATAAAGAAATGAAGAATGCCATGAACCTGATGAACAACTCATAGAAAATAAAAAATTTCTATTTTAATCCAAAAATCTCATAGAAAATAATTGATTATGTGATTGTAGCCACCATCTAATTTTACTTATAATGGAAAGATGGCTAAAAATAGGAAGCCTCTAATAATTGGTCTTTTATTACAAAATTTAGACCCAATTAAAAATCTAGAAAAATGCTTATGTCTTTAGCTCCAATTTTGTCCTTCTTATTGTCCGAATCAGCCTTTCGAGTATTCATATCAATTGTAGCTCTCTGAATCATCTAAAAATTGAAAAAAGAATGAGGCTAATTGGATATCTAGATCAAAAGTTATGGCAAAAATAGAAAAGCACTATAATTCTAGAATTTAATCATAAAAATGAATGAAATCCAATTAAAGGCTCAAAACCCAATTAAAAAGTGAAAAAAAACACAATTAGATGCAGATTAGCCAAACTATTGTTACCCCGTCACTGTCTTGGTGTCTCCGTCTTCCATTGATTGTCACAGTGTCAGCGACGTCAGCGTCTCTAAAGCTTCCATTGTTGCTGGGTGTTCGACTCACCCTCTTGAATTCATCAAGGCCCGTATGCAGCTTCAGGACGAGAATCTTGCACCAAAACCAAATCCATCAGTCCACAGCTTTCGACCGGCATGCGACTTGCACCCTGGTTCCATCCCTTCGATGCCACAAGTAGCAGCCACCACTGCCACAACGCCTGCTCGCATGGGTCCCATCTTGTAACATCCCAACTTTTCACAAGCAGTATAATTTTTTTTGTCAAACATCATTTCAAAATCGTCAGAGTAGAGCAACAGAGCGATTGAGTAACTGATATGTATATATAAAACGCCGCAAGTCTGGCTGGTTACAACAGCGGTACAGAAACCGCATGGTTTAGAAGTATATAACAGAAGAAAGGCTTCCGCTGGAACAACAAAAAGGAAGTCTTCACTGGGGTCTTCTACTCGGCCGCTTGCCTCTCTCCTCGGTCCTCGGTCCTCCGAAACCTAACGCTATGTTAAGAGCTGAGATCCAGTGCACCGGATCTCAGGTAACGGTTAACCTCATGTTTATGTACACGACATGCAGACATTAACATTACTAACATCACTCTATCACAATCAATGTATATGTATTGCTCCCAAAGATGCGAGACATATTGCTCCCAAAGATAAAGACATATTGCTCCCAGCATACAGACATATTGCTTTTAGCATATAGACATATTCTCTAACCTCTATATGCACTCAAACAGTATAACAAATCTACAACACCCATACATACATGCATACCATAAACATCAGAGTTAGTGTTACAGTACGCGAACGTACATACACTAATACTACATAACCACACAACAAACATATAGTTACCATTCATCACACATAAGCATACATAGACATCAGAGTTAAGGTTACCAGTACGCGAACGTACCTTCGTTGACGGTAGACGGTACTTCCGTCGGAAATCATACTTTTTACTAAACGGCGCGTTTACGGAAAAACAATAAACGTCCAACAATGGCACGTCGGACAACAGAACGACAAAGAGATCAGAGTTTCTGATATCCTATAAGGGTAATATCACTTTCATTAGTGATTTGACATTACGACCGGCATTTTAGGTAAAAATTACCATTTTGCCCCTATACCCCTAATTGGCGGAATTTCGCCAGCACTTCGTTACTTTGGCTCCGATTTTCCCAAAATTTTGCCAGAACTTCGAACCAATGATAATTTTCGAAATTCTAGACTAATATAGCCCTATCATATGATATCCTATCATGCTTGAAAAATTAAAGGCTATACTAGCAAGACTACTCTAACTATTGAAAGAACTACTAAGCTTAAAGCTCTGCACCGAAAAACTTACCCAGAGCTTCGCTGCAATTTTCCCCAGAGCTTCTCTCTCTAAAATCCTCTCTCTATTTTGAAATCCACAAGAGGATTTTGGTGTGAATAATTTCAAAAGAGTTGCTTGCTATTTATAGAAGAAGTTGTAAGGGCATAATAGTCTTTTTCCATATTTCAACCTTCATTTTAAACCATGGAAATTAGGGGTTTGGTGGATGATTTGCAGCCATGGAACACACCATTTTCGTTCAGCTCCCTCCATGAGTCACCAACTTGTGACAACTTGCATATTCTAGAAGCTTTAGACCGATAAAGTTTCCCGATCGGTGTCCGTTTCGCGAAATCTCAAAATTCTGAATTCATAACTTTGAAGATCTTCTCTTTCTCATCAATAATATCTAATTTAAATTTGATTTCGGTCTTTTACAGGGTTCCAACAGTCCAGTTGAAGTTTTCTCGAAAAACGTGTCCGAACGCGTCCGGTGCCGGAACGCATTTCTGGAATCATCAACTTCTTCAGAAAAATTCACTGATTCCAAATATGTCAAGATAAATTAAAACTCATTCCTAGATGTTGAGTTAGAATTTATTTTCTTCATATCCAAAAATATGCCTATCTGCATTTTTCTCTATTTCGTCTTATATGCAAAACGTTGCATAGGACTCGGAATTAACTTCCGGAAGAGTCTAACGGAAGATAAAATTCCACTGATCAATATTTTATCCTGACTTTGGAAATCTCATTCCTAGATCTCTAGATAGGATCCGTTTCCTAATTTCTAAATTACTATTCATCATTTTTCACTTTAATAAATTATATTATTAAAATAATTGCAACTTGCAAAAATTTATTTCTTATTCATTTTTTTTTCTTTTCTTCTTGGAAATTTCGGCTGGCCCTTCATTTTAATTAATAAATATTTTATTTTTTAATTAATTAATTAATTAATTATTTACTTATTTAATTTTTCCAAAAAGTCCACAAAAATCCCTAATTGGTCCATTCTTGTATTTAGGTTTAAAAATACCTAAACTCAACTATTTTTCTCCAAAATTTCCAATTAATTAGTAAACATGTTTTTACTAATTTTAAAACAAAAACCACTAATTTTAGGGTTTTACATAATTATTTATGAATTTCCTTTGCTTATGCTTAAGTAATTAGCCCAATATTACTTAATTACTTAATTATCACAAGTTGATAATTTTCTTACTTAGAACACCTCATTACCTTCATACTTTTGTATTGACATCTTTGTTTTCATGTCTCCTGCATTATCTTAGCATTTACTGGGGTATTTCGGTCATTTCCTTACTTTTTGAGTATTCTTCTACAACTTCTCCAAGTTTGTAACTTAATAAATTACCTAAATTAGGGACAATATCCTTCCCTATTTTAAATAGATTTTTACTTGCCTCTTTTATAGCTTTCACAGGGTATTTATAACCCACAATGTGCTTAGGGACCTATTTGCAAATTCTCAAACGTTTTAGGGACCTATTTGCAAATTATCTAATTTCAAGGGAGATTACCCTAAGTCAGATTTGAGGGTATTACACATCTCTGTTGGTGTTTGCCTTATCCAACAAGAAGGCTTAACCGCTCTTTTCTCCAGCGTCTTCGCCACTATCCTACGCCAGTGCCTCATATTTTAACGTAATTGTGATAGTTGTTTTTTTAATAGTGATTTGGTAGTTTTTTCATTTTTTAATTGTTGATTGGTAATTATGGTACCCTCAATTGTTTTTTTTGCCAGATGCTCCTCGGGTAATAGTTCATTGGCAAATCTGTACCTTAACCCTTTATCAATTAAACATTCCTACATTTATTAACCAAGAGATACAAATAAGTGAAATAATATTCAATTATCAGTAACCCACTCGAGTGTTGTTTGATCTTGTTGTGAACTGTGGGCAAGTTCCTCGATATCAATGGGTGCTTTTGGTTTTACTCAAGTGAAAGCCTTCAACTTTCATTGTCACTCGAGTTTCCCTGCAAGTGATCCATTCTATGTTTGGCTCTGTTTTTTAGCATAAGAACAGGGGATCCTGCAAAACAAAATACTAGGAACTCTGATGCTTAAGTTAGTAAATAAATCATTAAAACATACTTAAAATAAGTAGGATGAAGGAAATTACTTACAATTCTTTGGAATTTACCATTCTCAATTCTCTTCTAATGGTTGGTGAAAATATCAGCTAGTTGGAGATGAGTAGCAATGAACACCACTTTAACATATTTCTTCTGAACATGATCTCTAATGAAGTGATGTCTCACATCAATATGCTTGGTTCTTGAATGTTGAATTGGATTTTTAGCTAAACTTATTATGCTCGTATTGTCACAAAGAATTGGAATTTCCTTTAGATGGATACCCAAATCTTTGATGTTGTTGTTTCAGCCATAGCACTTGAGCAACTTTTTTTGAAAGAGATTAAGAAAGCTAAATAAATTATTGAATTATAGCATATATTGTGTATCATTATATTATATATCATTTTTATATTTTGACCATAAAAATATATCAATTTATAAGTCAGGAAAATTAGTTTAATAAAAAAGATAAATATAAATACTTTAATATAACTTATTTAGCTTTATTAATCTTTTTTTAAAAAATCAACTAGCTAATATAACTAAGTCATATGAATCAATGAAAGGTGGTCGACTCATTAACTTTACCTAAAAATGAAATATTTTTCCATTTTTGCCCATATTTTAGAAGGTTGAATTAGTCAATATAATTAGTGCTAATAACTTTGTTATTAGATGACCCTAAAACTTTATATAAAGGGTTTTAGTCCATTAGTTAAGAGTGTGTGCATGAAATAATTATACCAAAATAAGATGGTATTGGTGCTTTCTCAAGTCTGTGTGTAGAAAAATGAGTCTACGTTCAGAAATTATAAAATAATTAATATTTATTGTGTCACAAATTGCCGGCATTCCTAGCAAATACGAAATGTAACTTTCATTGAACATTTCAAAATTAAGGTTATAAGATATGAAGACGACCAAAAAGATCCTCGTCATTATATGTTCATGTCTATATTCATCCTTATAAGCTGTGCTCCATTCATCTCCAAGCAATTTTGTAAAATTATATACTCCGACAAAATAGGCACGTAACCTCTTTTAGGATTATCAATTGATCCAAATTCAAGTTCGGACGGGTTTTAATTAAGAAAAAAAAAATGCTCATAACGTGATTTATTTATTTATTTTCCAAATAATTCCAATCAAGGCCTTTTAACATTGTGTCGAGTAGCCTCTCGCAATTTTATTTTAATTAAGGACGTATGACAAAACTTAGGTCCATTTATTTATATATATTAGGTTCAATTATCCCTTCAGATATCGTTAAATAAATTGTTATTATTAATTAATAATAGTTTCATAGAATTTTGAAAATTTATCCATATGAATTTTTATTATTAAAAAATACCTTGGATAAAAATAAATGGACACACACACACTTTATCTGAATTTTGATTGTTTCTCTAAAAAAATTGGGGTAATTCCTTGCGTTTTTTTTTTTTTGTTTTGTTTTGTTTTAAGCTAAGGAAGGTTTTTAGCTCTTCGTGGTACGTAAAGATCTAAATATTAATAAAGAAAAACCATGCTTTTGTCTTTAGTAAAAATTATAAAGTATATAACATTGTTGTTATATATATGTGTGTATGTATTAAAGTTGTTATTATTAACTTAAATTAGTCCTAAATTTGTTTGATACTCATTATCCAAATAAGACAATTTTTTGGGCATAAATGCATGTGTTACATTATAAAACTTGAAAAATTGAATTCAAGATATGACCCAATACACACCGCGTATATGATTAAAATACAGGTACATTACAGGTCATGTACGCGTTAAATAGAATTGATTCATCGATAAAAACAAAGAGAAAAGATAAATCTTGAATATGTCGAAAAAATGAATATATATATGGTATTAGGTGCAATCAGATTAGATGCATACATTTTTTATAGGTTCAATGAGAACTAAATTTTTAATGTATTTTTTATTTATTCCATTCATAAGATTTAAATTCTGACTTTATTTAAAAGATATATTAAATTTATGTAATTTGACTACTCAAATAAAATTTAATAACAAATGTACAACAAGAATTGCATGTAACGTTTGCTTTTTCTAGTGTTAAATAATTAGTTTGAAGCTTATTAATATAAAGCAGAGTCAAATTCTGATCTATACGAATATCCTTATCAGTAAAGTAATGTTTAATTATATCCTCAACATATAATATAATTAAGACTTGAATGCATATTGGAAGTGGACAAATGGAAAGAATGTTTTTATTTTTATAATGAATGCTAAATTTGTTGTTTGCATTTGGACAGAGCATGGGGCATATTGGAAGATCACTGAGTTATTAAAATTCAAAAGGAATTGAATTAATGAACAAATAAATAAGGGAATTCAAATCATAACCGCCAAATTTTTTGATACCTTTGATTTCATACCAATTCTAACATTTATATATTTGGTCGGCCAATAGTGACAAGATTCATTCATGCATGGATTCATGTCTTTATATGCAATGAATAAATAATAGAAACAAAAGTCAGATTTGGATAATCTCCAGAAATATTTTAATTTTTTCCCTAAATTTTACCTCATTTGTTAACATTTATCTCACAATCTAAATTATTTATATCATTAATTGTGGTTAGTTGGATGAAAATAATTTGCAACTAATTAAGAAAATTAGTTAAGTTAGTTATTATAAAATATGTGTTTTGATTTATTTAAAATACCTTCTTTAACCATTTGTGTTGAAGCTACCCTTGAGTTACAACCCCTATATGCAATCAATGGGAGTAATTTGGAAAAAAAATTATAAATTTGAGATATAAATTGGATTGAAGTCTTACATTTAAAACAAAAGTAAACATTCTAAGTAGTTCCCATAATTAGGACTGGAGAGAGTATTATACCACTCTGAACCTATTTGGAACTTGAAATTCAACTTGCCAACTCCTCTTGATCATATTCTTGATCACTAAGATAACTTTCCTATCCTTATGTTGTTGAAGGGACTACAATCTGAATAAGCTGAATAGCTTCTTTAAAGTTTATTGGGTTAAAGTGCAAATTGGCCAATGAAGTACTACGCTAGGAGCACTCGGCACAAAAATGTTTTAGGGCACCTTAACTATCAATTAACAATTAAAAAGTGAAAAAAAAACAAAGCCGTTAAAGTATAATGTAACACCGTTTGAATAATTAGTGGCGAAGACTTTGACTGGAATTATTGTGTTAGGAACCAAAATCAGCAGTCCACAGCCTCCGACCGGCACTCGCCTTGCACCCTGGTTCCGTCCCTCTGATGCCACAGGCAGTAGCTGCTACTGCCACGACGCCTGTTCGCATGGGTCCCATCTCTGTTGGTGTTTGACTTATCCAACAAGAAAGCATAACCGCTATTTTCTCCGGCGTCTTTGCTACCATCCTCTGCCAGTGCCTCTACTCCTCCTCTCGTATGGGTCTTTTATTCCTTCAAGCCTCTCATTTACCACGTGGACAGGATTCAATTGACAAATGGTCGTTACACTCATATTTTAACGTAATTGTGATGGTTTCTATTTTTAATTGTTATTTGGTACTTATGCTCCTTTTTTATTGTTGATTGATAGTTAAGGTACCTTTAAAACATTTTTGTGCCGAGTCCTCCTAATGTAACATTTTGTTGGCTAATCTTCACCTTAACCCAAGTTCTTTTTAGAATTAAGTCCCTCACACTGTAGTCACATGCTCTTTTGAGAACCATCAGGCATCCTCATAATTTAACTATAAATTGGCCACCTCTTCTAATCTAAGTAGGAATCCCTCAACTAGGAAGTAGCTTCCATTTCTCAATATGCCACCAAAGAAAGCTTTATTGGTGTAGTGGGAATACGTCCCATCAACATACTTCCCATTCATGTTTTTGACATCCATGTGATGAAATTGTTATAACTGGTCGTTGATATCCATTCAACTAAGTTTGTTATTTACACTAGTCATTACATCCATGGTTGTGAGTGAATTGGCCTTCACAAAATACACAAAAAGATATGTGTACATAACCAAAGTGTTTCAATAATGGTCCAAAACAAGGGATAATTGTGATGTATGTGGGAACAAAAATCACTATTCTAGGCTAAGGGCTGGATCAAGCCCAATTGGAAGACTTCGTCCACTCATGGCCTAACATTAGATCAGCTAGCTCCTACCATCGCACAGTTTAACTCACTATATTCTTAGATCCGCAAATATAGGAACTGATCCTACTATTTGCTGAGATCCGAAAATATTGGAATGGACTAAACATGGCTCAGTTGCTCAACAAATAGGGTTGTTTAAACCCAGAGAGGACACGACAGATTTACAATCCTATATCAATTACTCATTTCTTCTTCTTCTCTACTCTTCAATTACTATTCTTATACCCTATAAAGATCAATAAAATACCTGTTTTCCTCACCTTGTTCAGTTTATATTTCATCTAACGTTCAATATCTTTGTCTTGTTGATACCCTTCTCGACTAGTAATATTATTGCACGAACAATTTGGCATCATCCATGGGGTACAACAAATTCAAAAGAGATTGTTTTACCTTTATTCATTTTTCAGTTCTTCATCATGATAGATGCACCTATTATAGAGGATATTGTAGAAAACACGAGCAATAATGTCCAAGGATGACTTAATGAGGTGGCAGCCTTGGTATGAGAATAGACTGAGAAAATCTTAGCTCAAGCCAAGTTGGTGGCACAACAACAAGAGCAACTCCATCACCAGCATAGAGAGAACAACATCTTACGGGAGTAGATGGCCTCAAGGCCCCCATGAGTCCAGATTGCTATCATTCCAAGCATGCCATTGAAGGAGACCCCTCAGATAGACCAACAAAGGGGGTTAGTAATAGAAATAACACTAATGGGTCCAATCACGCAAGTGTTAGTTTTGATTAGTTTTGATGATGTCTTATATAAGTGCCATTATTAAGAGCAAAGAGTTTGTATGATATATTTATCTCCTACTTTGACTAATTTTTATATTTAATGTAGATTAGTCCAAGTTGAATAATAGCTCAAGAAGGAGATAAGAGATTTTAGAAAGAAGAAGCTAGAGAGAATCAAGTTCAAGAAGAAGATAAGATATTGAAGAAGGTAGAACTTCAAGAAGAAGAGGAGTCCAAGCTAAATGATGAAGAATAATCAAGAAAATAGATTGAAGAGAGAAGTTCTTGCACAATATAATGGGAATATCATAATATCAAGGAAGCAAGAAGCTATCAAATTTGATTTTGGGAATGATCAAGAGAAAAGAAGAAAGAAAGAATTAAATTATGGAGAATGATGAAGAGAAGAGAAGAAAGAAGGAAGAACTTGTTGAATGGATTGAGAAAATCATTATTCAAGTTCATATATTGATGCTAGAAGTCTCCAAGATCATATGGAAGTTGGAATGGGTCAATTCAGAGTTAAAACCAGCAAAAATCAGTTCCAGGATGAGAAAACTCGAGTCCAGATGTTAAAACTCGAGTTTCCTACTTCGCTACAACGATTTGCCTCTCTGGTATGAGAAAACTCGAGTTTGGAACTCAAAACTCGAGTTTGGAACTCAAAACTCTAGTTAATCATTAACTGACTCGAGTTTGCAATGTCTTCAGCAACTCTGGGGTCTCTGGACAAGGAAAACTCGAGTTTCCAATTGTCAACTCGAGTTTACCGCTCGATCAAAGAACTGTTCTACTGTTTCACGATCAACTTGGGCGACATCTGGTAATTCGATGATATCTCCCAAACTAGAAATTGGATTGAAGTGAAATCAGTGGCATATTAAAATAGACTATCATTGCGTCATTTTGATATAAAAAGAAAGCCAAAAAGAGTTCAGATGAAGAATATAGGAATTGTAGAAGTTGACTGTGACATTCACGCCACAGAGAAAACCAAGGTTCAATGTTTTTGAGTATATCTCACAAAGTACAAGTCCGATTGAGCTGAAATTGGTGCCATATGAAAGAAGACTCAACGGGATTTCTGTCAAGCTTTGAACGGACCAAAAAAAAGTTCAGAACAGGGAGATATGTCCCTCGAAAGTCGACTGTTTATTTCAAGATGTTGCACAGCTTGCTATCAAATGAAGCAAACTCGAGTTTGGAATCAAAACTCGAGTTTCCATCGGACAGAGAGCAATCTTGAGTAAAGAAACAACCTCTAAAATCGAGTTAACAAATGCAAACTCGAGTTTTCACCTCGGCTTCAGAAAATCAGCGTTTCGAAAATCTCGTTTTTCATCAAGAACATCCAGATGATTACCCAAATGATTTATAATACTTCTTAACATCATTTATATCATTTGTGTACATGTTTCAGATGATCAAAGGCTGGTAAATTGAAGATCAAGAGTAAAGTAAATGCTGATGTCATAGTTGGTTCAGAAAACGAAGTTCTAACGGCTAGTTTCATCCGAGTCTAACGGCTATATTTCTTTATCCAACAAATCATTGGATATTCTCAACAACTATATTTCCAACAGATATATTTCTCCAACTGTCATCAAGCTTGAATCAGTATAAATACCCAGAGGTTTGAAGTTCACAGCAGATGAGAGAAAACAGAGACAAGAGAAAAATGCAGAGATACAAGCTCCCATCTTCATCATGCTAATACTCTGATATTCTCATCATTTACTCTCTGTTTTCAATGTCTATATAGCTTATCATAGAGAGTGAAATGAGTTGTATTGTGCTTCAGTGTTTATCCATTCACTTCTGAGAGAGAGAAGATTTATTTGTAACAATTCTATCTTTCTATCTGTGAGTTACTCAAGATTGGGTGATCTTGAGTGGGAAACCCATTGTATTGATTACAGCTTGTAAGGGGAGTGAATCCTTGTGAGATGGTTACTTTGAGTACAGAGTATGTAATCAAACGGGTGTATTGATTACAGTTTGTAAGGGGGAGTGAATCCTAGTGAGAGGATTACTTCAAGTACAGAACATGTAATCAAGTTGAAAGACGATAGTGGATTGAAAATCTCAATTGGAAGCTTAGGGACTGGACGTAGGTCAAGGATTGGGCCGAACCAGTATAAATCTCAGTTAGCATATTCTCTTCCCTTATCTCTTACATTTCCAGTATATATGTTTGAATGATTGTTTATCACTTTATAAATTATTACTGTCATTCAAACTACTTTCAGAAAGTTGTGAAAAGATTTTCAAAGTTCTAAGATTTTAATTAGACACCCAATTCACCCCCCCTCTTAGGTGATAGCCAAGTCTTTCATTTGGTATCAGAGCTAGGCTCTTGTTTAAAGGACTTAACAGTCTCAAGAGTTATCAATGGCTGATTTTGGGTGTTGCTCATTTTCAGATGCTTTCGATTATACGATTCCACCGTTTTTCAAAGATATTGAATTTTGGTTTTGGAAAGCTAGAATGATTAGTTTTATCAAAACAACTGATTTTGATATGTGGAATGTTTTTATAAATGTCTTTGATTTCAAACCGAGAAAGGATTGGACTGAAAAAGAAAAGAAAATGTTTTCGTTGAACATTAGAGCAATGAAAATTTTATATAGTGCATTGACAGAAAATGATTTCGAGAAAATAAAATTTTGCTCTAGTGCTAAAGATATATGGGATACTCTTGATTTTATATATGCTTCTAACAACTGTGTTGAAGTTGATAGTGTTGATAGTTCTTCAGAAATTATAAACTGCACATCTATGACTAATGAACAACTGGATATTGAAGAAGGAGAAATTATTCAGTATTCCCATAATTCAGTCAACACAAAAGAACAAGAGAGTGAGGATTCCCAAGAAGAGCTCATGGACGATTATGATCAATCATTATCTGAAGCTCAAGATGCACATGTGGTAAACAATTCCAATTCTTCTTGTGTATTTAAGAAAGATGATTTTGAAAGTTTGCATGAAATTATTTGTCAACCAAATTCTATTTCTATTTTGAAAAGAAAAAATGTTTTCAATCTTGCTGGAAAATCATGTGGGAAGAAAGAATTTACAAATATGAGTTATTTGATATTACATCCACTTGACCGACACAATGCTTGCATAAAATCTCATGATGTATACCATTCTATTATTTGCAATTATTGTGGAAAGTCTGGTCATATTTCTTACACATGCTATATTAGGAGAAATTCTATTGTAAGAAATAAATTTGTTTGGGTTCCTAAAAGACAATCAAAGTCCAATACTAACTGTCAAGAACCCAAGTATAAGTGGGTACCAAAATGTCCATCTAGTACTCCATGTATGCAGGATGATTTGAATATCAATGGACATCAAGGTACAAAGAAGAGGAAGAAAAGTACAAGAGTTTCTCATAAACCTAAAAGGAGATTCACATCCGTTAGGAGAACTCGTGGAGAACCCATTGCTGGAATTACAAAGTCAACTCACAAAGAGAAGCAATGGATACAAGCAAGAAGAGTATCATCTACCTCAAGAACAAACTACCATAGAGTACCATTCAACTATCTTGAGGAGAACAAGAAGATGAGAATCTCTCAAGTTTCAAACAGAAGACTCTTGAAGTCTATATTTTCTGAGAGAGCCTTGCCGACACCCATAAGAAAATATATGAAGAATCAGTGGGTAAGCGAAGGCAATACTCCAAGTCCCTAAGGTAAAGGTATACAATTGTAAAACCTCATTTCCTATCATCTGAAATATTCATTGAGGTTTTATACTTTGTATCCTTAGGAATGAGCATTGCAAACTATTTTGAAATTGATTTTTCACATCCCTTAAAAATTCACTTAATAAGTTTATAAAGGGATTGCAATGTTCAATAGTTTATTCTTTATGCATATATGATGATTTGAAAAGAAAGTATCTCTTTTATGCATAAAGTCATGTTTAGTTCATTATGCTCAATTTCCTCTTCGTAATTATATTCATAAGAGCATGTGAATCTTGTTTATACAAGCTAACGATGATTGGA
This sequence comes from Acacia pycnantha, assembly GCA_025563575.1. NCBI lineage: Eukaryota > Viridiplantae > Streptophyta > Magnoliopsida > Fabales > Fabaceae > Acacia > Acacia pycnantha. Next base: position 1,679,674 of record JAMWYP010000186.1, on the reverse strand, counting down.
TCCAAGTAAGGTTGGATACCAAGAAAGAAAGAGATTTATACGGTTTTGTAGGATCAAAGAAAGCTTCTCAAGAATGCAATATAGAGAAATGATCAAGACTTGAGAAAGCTAAACAAGTTATGCTTGATGTTGATAGTGAATGTCAAAAAGGGAGACATCTACATCAATCCACCTTAATCAAGCAAGCTTCTACAAGGACAAGAGGCATTACGGTGATATCTAACCTTTACCCCATACTGTGATTATATGAAATTCATTTTTGGTTTGTCTTTAGTTAAGTTAAAAGGTTTTGAAACTTATTCAATTTCAAGCAGCAATTTTACTATCATATGCAAACTCCAGTTTTGATTTGAAAACTCCAGTTTTCAGTTTGCCATGAGTTTTCTAAGTTTTTCGAAGTTTTGAGAAAACTCGAGTTTCACTATGGAAACTCGAGTTTGGACTTGACAGAGAAGAGCTCAAGTTTCCAAGTTTTGTTGGAAACTCGAGTTAAGTTTGAAAACTCGAGTTTTGCGTTATCAGAGAACAATGCTCGATTCTGACCTTGTGAAAACTTCATTTCTCAATTCAACAAAGCTTTCTTAAGTTTTCTCATAAAAGAGAAAACTCGAGTTTTGTTTTGAAAACTCGAGTTTCGACCTTACAGAGAAGTTTCCAAAGTTTTCAACGAAAAAGAAAACTCAAGTTACGGTTTGGAAACTCGAGTTTTGGCCAGGCAAAGAGCTCTTCCAATTTTGAACATTTGAAAACTCGAGTTATGTTTTGGAAACTCCAGTTTTAAGTTTTTGGACTAAAACATGATTTTTCATCAAAAGTCCAAAACTCGAGTTAGTCACTTAATGACTTGAGTTTTGCACTGTTCACAAAACTTGTCCAAATGCTAAATCGCGATATTCTTCTCTGTAATGAGAAACTCGAGTTAAGATTTTGAAACTCGAGTTTAGGCTCTTAATTGAAAATGAAAACTTGAGTCATAAAGAACAAACTTGAGTTTGCATCGCTGAATTTGAATTTCAAGTTACACGAATTTGCGAAATCTTTATGTTTGATTCCAATACTTTATGTCATCACTCATTAATATTCCTAACTGTGTTTAATCAATTTGTTAGTGAGTTTTTGATGATCAAACAAGTGAATTTGTGTATAATTTTTCTGAGTCTATGTTTTGAAATGCACAAGTCTAAAATTTGTTTGGATTTCAATTCACCCTGTTTAATGAAAATTCATACAAATGTTTTGAAAAGTATCCATACTTTAATTGCATTCAAATGATGTTTCAAATTGGAAGTTAATGTTGTTTATTGAATGTTGGATATGCTTCAAATCTGTTTGGTAGAATTTTCCATATCAGTCACATATTGATCTTTGATATTCAATGTCTTGCTTGAACCTCTCATTCTTTATTCTCTAACTAGTTGGACCTTATGTATAACAAGTTGATCATATATGAGTTTCAAGCTTATCTCTAGAAAAGTGTAACATCCCGTTTTCCAAAAGTAGTATAAATTTTTTTTCATCAGAGTAGAGCATCGGAGCAAGAGTGTAACTGATATATATATTTAAAATGCCCACAGGCTAATTACAGAAGCGGTTCAATAACCGAGAGTTTTCAAAAGTAAAGGACAATAATGGAAAGTCTTCAGCCGGATCTCTAAGCTTGCTGCTTCCCCCTTTCCTCGGTCCTCGGTCCTCCCGACCCTAATGCTAAGTTAAGAGCTGAGGTCCGCACTGGACCTCAGGTAACGGTTAACCTCATATTCACATATACAGTATATAGACCACAGTCATTCACATTAACAGTATAACAGATGTATCACACGGAGTGCATGTAGAAGTACCACACGGAGTGCATATAAATGTACCACACGGAGTGCATATAGATGTATCACAGGGAGTGCTTGTAAATATATCACACGGAGTGCATGTATCCAAAAGACCATAACTATACTCACAACATATCAACAAACCATCAACCACATATACGCATACAATACTCATACTACATACATGCATACAGTAAACATCAGAGTTAGTGTTATAGTACGCGAACGTACCTTTGTTGACGGTAAACGATACTTCTGACGGAAAACGGAAAACGGCACGTTGACAGCGGTACGACAGCGGTACAACAAAGATTCGTGATTACAGATATCCTATAAGGATAATGTCACATTCTATTAACATTTGACATCATAACAGGCATTTTAGGCATAAATGATCATTTTGCCCTTTGCCTCTTGGTGAATTGTGAGAAAATATGAAGAGGAGTGAAGGGTATTTATAGAGGTTTTCGGGTTACTATTCATGCTTTATCAGACGAATTCCTGACCGTCAGATCACACTTCTTTGAGTTGGCTTCATCTTGGCCACACAATCCACCTCCTTACATCATCTTTCAACCAAGTGACATCATCAAGGTGATGTCACCAACTTGCTTGAGAAGTTTCCTACCGATAAAGTCTCTGTTCGATGTTCTAATCGCGTAATCTTGTAAAATCTTAGAAATCCGGAATCACAACTTTGAAGTTCTTTTCTTACTCATTAGAAATGTCTGGGTTAACTTAATTTTTGATCCCTTTTAGGTCTTCTCCGGGCCTGCCGAGAATTTACGGAAAAACGCGTCGGTTACGGAAATAACTTCCGGAATTATCAACTTGGGGACAAAAATTCACTGATTCATAAATTGTCCAGTTGATTACCAACCCATCCCTAGATATTGAGTTATGATTTATTTTCTATAGATTTTCATTTCCTCAACTGCTCCTTTGTCCTTTTCGTCTTATTCCCTTATTGTTCCGTCGGTTTCGGAAATGACTTCGGAGACAGCTCACTCCGAGATAAAAATTCACTTGTCTATAAAATACTCTGACCTTAGAAACCTTGTTCATGGTTTTCTAGATAGGATTTAATCTCTATCGGTGGTCATTTATCCTATTTGCTTTTTCAACAGAATATTCCATAGTATATTCCTTAGAATATTCTTCACCAACTTTATCCAAAAATTTCGGTCCTATCTTTCTCTTTTTTCTTTTTTTTTTCGTTTTTTATTTAATTATTTAATTAATAATATATATTATTTAATTATTTAATAATTATTTTTCACAATTTTTTCACAAAGTTTCCTTTTGGTCCATACTTTGATTTAGGCTTAAAATTACTTAACCTCACCAATTTTCCTTCATATTTTCTAATTAATTAGCAAATATATTTTATACTAATTTTAGCCATAAACCACTAATTATAGGGTTTGACATAATTATCTCTGGATTTTCCTTTGTTTAAGCCCAAATAATTAGCCAACAATTACCTAATTGATCCCCCACCAATTGTTGATAATTTTCTTATTTAGAAATAATTATTTCCTCACAACAATTGGACTTATATTGATATTTTATGCTTTACATAAAATATTAAAAATCACGGGGTCAATAATGATCCCGGAATACTTTTTAATTTTTCTCTCACTATTTCCCAAGGAAATAAATCCCACAAATTGTCTAAATTAGAGACAACATACTCTCTAATTTTTAATAATTCTTTTATTGCCTCTAAGGATTTTTCATAATTTCCTTAAGTCATTTTATGCTCCACAAGGGCATTTTCGTAATTTTGGCACTCTAATTTTCAAGAGATTTTTCCCTACAGATTTGACACCACATATTCACCTATTTCTAATAGGTATTATTTATTAAAATATAATATTCCAGATAAATAATTATCCGGGTATTACAAAAAGAATTCAATTTGTGAAAATCTTATGCCTATTGCATAAATCCTTGTTGGTCAAGATATTCCAAGCTTTATGAATGTTCATTAATGCATTGAATCTCAATGCATTAACCATTTGTGGAATAACTTACTAGGATAATATTCTGGAACTCTAGTCATTTTGACTAATGAGTATGTGCTTCATCTTCCATGAATCCTAGTAGTCATTTTGTTACTCAAATACATAAACTTTGTCTTCATCCATCCTTGAGTAACTATATTCAAATTCTTGCCTTGAATGTTCATATACTTTAAGAATCTATTCTAAGAGGCAAGATTATCTCTTAGTTAATAGCAAAGTCATTATGCATTTATATTTCTATTGTGCTAAGCATGTCTTGATGATGCTTTATCCTTATGATCTTTGCTTTTGGGAAAATTCTTCTACATGTTAACTTTATTGTTTGACATGTTCTCTAAAAACTGAAGCATTCTGATATATTCTTTAACATGTTGACTTCCACCATGTTTTAAAGTGAGCATTGTTTTCAAGCATGTTTCAAAAGTGAATCTTTTATTCATCAAAATTTTGATTTCATAATGCATTGTTTGAAAGAACATTTAAAAATTTGCATTTTTCATCTCCATTCTTGAAATATCTAATTTTATTCATGAACTATTACTTGATAAATACTTATCATTATGGATAAGATTTTCTATGCTCATTGGTCAAACTTACATGCATTCTATCAATGACATCTTTTCTACTTAAAGTGTATTTCCAAATTCTCATTGAGAAATAACTTTCTTGATATGATTGAATTGTTACCCTATTTGATTCGTTGGCTTAAACTTATTTGATTGGGTTATTATGCTCTTTGCTCAAGCTTCATATGGTTTAATTGTATAAGAACATAAGAGTTGTTACCCTCAGTCATGCATTCATTAAGCGGGAGCTCCACAGTCATATGTGTTTTATATCTTAAGAGCTCATCTCCTTTATTTGAAGAAAACCCTTTTTAATAATTCTCATATGCATTCACAATGTTGTATTATTTTTGATGATGCATTAATATCATATCTTCCTTTCATTATCCTTATTTGAAAATATCATATAGAAAGAGATATTTTGATAGCTGGATGCACATGCCTTGAGGCAATACGTAAAATTAGGAACTGAGATACCATGTAATGTCACAGTAGAGGTATCACTACGGAATTACATTTGGTATGCACTAATAAATCTCTTTTTGCAAAGAAAGTTTTACAATTATGTGGCAGGAGAATCTGTTATGTGCTAGGACGTTCCTTAATGTACTACATGGAGAAACTATCAAATTAAGGAATAATGCCTCCACGATTCATCATTGTCGCTGAGTTATGCTCTACAGAAGAGCTCTGTGAAGAAAAAGGCAAAGGATGTAAGCTGAGTACTGTCATATTCATTCAAGGATCTGACAAGAAGAAAGCAAGCAAATGGACTTCATTGATCATTCATCAATTTGCAGAACCTACATGAGCATTTCTAATCTCTATCTTTTTATATTCAGTAAATTTTGCACATGTTTGGTATCTATATGCTTTAATTGTGAAAGATGTTTTGAAAACCTCTCCAAATTCTCTCAAATTTGTTTTCATAAAAACATTCCAAATTGCAAACAATTTCAAATCGGGGAGAGAAAATCAGTTCTTTGACTCTGTCTAATTTGGTTCATATTTGCCTCTACAAGCATCTCTTCTTTACTTCAACTTTTTGCTAATGACAAATAAGGGGGAGAGAATGGCAAGAAAAATATACTGGGTTTAATGCTTTTTTATATTCATACATATTTTTCTTAAAATATTTGCCATCATCAAAAAGGGGGAGAATGTTGGTTTTGATTAGTTTTGATGATGTCTTATATAAGTGCCATTATTAAGAGCAAAAAGTTTGTATGATATATTTATCTCCTACTTTGACTAATTCTTATATTTAATGTAGATTAGTCCAAGTTGAATAATAGCTCAAGAAGGAGATAAGAGTTTTTAGAAAGAAGAAGCTAGAGAGAATGTCAAGTTCAAGAAGAAGATAAGATATTGAAGAAGGTAGAACTTCAAGAAGAAGACGAGTCCAAGCTAAATGATGAAGAATAATCAAGAAAATAGATTGAAGAGAGAAGTTCTTGAACAATATAATGGGAATATCATAAAATCAAGGAAGCAAGAAGCTATCAAATCTGATTTTGGGAATGATCAAGAGAAGAGAAGAAAGAAAGAATTAAATTATGGAGAATGATGAAGAGAAGAGAAGAAAGAAGGAAGAACTTGTTGAATGGATTGAGAAAGTCATTATTCAAGTTCATATATTGATGCTAGAAGTCTCCAAGATCGTATGGAAGTTGGAATGTGTCAATTCAGAGTTAAAACCAGCAAAAAATCAGTTCCAGGATGAGAAAACTCGAGTCCAGATGTTAAAACTCGAGTTTCCTACTTCGCTACAACGATTTGCCTCTCTAGTATGAGAAAACTCGAGTTAATCAAAACTCGAGTTAATCATTAACTGACTCGAGTTTGCAATGTCTTCAGCAAATTTGGGGTCTCTGGACAAGGAAAACTCGAGTTTCCAAGTGTCAACTCGAGTTTACAGCGGTGATTAGCAACTCTATTCTACTCTGTTTCACGATCAACTTGGGTGACGTCTGGTAATTCAATGATATCTCCCAAACCAGACATCGGATTGAAGTGAAATCAGTGGCATATTAAAATAGACTCTCATTTCGTCATTTTGATATAAAAGGAAAGCCTAAACGAGTTCAGATGAAGAATCTAGGAATTGTAGAAGTTGACAGTGAGATTCACGCCACACAGAAAACCAAGGTTCAATGTTTTTGAGTATATCTCACAAAGTACAAGTCCGATTGAGCTGAAATTGGTGGCATATGAAAGAAGACTCAAAGGGATTTCTATCAAGCTTTCAACGGACCAAAACGGAGTTCAGAACAGGGAGATATGTCCCTCAAAAGTCGACTGTTTATTTCAAGATGTTGCACAACTTGCTATCAAATGAAGCAAACTCGAGTTTGGAATCAAAACTCGAGTTTCCATCGGACAGAGAGCAATCTTGAGTAAAGAAACAACCTCTAAAATCGAGTTAACAAATGCAAACTCGAGTTTTCACCTCGGCTTCAGAAAATCAACGTTTCGAAAATCTCGTTTTTCATCAAGAACATCCGAGATGATTACCCAAATGATTTATAATACTTCTTAACATCATTTATATCATTTGTGTACATGTTTCAGATGATCAAAGGCTGGTAAATTGAAGATCAAGAGTAAAGTAAATGCTGATGTCATAGTTGGTTCAGAAAACGAAGTTCTAACGGCTAGTTTCATCTGAGTCTAACGGCTATATTTCTTTATCCAACAGTCATTGGATCTTCTCAACAGCTATATTCCCAACAGCTATATCTCTTCAAGCGTCATCAAGCTTCAATCAGTATAAATACCCGGAGGTTTGAAGTTCACAATGGATGAGAGAAAACAGAGACAAGAGAAAAATGCGAGAGATACAAGCTCCCATCTTCATCATGCTAATACTCGATATTCTCATCATTTACTCTCTATTTTCAATGTCTATATAGCTTATCATAGAGAGTGAAATGAGTTGTATTGTGCTTCAGTGTTTATCCATTCACTTCTGAGAGAGAGAAGATTTATTTGTAACAATTCTATCTTTCTATCTGTGAGTTACTCAAGATTGGGTGATCTTGAGTGGGAAACCCATTGTATTGATTACAGCTTGTAAGGAGAGTGAATCCAAGTCAGAGGGTTACTTCGAGTACGAGTGTGTAATCAAATGGGTGTATTGATTACGGTTTGTAAGGGGAGTGAATCCTAGTGAGAGGATTACTTCAAGTACGAACGTGTAATCAAGTTGAAAGAAGATAGTGGATTGAAAATCTCAAGTGGAAGCTTGGGGGTGGACGTAGGTCAAGGATTGGGCCGAACCAGTATAAATCTCGGTTGCATATTCTCTTCCCTTATCTCTTACATTTCAGCATATATGTTTGAATGTGTAACATCCCAATTTGAAACGCGGAAATTTTTTAGCAATGGAGCGTAAGAGTAGCGATCATAACATAACATGGACCATAGTGTAATAAAGTATTGATTACGGTAATCCTACTGTTGAAAAGTAAACTACGAAAGAAACGAGGCGATAAGATAACTTCAACCACAAGTCTACTCCTGGCGCTTGCCCAGGGCTTCAATTCGCGGTCCTCAGGACCACGAAGCTACGGGTGAGATTCAATTCAACGCATTGAATCTCGGAGTAACATTAACCTCGAACCCAAACAATACGATATACGGAGACAACATATATTTCTAGAGCTAATACAACGGTATATCATAAGCATACAATAGATGCATGATCATTATGCCGACGAACATAAGCACAAAGCAATATGTAAAGCCCCATAAGGTAAAACATTAACAATAACGACTGCACTATTCACCGGTGCCACGATACTCGCTCGTGTCCTCGCCGCTAGGAAAACGGAATCGGCGTTACCAAAACTATAACCCGTATAGCTATGTACGTATAACGGTCTACGAACATATCATTGACATATAAGTATTTAAGATGTGCAAGATTAGTGTTACGATGCAGCGTCCGTACCTTCGTTGGCAACGTTAGGTACTACGGCGGAAGACGTACTCTCGCGGAAAAACGTGAACTTCAAACGCGGTTCGTTCGACAGCGTGCGGCAAAGCAAATCGAGAGATTCTGATATCCTATAAGAATAATATCACCTTTATTAGTGATTTGACACTATAAGCGGCATTTTAGGTAAAAATTACCATTTTGCCCTTCTACCCCTAATCGGCGGAATTTCGCCGGCGCCGTTATTCTAGCAAATTTTCTTCCGAAATTTTGCGAACTTCGACAACTATGATTTTGAAAATAATGACTAAAATAGCCCTCCCATATGATACCCAATCATACTTGAAATTTAAAGGCTATTAACAAATTCTACCCCTACTTTTAAAAAAAGCTGAAAGCTTCAACTTTTCGGCGACTCGATTCCTACTATGTTTATACCTCTGCATATTTTTCAACGCAAACAAGGCTTAAAACAAGTATAGAAATCTGTCACCTACTTCCTAAATCTAACTAACAATTCTACTAACTACCGAACTAAAGACTAAAGGCAGAAAGACTTACCCGTTGAAGATGTAACATCCTAATTTTAATTGAGCCATGTGTTTATGATTTCACAGCCTGTTGTGCATTGCATTTAGAGTATGGCAATATATAATCTGTACACACCTACTTCCCTGTTCTGTTGTGTTTTGTTTTGTACTTGTTCTTCTTGTTCTCCATCTCCGAGACATACAAAATACAGTGACAACCCGCGTACAGACATCGATAACAACGGCTAGCAGGAAACTAATGGGCCCCAGGATCAGTTCACCGAGGCTGAAATGTTGCGACATGTGTATAGTTGAACTCGTGCGACGGAGGAATGGTTGAGAAGACTCGAGGAAGGTGGAGCCAATGAAGGGCCGAAAGTTGGAAGCAATAATCATAACCATGAGGTTCTTGCAAAATCAGAGGAAGAAAATATTGTTCATGCTAAGGAGACAATTCCAAATCCACCAAGCTCCGAACCGAAGGAGTCATCGAAATGATGGGTTGTTCCTAACATGCTTACAGTATGGAAACATTTAGATCGTTTCCATCCTGAGACCTTCTCAGGAGGATTACCAATAGAGGCTTTAGAGATAGACAAAGTGACAGAATAAGGATTATAATGTTAATTCTAAGGCTTCGACATGGAGATAGGATATAATTAAATCCCCACTGTGTTATGGGAATATATGGGGTAGTTATACCAAGAAGTTTGTATAGTATGGCCTAGATCCTATCGAACTTAGAGGTCAAGCGTGCTTAGGTAAGAGAAATGTCGGGATGAATGATCTCACGGGAATTGTCGTAGGAATTTGTAATTATTTGATTTAAAGCCTAAATAGCTTGAGTTATAAAAGATTGTGATTCTTAGGGATGCCATAGGAATATTGGAATGATTACAGATAGGCTTGAATTTGAACTAAGCGAATTAGAGCTTAGGTCGAAATGTAATTAAGGTTGCATTAAGGTTCTAGCACCTAAGAGTATGAACCCCATTAATGTGATTGATACAAGTACTCATTGCCGAGGATAGATGATTTACTAGATCAACTAGTAGGCTCATCAATATTTTCAAAAATTGATGCGAGATCGGGATATCATCAATTGAGGGTAAAGGTAGGAAGACATTCTGAAGACTACTTTTCGTACCAGATATAGTCACTATGAGTTTCTTGTCATGCCTTTTGGTTTGACTAATGCGCCAGCGGTGTTTATGGATTATATGAATCAGATGTTCATACCTTATTTGAATCAATTTGTGGTGGCATTCATTGATGATATCCTTATCTATTTGAAGAGTGAAGAGGAACATCGAGAGCACATTCAAATAGTACTACAAATCCTAATAGAACATCGGTTGTATGCAAAGTTAAGTAAATGTGAATTTTGGTGAGAAAGGTGAAGTTGTTGGGTCATGTGGTCTCAACGGATGGAGTAGCGGTAGATCCTAGCAAGGTTGACCTTTGTTTTGAAGTGGGAACCACCTAGTGCAATGGCGAGAGGTGCGTAGTTTTGTGGGGTTTGTTTGGTTATTATCATTTGTTTTATAGAGGGATTCTCTAGGGTCGTTGGGCCACTCACCGGACTAACTTAAAAGGAGTAGCCGTTTGTTTGGGATGAGAAGTGTGAGGCAGCTTTTCAAGAGCTGAAGAACCGGTTAACTACTGCACCAGTTCTCATCACACCCGACCCTCACGGTGCCTGAGATGCATCATTGAAGGGCTTGGGATGTGTGCTCATGCAAGATGGTAAAGTGGTAGCTTACGTATCTCGACAGTTGAGACCTCACGAAAAGAACTATCCGACACATGACTTGGAGCTCGCAGTGGTTGTTTTCACTTTGAAAATTTGGAGGCATTACTTGTACGGATCTCAATGCGAAATTTTGAGTGACCATAAGAGCTTGAAGTATCTTATGGATCAGAAGGAGTTGAATAACCGACAGAGAAGATGGAGGGAGTTTTTAAAGGATTATGATTTTGAGTTGAAGTATCATCCAGGGAAGGCGAATGTAGTTGTTGATGCCTTGAGTCGGAAGTCAATACACGTGTTTCATATGTGTGTAGCTGAGCATAATCTGTTAGAAGGATTATCAGAGGTTTTTCTTGAACCAAAGTCTGAAGAGATTTTGAGTTTAGTAAGTGGGGATGTTGAATTTTATAATGAGTTAAGGATGACTCAGATGAATTATGACCAATTGCTAAAGATCAGAAAAGAGTTGGAGAACGGTGAAGTACCTGATTATGATATTGGGGATACAAGTATATTGAGGTGTAAGAAGAGGATTTGTGTTCCGGATAATGAGGAAATCAAGAAGACGATTCTTGAAGAGGCTCATCGAAGCAAGTATATCGTTCATCCAAGAATCACTAAGATGTATCGAGATCTAAAGCAAGGTTATTGGTGGGCAAAGATGAAGCATGATGTGACAAACTTCTAAGTGTCGACTTGTCAGAAGGTGAAGATCGAGCATCAAAAGCCTCCAAGATTACTTCAACCTTTAGAAGTTCTGCAATGGAAATGGGACAACACTTCCATGGATTTTATTGTGGGATTGTCAGAAACCACAACACACCACAAACGCTAGATGGGTCATTGTAGACAAATTGACGAAGTCAGTGAATTGAGTGAACGAGCGTGATGGGACCGAGACTTGGTAAATGAAACTACAAAGAAAATTGAGATGATTCGCGAGAGATTGTTGACCGCTCGGAAGCGAGACAAAAGAGCTATGCGACTAGGCGATGGAGACCTTTGGAGTTGAAGTAAGGGACCATGTATTTGGGCCAGCTGCTTATCGAATTGCCTTGTCGTCGCACCTGACAAGTGTACACAATGTGTTTCACGTGTCACAACTTAAAAATATCATTCAGATCCTTCCCATGTAATTGAGCAGAAAGGGTCGAATTAAGAGAAAATTGACCTGCATACCCGAGCTAGAAAGGATCCTTGATGTGAAGGATAAGCAGTTGCGAAATAGAACAATTCGTCTCTTAAAAGTTTTTTTGAAGGGTATGTCTCCGGTGACGCCACTGGAAAATCGAAGAGCGAATGCGGCGTGATTTTCCTAATGTGTGTGAATAGTTATGCCTATATGTTATTTATGATTGTGTAGTGTTGTGATCAAAATTTGCATAACGCGATAATTTTGTTGGGCTAAGTGACTTTTGTTTTGATGTGCCAACATGCCATGATAATTTGGAAAGCGATGTTTTGGTAATGACATTATTGTATTGAAATCTTCTGTTGTGGATTGTTTACTTAAATAACCTGTTGAGAATTTTGGGGACAAAATTCTATTTAGGTGGGGAGAGTTGTAACATCCTAATTTTTAATTTTAGGATTTAAGTATGATTATGGAATAAGTATATATGATAAATGTGTTTATTATGAAATGTTGGCCTAAAATAATTATGATAATAATTATTGGAAATTTAGGCTTATATTTCCCTTAATTTAGTTTGGGAGAAAGAATAAATTTAAGTGAAGAATAATTTAGAATTTATATTTTTATGGCCTAGAAGAATTAATTGGGAAAGGAAAATTCTTATAGGAAATTAAGGAATTATTTTTCATGATTATTCAATAATTACAATTAAATGAGTAATGCTCCTACACACATATATATAACATATGGGTCAACATCTTCAACTTATGATATTCCATCGGCCCAACATGTGAAAGAAAGCAACAATATATATGTATTGATGTCCCGGCCCATATGCCATTTGTTGCTTCATTATTAGTGGGCCTACGTGAATGCATATGGTATTGCATGATAGTGTATGATATGCACATGCTCATGTTTATATTCATAACGGCCCAACGTACAATACACCTCTAATCCATTAATCATTCATCAAGCCCATTTTATTCCCTCCCATTACATACGTGACAATTAGCTAGGATAGAAAAACATATATACTCCTAATATCTTTTATCAAAAAGAAAAAAAGAAAAAATATATATACTCTAATATCTATATCCACTGCAACACGTTAACGCAGAAGCGAGTCGGCAAAAGACCAGCGGAAAATCATTTGCTTTAAGCTTTAAACCACTTGTTCACGCAATCAGAGTTGGCGGCGAGAGATTTCAAGACCATACCTCTCCATCCTTCTCGAGCCTCTCCCACGTCTTATATTCCTCGGACCGTTAGATTATCCTTTTAACTGGGCCATTAGAGTAATATATAATTACTGCACCTGGATCCCTCTTCATTCACCTTGCTTCAACCAGCTGAGATAGAGAGACCGAGAGGGAAAGGAGAAGAAAGAAACGAAACGTAGAAAGAGAAAGTCCGGCTTGCTCTGTTTTAAATCAAGAAAACAGAGGTAAGATTAAGCCTTCCTTTCCTTCTTGTTTCCATGATAAAAACGTTGCACACTTAAAAAAAAAAAAAGAGAGAGAGAGAGAGAGGGATTGCTGTCATGTATGTCGCTGGTATAGGAACTAATAGGATTGGAAAATATTTATAAAAGAGGCATAGGGCTAAACCAAAGCTTAACGTTTATATGCAAATACATAATCAGCATCACATGCGTTGTGTGTGTATATATATATATATGAAAGAGAAGAGGGTTTGCTATCATGAATAAATTTATATATATAAGTATACCGTTGGTAAAGAGTTGTTGTACGTGTGTATATATATATGTGTGTATATATATATATGTTAGGAACTTAGTTAGTTCATTCAAATACCAACAAGAACACATATAGAAAGCTTGCTGGTTGGGTTTATATATATATATATATATATATATATATATATATATATATATATATATATAGATATGCTCATAAGATATGGGTGTATGTGTCTTTGCATGTGGAAGGAAAAGAGGAGATTTTGTTGTCATAGGGAAAAACAAAAAGACTTATGATTAAAACTTGTTGATGAGCTATATTGTCATTGCACATTTATATACATATATATATGGTTGGAAGCTTGTTGTCAAGTTCTAAGTATGTGCGTGTGTGTGTGTGTATAAATGAACTATGCAAACATATAAAAGAGGAAAGGGAGCACTTGCTTACATATATGGAGATTAACGCCGTACGAGGAAGACTAAGTCTAATATATGTATGTGTGTGTTCTACTGCATGTTGGAAAAGATTGAGAGATACATAATATGTAGGTGAAGATATTTACAAAAGGGTGTATATATATATATGTGTGTGTATGCGTTGCAACCTTGGGAAAAAGGATAAGGAAGTGGCTGTCATAGGTTATACACATGAATATATATATATATATATATATATATATATATATATATATATATATATATATATATATATATATGATTTCTATTTCATGTGTATTTGGGAAAATAATAGGAAAAATGTTGATGGATTGAAAAACCATGAGAAACATTAAAGTATAATTTATATGGTGGTAGTATTATTAAACTCCTAATTTAAAGTGTTAGGATAGCCTCGAGAGTTTAAAATAATTGTAGAGAAATAATAATAAATAAGTAAAACAACAACAATAATAATAATAAACCCCAAAGGTCATTTTCAATTTTTGTTACAGTAATATTTTATTATTAGAAATTGTATTTTTGAGTTATAGAAAATTATAAGCTTTAATTGTGATAATGTAGAGCTTTCTTGTAAGCGGTGATTGTGCGAGTTGTGCTCCTCAAGCTAAGGTTAAGCTTGGAATTGAGGTAACCGGGGTTAATTTATTTTATATGCTTGTTTTGGGCTGTAAGGTATTTTCTAAGCCTTACTTTCATATATATAACTTGTATGTGTTTTGAAAAATTATGTGTATGTTTGGATATGAAATTATTTCAGAGAAGCAGTGTATTTTTCCAATCTGTGTATTTAAGTAAATACTATTGTTGGGGTTGTTTTTGTTGTGATGGTTGAAATGCTTGTTGTGAGTTGATATATTTAGAATAATGATTTAGTAAAATGTTGTTGAAAATGTTAGTGTTATATTATTTCTTCATGGATGAGTGGGGATGGGTTTAATTGTTAATTATTATGTATTATTCTGTTTGTAATTGTGCGAATTAAGGATTTCGTAGTGGTTTGTGGGCGAGTGTTGTGCCACGAACCCGACATATATGTTACCGAGTTTGTGGGCGGAATTTGTACCATGGACCCCGGGTTTGTGGGCGATTGTTGTGCCCTAAACCCGACATGTATGTTATCAAGTTTGTGGGCGGAGTTTGTGCCTGGACTCCGTGTTTGTGGGCGAGTGTTGTGCCCCGAACCCGACATGTATGTTATCAAAAGAAAAAGTATTCTCCATTATCGCTTGTTACATATTATAATTATATTAATAAACACGCTTCTCGACTTGCAATCCTTTCTGCATATTTGATAAATTTACTTGATTCTGGGGACTTTATGTCTCACCCCGTTATTATAAAATTTTCGGCGAATCCTCTAATCTTAGTAGAGGACAAGGGAAGCAGCCAGAGGCATAGACGTCATGAAATTTACAGGCCTCTTGTTGGTAATAGTGTTGTATTGATTTATATATTGCCATCATAGGGCTTCATATTTCTAAAATACTGCATTAACTATTTTTGGATGATTGTTTATTTTCCGAAGGCCTTATTTTGTACACTATCATATTATGGTGGATCCATAATCATATATTGTGCGAAAGTTGTTTTTGTATAGACACTTTGTTGTGGGGTTAGGGTTATAAGACTCGTGGGCTATGTGTTCTTCTGTTCGATATTTGTGCCCAGTCGTGGATTTATTTGTGGTGGGTTTGTGGGAAAAATTTGTACCCTAGACCCAAGGTGTGTTGTCTTGAAAGGAGAAGGGTTTCCATAATTACCTATTAATCCGGTTTTATGAACACATTATGGTTAATTGTTGATTTGTTAGAAAGGGTCTTTTCGAAGACTTCGCAGAACTTTCCCCCGAGCTTCTCTCTCTTCTTTCTCTCCTAGAATTTCGTCCAAGGCAAGAAGAGAATGGTGTGAGAATTTTCAAAGGGCATGGCATCTATTTATAGACTTTTGAAAGGACAAGCTTGGAATTTTGCAAGTTGTTTTTACCCTTTATGTCCAACTTTTCACCAAGCTTTTTGCCCTTCTTTTTCACCTCTTGGCCGACCTCCAAGGGTGATGTGGCAGCCTCCCATTGGTCCAAAAATGATGACTTGGCTTGCTTTATGCCCGGTCTAGCATAATTTCTCCGATCGGTACCTGATTCGCGTGATTTCAGAGAATTCTCAAAATTCCGGATTTACAACTCTGAAGACATGTTCTCACTTAGTAGAAATGTCCAAGTTAACCTAAATTTTGATTCCATATAGGCCTCCAACAGTCCAGTTGAAGTTTTCTCGAAAAACGTGTCCGAACGTGTCCGGTGTCGAAACTTGTTTTTGGAAACATCAATCTCTTCAGAAAAATTCACTGATTCCAAATATGTCTAAATAAATTTAAACTCATTCCTAGATATTGAGTTAGAATTTATTTTCTTCATTTCCAAAAATATGCCTATATGCATTTTTCCCTATTTTGTTTTATTAGGAAAATGCACAAACGATCTCGGAATTAACTTCCGGAAGAGGTCACTTGAAGGTAAAAACTCACTGATCAATATTTTACCTTGACCTTGGAATTCCTATTCCTAGATCTCTAGATAGGATCCGTTTCCTAATTTTTAAATTACTATTCACATTTTTTACTTTAATTAATTATATTAATATAATATTAGCCACTTGCACAACTTGTTTTCTATTCCATTTTTATTTTATTTTTATTTTTCTTGGGCCCAAATTTCGGCTGCCCTCTTTATTTATTTAATAAATATTTATTTTTTATTTAATTAATTATTTAATCATTTATTTATTTACTTTTTCCCAAAAATTCCACAAAATTATCTAATTGGTCCATTCTTGTATTTAGGCCTAAAAATACCTAAACTCAACTATTTTTCACAAAAATTTCCAATTAATTAGTAAATATATTTTTACTAATATTCAACTAATTTCCACTAATTTTTGAGCTTCCCATAATTATTACTGAATTTCCTTTGCTTATGCTTAAGTAATTAGCCATTAATTACTTAATTACTCTTTTAACCATAGTTGGTATTTTTCTTAATTAGGATGTCTCATTACCTTCACACTCTTGTATTAGCATTAGAATTTTCATGCCTCTTGCATTATTCTATAATTTGTAAGGGTATTTTGGTCCTTTATTACTTTTTGAACATTCTTGTACAATTTCTCCAAGTTCATAATTTATTAAATTACCATAATTAGAGATAATGTACTCTCCTAACTCACTTGGCCATTTTACTGCCTTTTAGAATTTTTCATAATTTTCCTAAGTTATTCCTGGCCCTTAGGGGCATTTTCGTCATTTTGGCACTTTGGCCCTTAAATTTCCTAACTTCCTACAGAATTTAACTTAGAATAATAAGCTAAATTTACACAAGTTTGGAGACAATAATTTCACTTATCAGAAATATCCATTTAATTCATAATATTCCAGATAATAAATATCTGGGTATTACAGAATGATTGTTTATCACTTTATAAATTATTACTGTCATTCAAACTACTTTCAGAAAGTTGTGAAAAGATTTTCAAAGTTCTAAGATTTTAATTAGACACCCAATTCACCCCCCCTCTTGGGTGATAGCCAAGTCTTTCAGCAGGTACAACAGGAATAGGTATGATTACCCCAGGCACAAGCAGGCCAAGCACGCAAATGTACCAACCTTGTTGGCTGGTGAGACGGAGCAACGTAACAACCAACCACCCAATCAAGTAGTGTGTTGGCCTTTATCAACCAGGCATTACTAGAAAGAGTAATAGACTACCACCTCTCCATCAATATTGGTGAATTATTCCATGCCCTTGCAAAAATGGGGGATGTGGTCACATGGCTTCCTAAGACCAAGAAACTAGCAGACCAATGAGAAAGGTCCAAATGGTGTGAGTTCCATTTTGACCATGGCCACCAAATAGAAGACTGCATCGCACTATGACTGGAGGTGGCAGAAGTTATAAGGGCACTTGACGAACCTATTATCCTTCAAAGGTAACTCTACCCTATCCCATAATGGCACTAATCTTATAGGTCCGACAACTACATAACCACCAAACCCCCCCCCCCGAACCATCAATTGTATCATGGGTAGTTAAAAAATTAGTGGTGCCACATATTCCGTAGAAAAGCGGCATGCTAAGGCCTTACCAAAAGAACCTAATGAAAAGAAAATGGAAGGCATCCCAACTAACTCAAAGGATGTGCACATTACATTCTTTGATAACAAAATGAATAGGTTGGACCAACTAATTGATGATGCACTGGTAATTTCTGTATACCTTGGAAACTTTGATGTTAAACGTGTGTTGATTGATCCAGAAAATTCTGTTAATATCATATACCTAAAGACAATCTAAGAAATGGGGGTGGAGTCTTAGATCATTCAGACACCCTCAGTACTATTCTTTGGTAACAATGCACTAGACAAGACCATTGGAGAAATCATGCTATTAACATATGTAGTGAGGTTGAACCTACCATTCAAGTATCAAGTAATGGAAGTCCATCGACTCACAATGCCTTGCTAGGAATGCCTTGGATCTATGGTATGAAGGTCGTACCATCTACCCTTCACCAAGTGATAAAGTTCAAGACCCCCTAGGGTGTATGAGAAATCAAAGGATGACAGGGAATAACCAGAGAATGTTATCAAGTGACTTTAAAACCAGCTAATAAACAGCTCGC
The DNA here is from genome assembly GCA_025563575.1 of Acacia pycnantha. Lineage (NCBI taxonomy): Eukaryota > Viridiplantae > Streptophyta > Magnoliopsida > Fabales > Fabaceae > Acacia > Acacia pycnantha. Next base: position 1,661,068 of record JAMWYP010000186.1, on the reverse strand, counting down.
ATAGCAATTATAGAACCTGTCCCCCTAACTACTATACCAACCCCTGGTAGAGGAATTGGAAGGGGCAAGTGTCGGCCCCAACCATCCAGAAAGAAAGGTGTACATAGGGACAGAACTCATACCAAGCATACGAGGACAATTAGTATCATTTCTGACTAATAATATAGATTGCTTTGCTTGGTCTCATGGAGACATGACATGTATAAACCCTGAAGTAATCACTCATAAACCTTAAACGAGTCATATACTGCTACAAAATCATGCAGTTTGGGCTAAAGAACATACTAAAGGTTAGTCAACCGTATGTTCGCTCAACATATAGGTAAGACAATGGAAGTCTATGTTGGTCATGTCCATCAAATTAGGACAACATGTAGAAACTTGGAACAAGCCTTCAACTTGCTTCGCAAGTACAACATGAAGCTTAACCAAGAAAAATGTTTGTTGTGAGTAACCTCTGGTAAGTTCCTTGGATACTTAGTCTCGTACAAGGGGATTGAAGTCAACCCCAGCCAGATAAAAGGCTATGCTTGACATACCTTCCCCAAGGTGCATCAGGGACATACAAAAACTGACTGGCTGAGTAGTAGCTCTAAAAAGATTCATCTTCAAGTCATCCGAGAAATGACACTTGTTCTTTGAAGCACTAAGAAAGAATAAGAACTTTTAATGGAGCAAAGATTGTGAAAACACATTAAAACAATTAAAGTAGTACTTGGCCAACGCATCTTTGCTATCCAAAGCTAAGGTTAGTGAGACACTCTACATATACTTAGCAGTTTCCTATCGAGGAGTCAGCACGGTTCTAGTGAGAGAGGAGGAAAGTAAGCAACGACCTGTGTATTACACTAGTAAGGAACTCTTAGATGCTGAGACCAAGTACTCTCAAATTGAAAAACTAACTATATCTCTTGTGTTCACTTCCAAGAAGTTATATCCCTACTTCCAAAATAATCCCATCTAGGTAGTTACCTCATATTCCCTGGAAAATATACTACATAAACCAGACTTGTCTAGTAGGTTAGTTAAGTGGGCAATCAAACTAAGCAAATTTGACATAACTTATGTACCATGTACAACTATAAAATCGCAAGTGTTTGCAGATTTTGTAGCCAACTTTAGCCCTAACAAGCAATTGGATGTCTAAAAGTAACTATTAAGTGTAAACACCTAACACCAAAGCATTAGTTGGACATTGTTTGTGGATGGTTTGTTCAACATTAAAGGAACAAGACTTGGCATAGTGTTAGGTTCGTTTGATGGTGATACCATACAATACAAAGATGTTATTACAGGTTTGTAGCTAGCCAAAGAATTAGGGATAAAAAAACTCAAATTCAAAAGTAACTCACAACTATTTTCCAGGCAGATGAATGGTTCTTACCAAGCCAAAGATTCGTGTATGCAAAGGTACCACAAGTTAGCCACATCTTTGGCAAAGGAGTTCCAATAATTTAAAATAACATAGATTGGTAGAGACAAAATCAAGAAGCCAATGCACTAGCCAATATAGGTTTGTCCATCCAGACCAACCAACCAACGTTGATACCAATAATGTATCTACAGTTCCTGGCAATCCACCCAAGTGCAGGTATTGTATTATCAAATAACTTGACATGGGATTGGAGATCCCCTATTTTGTGATATTTTTAGGACAATGTACTCCCAGATGACAAAAATGAAGCTAGACATGCCAAGCTTTGTGTTGTACGATTTTTTATCTTAGACCAGAAGTTGTACAAATGATCCTACGTTAGACTACTCCTATGGTGCGTCAAACCACAAGAGGCAAATTATAAGAGAAATTCACGAGGGGGAATGTGGCAACCATAACAGCAGTAGAAGCCAAATACGCAAGGTTCTCTAAGCTGGATATTATGGGCCTACCATACGCAAAGACGTTACAACACTAACTAGGAAATGCGATAGATGCCAGAGGTTCGCAAACCTAACACACCAACCAATGGAAATGTTAAATACCATTACTCTTTCCTGGCCATTTTTGAAGTAGGGGATGGACATAATAGGAAAGTTACCTACTATACCTAGATAAGTTGTTTACATGCTAGTATTGATTGACTACTTCACCAAATAGGTCGAGGCAGAAGTGTACACACAAATACAAGAGCATGAGGTCATTGACTTTGTATGGAAGAATGTAGTCTGTAGATTCAAACTACCCAAAGAAATAGTGTGTGACAATGGATCCCAATTTATTGGGCAAAAATTCCAAAATTTGTGTGAAAAGTAGAAGATACGACTCAAATTCTCTATTCCTAAAAGCCCACAATCAAACGGACAAGCCGAATCAAGCAATAAAACTATCATTAACTCACTCCAATAGATGCTAGACAAAGCTAAAGGAAGGTGGGTCGAAAAAACTCCCATACTTCCTATGGGCTTACAGAACCACGACTCGTACATCAACCAGGGAAACACCCTTCTCCTTGGTGTATGGATCAAAGGCTATGATCTTGAAAGAGGTAGGAATGCCATCTTTGTGACATAGTTGGACGGATGAAGAAACAATCGATCAGACCATTACCGACCAATTAGACCTATTGGTTGAACACTGAGAGCAAGCCTTGATCAGAATTGCAACATACCAATAGAATATTGCTCAGTATTACAACATGAACCTACGTACTAGGAAATTTAAAGTGGGTGACTGGGTGCTCCGAAGAGTCTTCCATAACACTAAAGATCCAAGTGATGGCAAGCTAGGTCCGATGTACAAAGGCCCTTACGAGGCAATACAGGTGGTTAGACATGGATAACACCAACTAAGCGACATGATTGGGAAGTTCATCCCACATAGCTGGAACACAATACATCTTAAGAGGTATGAATTTTGAAATATT